>JBAKGM010000365.1:7069867-7096801 GCA_037177215.1 Asparagus racemosus | reverse complement strand
CGTTTTAAATTCGTGTTTCCTTGGTGATATGGGAATTCTGATTGCGATCTAGCTCTCTTGTTGTGGCCTTTGGGCACCGGAGGTGCTGCCGAAATTTCCGCTGCGCACAACACATTTTTCTAGACCTTAAATTAATGAAAGTAATATTAGCATCAGCGGGCAAAGACAGCTAATTTTCAATTTAAAATTTAGGAGATGGTGAGCTCATTTGTTTGTAAAAATAGGAAGTCAATGTTTTAGGTAGCGTATAA
This sequence comes from Asparagus racemosus, assembly GCA_037177215.1. Lineage (NCBI taxonomy): Eukaryota > Viridiplantae > Streptophyta > Magnoliopsida > Asparagales > Asparagaceae > Asparagus > Asparagus racemosus. The sequence goes on along the minus strand of JBAKGM010000365.1, from coordinate 7,096,550 downwards.
TAAAACCGTACCTTACTTTTCTCATTGATACGTGGTGATTCTTTCTTAATTACCAACTTGTCTCAGTCCTCAAGCTGACAAAAATTTGTAGTTACCAGATGAGCTAACAAAAATTTTATTTTCCTTTTCGAGATTGGACCATAACGTGCTCCGTTTCAACAAAAAAATAAAAAAAATAAAAATAAAAAAATAAAAAAAAATAAAGGATCACAATTCAAATTAATAATCAAATGATTATTCAAAACGTTTGTGCTTAATGAACAAATTATTATTCTGCCCAGTTTCGTTCTAGTAAACTACTGTTCTCTTCAATTATAAACCACCGTAATGGAAAAAAAAATCGAGTTGGCTTGGAAGATACGGAAATTTGACTCCGGTATGTCTTGTTCAGAACATTACAAGCCCTTCTCAACCCTACAGTTTTGTTTAGAACCGAGTTAAATAACAAAAAATTAACAAAAGTTAATTGTTGTATATTTCAGGAATTCTTCTGCATTTTTTTCTTAATTGAAGCTTATATGAGAAAGTTTATCTTATTTATTAGATGTTTCTAACCTGGGTTAAAAGTAATTCCATGGAATGACAGTTTCACAAATCCTGATTTATGCCAGAATTGCATAACTTACTGTGGATGCTCTGCTTAATAACCTTTATTGTAAATTGTTGTTTGGTTATATAAAACTTAATCAAGTTATCTTAATCCCTAGTGTAAGGTGGCTTTACAAATCCTGATTTAAGCCTGATTAACATCAATCACCGCAGATGCTCTGGTTAATGACCTTTACTGATAAAACAGTTGTTTTGTTATAAAAAACTTGTTTAAGTTCTCTTAGTCCCTACTTTTTTTTAATCATAAAGTTTCAATTACCGAAGAAGATTCTGTATTCTGAAGCAGAGCTCAAGTATATTCTGCCAAAATGAACTATATTTGCTTGTATTGATTTGTCAAACATTTCGGGATAGAAACGTTCATTTCTCTGCGGAAGGGAAAGAAGGAAATATTGAATAAAACTTTGTGATACTTTGAAATGGTGTTCTTGGGCTCTCTCTAGTAGTTTGTCATACTCAATGTCAGTTCAAATTAGTGAAGAAGATTCTGAAAATAGGCCTCTCGTTTATTTTGTGCCAAAATGAACAATATTACTTCTATTAATTTGATAAACACTTTGAGGGAGAAGCATTTGTAACTTTATGAGAGAGAATGAAGGAAAAATGCAACAAATCCTTGTAATACTTTAATATGGTGTTCTGCAGCTCTTCTCCAGTATTTTCGGCTGGTTCTAACCTTGTTTCTCAAACATGTAAATGTAACATCATCATATATCAGCTACCTATCACTCTTGATGTTTGTATGTATCACTAGAACCTATTTCATGTATTAAGTTATCTTTTGCTTGCAAGTTTCCTAGAGATACGTCATTGTAATTTTATTTAAATCATTTTCGGTTTCACTATGACTTTTGTGAAGTTTGTTTATCATTTATTTTTATTCTTCAGTGAAGCAATTATTGTTTATCCTGAAACTATGAAAGAAGAGCTCTGCTAGGAAAATCTAGTATTTTCCAATTTTCTTGATGAAAAATCTATATATGGTTACATACATGGTGGTATTCATATTTTTAAAGAGAGAGAAACAGTTGTATTAACTCTGTTGAAATACTATGGAGACATCTGCTTCTAGATATAAAACAAAGACGAGGAAGCTTCCAATGGCAAAGAAATTTATTGCTGAGGGTTGATAGTTCCCTCTTGTCACAAAATTTTGATGATACCTGCCTATTGGATTTTCATCACGTGCTTTTCTGTGATTTGAGTTTTCTAATGTTCGTCATAAATTGCATGGATTCTGGATTTACAGATTATATGACTTAACTTGATTTAAATAATGTTTATGTCAGAAACTTAATTGTGGGGATTAGAATGGATTTAGGAGAGCTTAGGGCCCCTCAATCCTCTTCGATGGCTGATTGCTTTAAGCAGAAGACAATTTCTAGCACATACGAAAGATTAGAGGGTCGGAGTTGGGTTCTCTGGTAGTTCCTCCGACGATCAAGTTAGTGATGATCTTAAGGAAGAGAAATGTATGAAAGAAATAGTTTTTAGGGTTTTTCGTTGTAGAGAATAGCGTACCTCCATGCAGAAGACAATCTGCATATTTATAGTGAGCCGAAAAGAGTATTTGCGTAACTTTGGTCCTGTCCATGCACTAGGCTTAGTCAGCCGACACGTTACACGCGTCAGCAGCTGGTGGTTTGAGTCATCCTTACGTTTAATGCGGCGGTGACAGAATGACTAAAGTGCTGGCGTGGTCCGATGAGTCATTATGACTTAGGTGGGGAAGTAATGATGGCTCTAACCATGCATCTAATGCGACGGTGACTAGATGACATCGCTGGGGAAGATGAAGTAGATAGGTTCCCTCGTGGTTCAATATCCGTTGTCGGGTCTGAGTCGAGACGCCTTTCATCTTGGTCCTTGGAGAGAGTTCGAGAGAGAAACCCCAGGTGATGACGCCTTTCGTCTCGGTCCCCCGAGAGAGTCCGAGTCAGGATGCCTTTGGTCTTGGACCTTCGAGAGAGTCCAAGTGAGGACGAGTCCGAGTCAGGACGCCTTTCGTCTTGGACCTTCGAGAGAGTCCAAGTGAGGACGCCTTTCGTCTAGAGTCTCAAGGTACATTAAGGAGGGGAGCCGACATTCGTGAGACCTAGGTCGGGTTAGTATTATGATGCTCAAGTTAGATAATTGAGACACATGTCGCCTTCTCAAGAGTAGTTTACACAACATTTTCTGTGATACAACAAATATAGATGTATAACTCCAAATTTTCCACAGAAAAACTGATTGTTAATTCTCTAACATGAAAACAGATTGAAATACATTCATGTTTTACAATTCCATTCCGAAAAGCATTACATTATACAATATATAACCGTACAGAGTCGAGAATATCATAGTGCAAAGTATACAGATTTACAACAATCAACATTTTCTTCTTTTAACAACCCAAGATCCTCTTGATAGCTACTCGTTGCTCCGGTGTCAACCTCGAAGGAAACTTAACCTCAAACTTAATCTTCAAGTTTCCCTTTCTCCTAGGCTCTTTCACAATAGGCATCCCTTCGTTGGCAATCACAAGCTCATACCCAGGACTCACTACATCAGAAACAGTTATAGGAAGGTTGCGACCATCAAGAGTCTTGAAGTTTAATGTGGTCCCTGCGAGAGCTTCTGATAGTGAAATTTTTTGTTCAATGATGAGATCATTGCCGTCTCTTTTGTAGAGACTGTGAGGCTTCTCGTCGATGACAAAGATGAGGTCTGCTGGAAGTTGGCCTTGTTGCTCGTTGCCTTTGTCTGGGAAAGTGATTTTAGTTCCTTTTTTCCATCCTGGCTTCACGTCAACTGTTAGGATCTCCGACTCTGGTACCAATCGTCTGTAAATAAAAATAAAAATAAGCACTTAATCAAGTACATGATCCTTGGTTAAATTTCCCAGATGCTTTGAAATATTTAAACCGCTACATAAAAATTCAAGGATGTTAAACTTCAAAGAAACTCATTGTAGTGCCGAAAGAGTAGAATTATAAAACTAGTACATATACCATTATAAACTTCCACAATCAGGACATACATATAGAGGATTAAGTTTCAGCAACCCCCCGCGTGGAACTCTGTATTTAGTACTACTACAACTTCTCCCACAAAATCCCTAAAACTCTGAAGTGTTTTGAATGACCCCTTCAAAACTTTTAACTTTCCAACAAAACCCCAAAAGTGCCTCTTGCAAATGGAGGGCCTTATTATCTGCCCAATTCACTACAAATTCTATTTCTATTTGGAAAAATGAAATAGATCTGTAATAAATATAATATAGAAAACATGTTAAATAATGGTTGCTTAACATTCTTGTGGATGGAACGACAAAGTGCAAATTCTATAATTTCATTACCAGATGACGGAAGCACAAAACTTTCTAGAATCAAATTTCTATGGAATCTCCCTAAATTTTTACCGCATTATGAAAGCACAACTTCTGGCGACCTGTGGTCTTAAAAGACCTGAGATCTAGTCACATGCATACAACATAAAATACACGAAAAAGAATTTCAAAACCTACTTGGTTGAACTAACCAAGTCTGGCCTAATCCACAGGATACCGTCATGAAAAATCTACAACGAATGGAGAAATGACAGGGATTCGAGAAGAGAGCTGATTGTTTCTGTAACCTTTCACCAATTTGTGCTCTTTGTCACCTCTCTCAACTCCCTTGCACTCCAATCATGAGAGAAACAATCAATTCCCATCTCTTACTCCGCCATGAGAGATAGTTGTAGAGCTATAAAATGTACCATAGCATTACCCATTTTTGTTGGTAGCTCACGCAAATAGATGATCCCAGCTTAATAAGGCTTCCTCGTCTACAGGTAGCAGCATGGGGTTTCATGATCTTTTAAAACGCCAATTAATCAGATGGAAGAAAATTCTAATAATATATAAACTTGAGCTCAGCTAGACGAGCTGTGCTAGCTTCAAGTATTGACATTCCTAGCTAAATTGAAGTCTTTCATCGTCCAAATTAAATACTTGAAATCTGATGACTCATTCGAAAAATGCGGTCTCTGGAAAGCTTTTACTGAATGATACTGGTCTCCATCAGTCAATTTGGCAATTGTGTAAACATTCTAACTCAAACTGCCTTCGTTGAGTATCATAAGACTATTCTGCGAACTCTACTAAAGTTCATCAAAGGAGTGATTTAATCCATTGTTGATATTGAAAAGAGAAGTAACCCACTCTCACATTTTAGAGTTCAATTTAGCAATAGAGAAAAGAGCAAAATAACTATATGATGCACAAACTAAAGAGATTACTTATTTCATGTATCTTTTTTTAAGAACTACTTATTTCATGTATCTATCTTGCAAAGGTTGTAGCCTGGAAAATTTCAAACTGTAGTATAAGATCTCCTTGGTGGTTCTTTGCGAATGATTAAGTTATGAAAACTTAACTGCCAATTGGCTTCCTTTGCCATATCATACTTTCGCTTATATCTCTCTTATTCTCCTAACCATAGAACATCAAGAAAAGACCGAAGGCAAGGAGTTCAATGCATAAGGAACATCAAGGGGATGCAATCATCCACATCATGCCTTACTTATCGATGAGGAAAATGGCACAGCTAAATAACTTGCATTATCTAGTGAGCTAAAAATGTAGGTGTTTCTAATATCAATATCTTTTTGATTAGGATGAACGATAAGATTTTAATTAATGGAGAAAGAAGGACTAGAGGTAGGAATAAAAGAACTTGGGCAGAAACTATTAAGAAAGCTATGATAAATTGATAATGCTTAACTTAGTGGAGGAGATATCCCTCAACATAATTGAATGAAAGAGTAGGATTCATATAGCCTACAACAAAAATTTGGGATAAAGGCTTTGTCTTGGTTGTTTGTGTTGTTGTTGTTGCTGCTACAATGTGCTCTATGAAGACATAAACCAACATGGAGCTGAATTCTTTCTAACATAGCCATATGTTAGGTCGAAAGTACATAGACATGAGAATCTTACCCACTTGACTTGAGGACATTTCTAGATATCTTCATCTTTCTGGTTGATCCTGTATAAAGCTCTTCAAGGCTGCACGGTAACTTACTCTCCACTGCCGGTGCTTTCCTCTGCCCTCCTCCAACAGACCTCCCACCGCCATTGCAAGAACGAAACCCGTGTTCTCCTCCACCAAACCCACCGAACAAACCCCCTCCATCCGATTGAAACCTCATAGATTTTGTCCGTCCCATGGAGGCAAATTCGAAAGGACTGCTCCCAAAGAACTCAGCAAATATGTCTTCAGCATTTCGCGGATTGGGATGGAAATCAGCAGTACCATTTGAACTGGGAGTAGGCATGCTCTTCAGCCCCTCATCTCCAAATTGATCGTATACTTTCCTTCTCTGGGGATCACTCAACACCTGGGAAATAAATGGGGGAAGAATCTGACAGTTAAAAGAAAATAGCACGACAGAATAAATCTGAAATTAGTCCATGATAATTCAACTCATATCAAATTCACGAAAATGATTCCGTAATGTCTCAATGATCAACCAAGTCGAGACATCCATCCTCACATTAATATAAATCATTATGTTCCCATACTCATTCAACCATATCTTATGAGCATAAAAAAATATTGATATCATGAGATCAGAAATCAAAAAATTGAAAGCAAAGCGAGAAAAGATCTTTATATATGGTTTATTCTCACATCATAGGCCTCAGAGATCTCTTTAAATTTCGCCTCTGCCTCCTTCTTGTTATTGGGATTCTTATCAGGATGCCATTTCATGGCCAATTTCCTGTAAGCTCTCTTGAGATCCTCATCGCTGGCGCCCTTGTCAACCTTCAGCACGTTGTAATGATCCAATGCCATTTCATTTCCCTCAGAATTTTTGAATTTTCTCTCCCTCTCTTTATTTGAGGATTTTATTTTCTCAATTTCTTCCTCAATTTTAAGCCTGAGGAGGAAAATTGAGAAAGAGAAGAAAATGGGGAGAGAGGTCTTTGAAATGGAAATGGGAAGAAGGGGAAAAATGGAAAAGGATGAGAATAGAATAAACGGGTAAATTGAACTGGAGACGCTTTACCTCCGTTTCTTGCGCGCTAAATTTAGTTACTCATGGGTAAATTGCTGAAAACCCCCTCATTAAAAATTACGTTTCAACCTTCTGTGTTTTATGTTCGTAGAATTTTTTTGTAGGCGTGTTTGCCATTTAACCCAAAGATTTACCCTTATTTAAAAGCCTACTCACTTCCATAAACACATATATACCCAAAGTATCCTATATGACTTGTTTTTAAACCCAATCCATAGTATACCATCAAACTTTATATTCTATTTTTCCCAAAAAAAAGCAAACAAAATGGCCTTTTAGTCTCTTCTTCTAAACATTGATTATGCTCTCCATCGCATTAATGGCAATGGCGAGAGAAATTTATTTTTGCTCTTGCTCCCTTTACTTCCCAAATTTCAATTTAGCATACTCATGTTCTACAAAATCTCTCTTTCCCTTATTAATATCCAATCTCTTTCCTCCACTAATATTTCTCTTCATAAAATGCATTAATTTGATTTTCTATTTACAATCAAAAAATATTTTTTCAATAGTCCTAGAACCAACAAAGTGCTATACTATACCGATAAAGAGATACACTTTAGTTGTAGAGAGATATACTTCTACATATGGTGCTATACTTTTCTCATAAAAAGTTATATTTTCAAATAAAGTGTTATACTTTGATCAACCAAAAATTAAAAACTATTATGCTTTCATGTTTTTATGTTAATTAGTCTGATGAATATTAAATCTTCTGTTTTTTTAGCAATTTTCTTGACAACATACTACACGCTATTAATTTCTTTTATGTAGTCCCAGAATCAATAAAGAACTATTATAATGATAAATAGATACACTTTAGTTTTAAAGAGCTATACTTCTTTGAAAGGTGTTATACTTTGCTACTAAGAAGCTACGTTTTCATATAAAGTACTAAAGTTTGGTCAGCTCTGGTGGAATTTAGGGATTAACTCCACCTAGAATTTAGGGATCGACTCTTTGAGTTTAGTGTTTTGTGAAGCAAGGAAGAGAGAAAAAAGAAAAAAAAAAAAACAGAATTGATGAGTTTATTTGGGGAAGAAAGACAATTTTGGATTTTTAATTTTTTGAAAAATACAATATAAAGTTTGAGAGTACATTACCAATTGGGTTTATAAAAAAGTCACAAGGGGTACTTTGGGTGTATGGGTACTTGTGGAAGTATGTGAGTTTTTAAATAAATGATGGTAAAACTTTGGGTTAATAGACAAAACCCCCTTTTTTCTAATATTCTATTTCTATAAACAGAGTAAAGTCTTTTTTTTTTTTTTTAAACACTCAAACTGGAAGCATTTTATTAAAACGAATTAGGTGGCGAGGAGAGGAGAAATCTCCTCAGGAAGGGATCCCACACAAGAAGTACAACTCGATAAATTAAAAGCAAACATTTGCTAACCGATGTGCTACATAATTTTCATCTTGCTTAACAAAATTGAAAAATACTGCAGTAAAATTATTTTTGGTTGGATTTGCTCCCGCCCCAACGGCATTTGATTTCTATTACTCCACAAACTCCACAGCATAATAGTTTCTCGGCTATCGAGGATGCTTCCCACTGTTAAGGACGGGTTGTTGCCCAGTTTAGCTTCAAGAAACTCGCTATTGGAAAAATATTTGTTTTGAGGATTTATGGCAAAGGACATGAGGTTCCTTTATTATATATCTGCCAACCTCTTTTTCAACCTCTTTTTGCCAAAGGAGCTCGATTGAACCTCTCTAAGTCTCAAAATCCAAGTCCTCCATTTTCTGGATTGCATATCCGTTTGCCATTTGAGCCAGTGGATTGAGGTGCCATCTTTGCTATGCCCCCACTAAAATTTATTCATCATTTTAGTGATCTCATCGCAGAGCCCTTTAGGTAGGCGAAATAATGATAATAAGTGAATATTGTTCATTTTAAATTGCTATTAAGTGGATTCTAACGAAGACAGACTAAAATTGTGGGTTATAACTCATAAAAGTCATGAATTATTGGTATGCTTGATTACTTTCATTGAGCTAAAAATAATGATAATAAGTGAATATTGTGGGTTAAAAGCCCACAAAATCCCTAGTTTTTATCTATGTTTAATTTTTCATTGAAACAAATGTCATAATGTTTTGAGTCAAACTAAACAAAAATAATAGGTTGTAATAATACAAATTAACAAAAATCATAATATTGGATTACAAATACTTATTTTTATTGGGTCAAAACAAACAAAATTAATAAAAATCCTGGGTTATAGCCACAGTAATTTACAATTACCATCAAACTTCATTAGTTTTGAACAAATGTGTATTAATTGTCTATACATCAAAATTCATGATTTTTATGGGCGATAACTCATAATTATTATCAGTTTTGGTTCATTATGAAGGATTGCAAATTTATTTTGTGTACCCGAAACATTTGATTTTCATGAGTTATTACCCCTATTTTTGTTAGTTATGGTTAGTTTTGAGCATATGTAAATTAATTGTCTATAAATCAAAATTCACAATTTTCTTGGGCTACAAAGCATGACTTTTATTAAATATTGTTCATTTTAAATGAATGCTACGTTATTCTGTGTATAACAATCAATATCCAATGATTTTTTTAAATTTTTGTCATTTTGAACAAATGCAAATTTATTATGTGCACATTGAAATTCACATTTTTCATGAGCATGTCCATGATTTTTTGTCAATTTTGGTTCATTTTGAATGAATATAAATTAATTATCTAAGCATCATAATTACTTGTGATTTTCATGGGTTAAATTCAACAATTTTAGTCAGTTTTGGTTTCTTTTAAACAAATACAAATTTACTGTGTGTACATAAATATTTAAGATTTTCATGAGATATAACCCACGATTTTGGTCAATTTTTAGTCCTTTTCCATGAATACAAAATTATTAGGTGTACTATGAAATTCATGATTTTTATGAGCTATATAACGCATGATTTTTATCAATTATAGTTAGTTTTGAGTGAATGTAAATTAATTATTTGTAATAAAATTTGTGATGTTCATGAACCATAACACATGATTTTTATCTATTTTAATTCTTTTCGGATGAATGCAAAATTATTTTTTGTACATTAAAATATACGATTATCATGAGCTATAAGTCATAAATATTTTTTATCAATTTTTGTTTGTTTCGAACAAATGTAAATTTATTATATGCATATTAACATTCACATTTTTCATGTGCTACGACCCATGTTTTTTTTGTTAATTTTGGTTCGTTTTGAGCAAATATAAATTAATTATATATACATCAAAATTGATGATTTTCAATGGCTATTACCCATGATTTTTATTAGTTTTGGTTAAAACAAATTTATGAGTGTACATCAAAATTTTTTATTTTCATGAGCTATGACTCACAATTTTTATCAATTTTAGTCTGTTCTAGACAAATATAAGTAAACTATCTATACATTAAAATTCATGATTTTCATGGGCTATAACCCATGATTTTTTTTGTTTCGAATGAATGCAAATTTATTATGTGTACCATAAAATTCACAATTTTAATAAGCTATAATTTTGTATTTTCGCAAGTTTTTTTTATTTTGAATGAATATAAATTTATTATATGCACTGTAAAATTCATGATTTTGATGAGCTATAACCCATGATTTCTTACACTTTTTGTTCATTTTGAATAATTGCAAATTTATTATGTGTATATTAAAATTTTTCATAATGTGTAATTTTATCAATTTTAATTATTTCAATCAAATGCAAATTTTATTTTGTACATCAAAATTAATGATTTTCATGAATGATAACCCATGTTTCATGTCAATTTTGGTTCATATTGAATGAATGTTTATTAATTGTCTATACATAAAACATCACAATTTTTATAAGTTGTAAACCCATGTTTTTTGTTTTTTTGGTTTCGAATGAATACAAATTTATCATGTGTAGAACAAAATTCAGGATTTTTATGAGTTATAACCCACAATTTGTTATAATTTTTGTTCGATTCAAATAATTTGTAAATTTACTATGTGTGCTTAAAAATTTGTGATGACCCACAATTTTTTTTCAATTTTTATTCATTTCAAATGAATTCAAATTCATTATTTGTGCATAAAAATTAAAGATTTTCATGAGCTATAACCCATTTATATAATCAATTTTGGTTCATTTTCAATGAATGTAGATTAATTATCTTTGCATTAAAATTTTTAATATTCATGGGCTATAAACCCACGATTCTTTTAGTTTTGGTTCATTTGAATGAATGCAAATTTATTGTATGTACATTAAAATTTGAGATTTTTATAAGCTATATGCCATGATTTTTTTCAATTTGCTTAGCTTTGAACAAATGTGAATTAATCATCTGCATATCAAAATTTGTAACTTTCATGAGCTATAACGCATAATTATTTTTAAAATTTTGTCATTTTCAAATAAATGCAAATTTATGATTTGCATATTGAAATTCACATTTTTCATGAGCTCGCCCATATTTTTCATTAGTTTTGGTTAGTTTTGAATGAATACAAATTAATTATCTAAATATTATAATTTGTAGCTTTCTTGTGTTATAACTAACAAAATTTTTAGTTTTGGTGTGTTTCCAATGAAAATAAATTTATTATGCATACATCAAAATTTATAATTTTCGTATGCTATAACCCACATTTCTTATCAATTTTTTTTAGTTTCGAATGAATGTAACTTAATTGTCTATACATCAAAATTCACGATTTTTATTTTTAAGAGTCATAACCACTGATTTTTATCAATTATGGTTAGTTTTAAGCATATGTAAATTTACCATCTATATATGAAAATTTGCGGTATTCTTGGGCTATAAGCCACAATTTTTGTCAAATTTTATTCATTTTGAATGAATGCAATTTTATTCTATGTATATAAAAATATGCAATTTTCAAGAGCCATGATTTTTTTCATTTCGAATGAATACCAATTTATTATGTGCACATTGAAATTCACATTTTGCATTAGCTCATTCACATTTTTATTGTCAATTTTGGTTTGTTTTTGAAGGAATGAAAATTAGTTATCTAAACATCATAATTTTTTATTTTCATTGGTTATGAGCAATGTTAGTTTTGGTTTATTTTACGCAAATGTAAATTTATTGTGTGAACATTTAAATTTGCAATGTTATAAACTATATGCATGATTATTGTCAATTTTGAACGAATGTGAATGAATTGTCCATACATTTTGGTTCATTCTAAATGAATGTAAATTCATTGTGTGTACGCAAAATTTCCAATTTTCATGAACTATACCTCTGAATTTTATTAATTATGGTTAGTTTTGAGCATAAGTAAATTAATTATCTATATATCAAAATTTGTGATTTTCTTAGGCTATAACCCATGATACTTGTTAATTATTTCTTTATTTTTATTGAAGACAAACTTACCGTGTGCACATCAATATTTACAATTTTCATGAGCGATATCCTAAGTTTAATTTTTTTTCATTTTGAATAAATGTAAATTTATTATATATACATTAAAATCATATTTTTCATGAGCTACTACTCACATTTTTTGTTTCAATTTTAGTGTTTTTGAACGAATGTAAATTGTCTATACATTAAAATTTGTGATTTTCATAGGCTATAGGCTATGATTTTTGTTAGTTTTGGTTCACTTCAAACTAATTTAAATATTGATTTGTACATCAAGATTTAAGATTTTGATGAGCAATAACTCATGATTTTCATCAATTTTGGTTAGTTTTAAATGAATGTGAATTAATTTTCTATACGTTAAAATTTATAATTTTTATATACTAAACCCATGAATTTTCGCATTTTTATTCCTTTCGATTGAACGTAACTTTATTATATGTACTATAAAATTCACAATTTTCATAAGCTATAGCCCATGATTTTTATCAATTATATTTAGTTTTGAATGAACGAATATTAATTGTCTTTACAATAAATTTGCGATTTTCATAGACTGTAATGCATGATTTTTGTAAATTTTTTTATTTTTGAATGAATGACAATTTATTCTTTGTATATCAAAATTTGTGATTATCATGAAGTATAACTCATGATATTTTTAATTTTTTTCTTTCTAACGAATACAAATTTATTATGTGCATATTAAAATTCATATTTTTCATGAGTTATAGCCAACATTTTTTTGTTACTTTTGGTTTAGTTTGAACAAATATAAATTATTATCTATATATTAAAATTCAAGATTTTCATTGGCTATAACTCTTGATTTTTGTTGGTTTTGGTAAATGAATGCAATTTTTTTAGTGTATTTCAAATTTCTGAATTTTGTGTGCTATGACTGACAATTTGTTTTTATAAATTTAAGTTTGTTTTAAACAAGTATAAATTAATCGTCTATACATCAAAATTCACAATTTTAATGGGCTATAACCCATGATTTATATTTAATTTTTTCTGAATGAATAAAAATTTATTTTGTGTACTACAAAATTTACGCTTTTCATGAGATATAAACCACTATTTATTAGAATTTTGCTTATTTCAAATGATTGCAAATTTGTTACGTATACATTAAAATTTGTGCTAGCTCATGAATTTGGTCAATTTTTTGTTTTGAAGAAATACAAAATTATTATGTATACATTAAAATTAATAGTTTTCATTAGCTATAGCTCATTTGTAATCCATTTTGTGTTTGTTTTGAAATATAAATTAATTGCCTATATATCAAAATTTATATTTTTCATGGGCTATAACCTAAGATTTTTGTTAAATTTTATTCATTTTGAAAGAATGCAAATTTATTCTATATACATCAAAATTTGCAATTTTCATGAGTTATAACACATGAGTGTTTTAAATATTTGTCTTTCTGGACGAGTGCAAATTTATTAGGTGCAGATCAAAATTCATGATTTTCATGAGCTATCACCCATGTTTTATGTCCATTTCGGTTCATTTTAAACAAATGTAGATTACTTGTCTAAATATCATAATTTGTGATTTTCCTGGTTTATGCGATTTTTTAACAATTTTGATCATTTTGAGCAAATGCAAATTATTGTGTCTAATGAGCTATAATGAATGTTAATTAATTATTTATACATCAAAATTCATAATTTTTATTCATATTTTGTCAATTTTAGTTTATTCTGAAAGAATGCAAATTTATTGTGTGTACATAAAATTTGTGATTTTCATGAGCTTTAACCCCTCGATTTTGTTAACTATGGTTAATTTTGAAAATTTGTGAATTAATTATCTATATATCAAAATTTTGATTTTCTTTGACTATAACCGAAATCATTTGTTAATTTTTTATTTGGAATGAATGCAAATTTATTCCATGTACATTAAAATTTGTAATTTTCATGATTTATACTCAAGATTTTTTAAATTTTTGTTTGTTTCAAAGAAATGAAAATTTATCATGTGCTCATCAAAAATTATAATTTTAGTAAGCTATCACTCACAAATTCTTGTCAACTTTGGTTTGTTTCTAAACAAATATAAATTAAATGTCTATTCATCTAAATTTGTGATTTTCATGGGACTATAACCCACGACTTTTGTTAGGTTTGGTTTGTTTTGAATGAATTCAAATTTATTATGTGTTTATAGAAATTGAAGATTTTCATGAGCTATAATCCACTGTTTCTATAAATTTTGGTTTGTTTTGAATAAATGTGAATCAATTTTCTATACATCAAAATTTGTAATTTTTATGAACTATAAACCTATGATTTTTCGTCAATTTTTATTTATTTTGAATGAATGTAAATTAATTATGTGTATAAATAATTCATGATTTTTATAAGCTATAATCAGAGATTTGTTACAACTTTTATTCGTTTCGAATGATTGCAAATTTGTATGGTATAATTTAAATTTTTTTATTCTCATGAGTTATAACCCACGATTTTATAAAATTTTCAAATGACTGCAAATCTATCATGTGTACACTAAAATATTTTATTTTTATGAGATATAACTCATGATTTGTTACTATTTTTTCATAGTGAATGACCGCAAATTTATTATTTGTACATAACAATTTGTAAATCTTATGAGCTATAATCCATGATTTTTGTTAGTTTTGGTTCATTTCAAATGAAAGGAAAATTTATTATATGTACATAAAATTCATGTTTTTCATAAGCTATAACCCACAATTTTTATTAATTTTTGTTTGCTTCAAATGAATGCATATTTATTCTATGTACATCAAAATTTGCTATTTTCATGAACTATAATCCATGATTTTTATTCATTTCAGATGAATACAAACTTATTATGTGCACATGAAAATTCACATATTTATAACCTATGTATTTTGTCAAGTTTGGTTTGTTTTGAGTAAATATAAATTAATTATCTATACATCAAAATTTGCATTTGCATAGGCTATAACTCACAATTTTTATTAGTTATGATTCTTTTTGAAGGAATATAAATTTATTGCATGTATTTTAAAATTATAATTTTCATGAGATAACTCATGATTTTTGTTAGTTATGGTTAATTTTAAATGAATGTAAATTTGTTGTCTGTACGTCAAAATTGGCTATTTTCATGGGCAATAACCTCTGAGTTTTGGTAATTTTTATTCTCTTCGAACAAATGAAAGTTTATTCTATGTACATTAAAATTTACGATTATTATGAGCTAAAACCCTTGATTTTTTAACTTTTGTTTGTTTTGAATGAATGTGAATTTATTATATGCACATTAAAATTAACATTTTTAAGAGCTATAACCCATGTTTTTATCAACTTTGGTTCATTTTGAGTAAATAAATTAGTTATTTATACATATAAATTCACAATTTTGATGGACTATAAGCCATGGCTTTTGTCAGTTTTGGTTCATTTTGAATGAATGCAAATTTATTGAGTGTACATCAAAATTAAAGTTTTTAATGAACTATAATGCATATTTTTTTATTCATTTTAGTTTCTTTAAAATAAATATACTTAATTGTTAGTACTTCAAAATTCACGATTTTATGGGATATAACCCATAATTTTTATCAATTTTTTATTTTGTATAAGCAAAAATCTATTATGTATACTACAAAATTAATGATTTTCATGAGTACAACTTACAAGTTGTTCTAATTTTTGTTCATTCGAATGACTATAAATTTATTATGTGTACATTAAAATTTGTGATAACACGCAATTTTTATTAATATTTGTTTATTTAAAATGATTGTAAATTTATTATGTGTACATCTAAATTAAAAATTTCATGAGCTATAACCCTTATTTGTTTTGTAAAATTTGGCTCAATGAGAATGAATTGAAGTTAATTGTTTATACACTAAAATTTGTGATTTTCATGAATGCAAACTTATTGTGTGTACATTAAAATTTATGATTTTTGTGAATTATAACCCAAACTTTTTGTAAATTATAGTTAGGTTTGAATGAAAGTAAATTATTTGTCTATGCATTAAAATTCATAATTTTTATAGGCTATAATCCCTGATTTTTGTGAAATTTGCCTAGTTTTGAATGAATATAAATTTATTATCAGCACATCGGAGTTCACATTTTTATGAGCTATCACCCACTTTTTTGGCATTTTGGTTTGTTTTGGATGAATGCAAATTAATTGTCTATACATATAAATTTAAAATTTTGATAGGCTATATACAACTAATGGTTTTCTCAATTTTGGTTCATTTTGAATAAATACAAATTTATTTTGTGTACATTAAAATATAAGATTATAACCAACTTTAACCCAAAATTTTGTTAGTTGTGAATTAGTAGTCTACGCATCAAACTTTATGATTTTAATGGGTTATAACAAACGATTTTTGTTTATTTTTGTTCATTTTGAAGAATACAAGTTTATTATGTGTACTAGAAAATTTATGATTTTAATAAGCTAAAATCCATGATTTGTTTTTTACAGTTTGTGTTCATTTTGAACGACTGGATATTTATTATATGTACATTAAAGTTTTTTTATTTTCATGGGGTATAATCCATGATTTTCTCATTTTTTTCATTTTGAATGAATACAACTAAATTATCTATATTTCAAAATTCATGATTATTATGGTCTATAGCCCATGATTTGTTATAGTTTTTAATCATTTCAAAATACTACAAATTTATTGTACGTACATGAAAATTTATAATTTTCATGTATTAGAACCCATGATTTTTGCTTTTTTATTTGTAATAAATGAATGTAAATTAATTGTCTATGCCTCAAAATTCACAACTTTTGTGGGTTATAACTATGAACTTTGTCAATTTTTGTTCAATTTGAAAGAAGGCAAATTTTTTATGTAAACATTAAAATTTTGTCATTTCATGAGCAATAACTCATGATTTTTGTCAAATTTTTTGTTCGTTTCTAATGATGGTAAATGTACTATGTTAACGTTAAAATTCACATTTTCCTTGAGCTATAACCCACATTTTTTGAAATTTTGGTTCATTTTGTGCAAATGTAATTAATTGTCCATACATCAAAATTCTCATTTTTCATAGGTCATAACCTACAATTTTTGTCAGTTTTTATTCATTTTGAAAGAATATAAATTTATTATATGTTATGAGCTATAACCCATAATTTTTAATCAATGTTAATTAGTTTTGAATGAATGTAAACTAATTGTCTATACATCAAAATTCACGATTTTCATGGGTTATAACCCATGATTTTTGTTAATTTTATTTCATTTTAAACAAATACAAATTTATTATGTGTACATCAAATTTGTGATTTTCATGAGCTGTGCCCAATATTTTTTTCATTTTTGTTTATTTTGAATAAATGCAAATTTATTATTTGCACATAAAAAATCACATTTTTCATGAGCTACCACCCATGTTTATTTGCTAGTTTTGGTTTGTTTTTCAAAAAATGTAATTAAGTGTCTATACATATGAATTTGTGATTTTCAAAGGCTATAACCACAACTTTTATCAATTTTGGTTTGTTTTGTACAAATGAAAATTTATTATTTGTACATCAAAATTTAAGATCTTTATGAATTATAACCCATGATTTTTTAATTTTGGTTAGTTTTGAATGATTGTGTTTTAATTTTTTATACATCAAAATTCATGATTTTCATTGGTTATAACCTGCGATTTTTGTTAATTTTATTTCCTATTTGAATGAATGTAAATTTATTATATGAAAATTACAAGCTATAACCTATGATTTTTGACAATTATAGTTACTTTAGACTAAATCTACATTATTTAATTATACATAAAACTTTGATATTTTCATAGGTTATAACGCATGATTTTTATTAATTTTTGTTCTTTTCGAATGATTGCAAATTTATTTTTTGTGTATGAAAATTTGTGATTATCATGAGCTATAACTCATTGACAATTTTAGTTTATTTTTAATAAATATAAATTAATTATCTATATATCAAAATTCATGATTTTCATGGGCTATAATCCACTGTTTTTCTTAGTTTTGATTTGCTTTGAATGAGTACAAATTTATGAGTGCACATCAAAGTTCTTGATTTCATGAGCTATGACTAACGATTTGTATCAATTTTTATCAATTAATACATATAAATTAATTGTTGATATGTATCAAAATTCATGATTTTCACGGGCTATAGATCACCATTTTATCAAGTTTTTTTTCCAAATGAATGCAAATCTATTATGTGTATGACAAACTTGACAATTTTCATGATCTATAACCCAAGATTTGTTACTATTTTTATTTGTTTCAAATGAATGTAAATTTATTATGTCTACATTAAAATTTTTATAACTCATAATTTTAATTAAATTTTATTTATTTTAAACAATGCAAATTTATAATGTTTACATCAAAATTAATGATTTTCAGTAGCTATAACCCATATATTTTTTTTCAATTTTAGTTCATTTTGAAAGAATGTAAATTAATTGTCTATACATTAAAATTTACAATTTTATTATGGGCTTTAACCTATATTTTTTGTCAAATTGTTTTCATTTTGAGGAATGCAAGTTTATTATGTGTGCATTAAAAGTTTTGATTTTCATGAGCTATAACCCATGATTTTTTTTGAAAGATTTTGTCATTTTGGACGAATGCAAATTTAGTTTCAACAAATCGAAATTCATGATGTTCATGAGCTATCCCCCACTTTTTTTGTCAATTTCTATTTATTTTAAATAGATGCAGATTAATTGTCTAAGCATCATAAATTGTGATTTTTATAGGTTATAACCCTGATTCATATTAGTTTAGTTTATTTTGAATGAATGCAAATTTATTGAGTGTAAATAATAGTTTTATATTTTTATGAGTTATAAGCTATGACTATTGTCAATTTTCTGCACTAATTATCTTTACTTCAAAATTTATAATTTTCATGGCCTATAACTGATGATTTTTATCAGTGTTGGTTCATTCTGCACAAATAAAAATTTATTGAGAGTACATGAAATTTCTAATTATCATGAGATATAACCCCCAAATTTGTCAATTATGGTTAGTTTGAAGTGTAAATTAAATGTCTATATATTAAAGTCCATGATTTTCAAAATTTCACGATTTCTTGAGTTATAACCGAAGATGTTTTGCCATTTTTAGTTGTTCCAAATCGTTGACAAATAATTTAGTGGTGTCCAAAATTCACGATTTTATAAGCTATAATGCATGATTTTTTTATCATTTTTAATCATTTCTACACATTAGCAAATAATTTCATGGGGTCTATAATTTATGATATTACAGGCCATAATCTATGATTTTTTTAATCATTTTTAAGTGTTCAACCCTTTGGCAAATAATTTTAAGGAGTTTAAAATTCATGGTTTCATGAGGTACCCACGAATTTTGGCCATGTTTAGTCATTATGATCCATTGGCAAATAATTTTGTGAAATTCAAAATTCATGACTTCATGAACTACATACTATTATTTTTGGCCATTACTAGTCGTTATGACCCATCGGCAAATAGTTTCTCAAACTCTAAAATTCATAATTTCATGAGCTATAACCCACGATTTTTAGCCATTTTTCGTCTTTTCTACCTATTTGAAAATGTTTTCACGAGTCTAAAATTCACCATTTTATGAGCTATATTCCACAATATTAGGTTGTTTATATTTGTTTTGACCTAGTGTAAAATAACTTTGCAAACTATAAAATTCACGATTTCATAAACTATAACCCACAAGTTTTTGCCATTTGTAGTCCTTGGACCATTAGCAAATAAGTTCATAGAGTCCAAAATTCTCAATTTTATCATTTATAACCCTCAATTGTTTGGCCATTTTTAGTCATTCCAACACATTGGCAAATAAATTTGTAGATTCTAAAATTTATAACTTCATGAGCTATAACTAATGGTTAACTAGTTGTTTTGACCCATTGGGAAATCATTTTGCGGAGTCCAAAATTCTTGATATCATGAACTATAACCGATGATTTTTTACCATTTTTAGTTATTTGGACCCATTGGCAAATAATTATGTGGAGTCTGAAATTTAAGATTTCATGATAATAACCCATGATTTTTGGCTCCTTTTAGTCGTTCATACCCATTATCAAATAATTTTGTGGACTCCAGAATTAATGATTTTATAAGGTATAACCTGTAATTTTCAGTCATTTTTAGTCGTTCCAATCCATTAGCAAATAACTCTGTGGAATCTAAAATTCATGACTTCATGAGCTGTGATCCACGATTTTTGGCCATTTTCAGTCATTTCGACCCATTGGCAAATTATTTTCTATAATAAAAAATTTACTTTTTCATAAGTTATAATCCATTAGTTTTTTCTATGTTTAGTCATTCCAATCCATTAAAAAATAATTTCGCTAGCTTTAAAATTCACGACTTTGTGAGCTTTAACCCAATATTTTTAGCTATTTATATTTGTTTTGACCAATTGGCAGATAGTTTCTTAGAGCCCAAAGTTCATGATTTTTGGTCATTTTTAATCATTAAGACACATTGGCAAATAATTTCATCGTGTGTAAATTCTCAATTTCATGAGGCTATAACCCATGATTTTTAGTCATTTATACCCATTGGTAAATATTTTCACATACTCTAAAATTCACGATTTTATGAGCTACAACCCATGATTATTTCTCATTCTTAGTCGTTTCCACGCATTGGCAATAGATTCATGGTATCCAAATTCAAGATTTCATGAACCCTAATACATAATTTTTTGCCATTTGTATTTGTTGTGATCAATTATCAAATAATATTGCTGACTCCAATATTCGCGATTTCATAAGTTATAACCTAGGATTTTTGGCCATTTATATTCATTAAATTGGCAAATAGTTTCATAGAGTCAAAAATTTACAATTTCATGAGCTATAACCCTCGATTATTTATTATTTTAGTCAGTTCTGACCCATTGGCAAATAATTTAGTGATGTCCAAAATTAGCGATTTCATGAGCTCTAACCCAAAATGTTTTGCCATTTTTAATCGTTCCTACCCATCAGCAAGTAATTTAATGGAGTCCATAATTTACGATTTCTTAGGTTGTAATCCACAATTTCTTGCTATTTTTTAATTTTAGACCCATTTGCAAATAATTTCATGGAGTTTAAAATTTGTAATTCATGAGGTAATCAATTATTTTTGGTCATTTTTAGTCATTGTAACCCATTAGCAAATATTTCATTAAATCCAAAATTTACAACTTCATGAGCTATCACCCATAATTTTTAACCATTACTAGTTGTCATGACACATTGGCAAATAACTTCGCAAACTCCAAAATTCACGATTTCATGATCTATAATCCACGATTTTTTTACCAGTTTTAGTCGTTCTGATTCATAGACAAATATATTCGTGGTGTCTAAAAGTCACAATTTCATGAGGCTAAACCATGATTTTTAGTCGTTTCTACTCATTGGCAAATATTTTTAAATAGTTTAAAATTCATGATTTTATGAGCTATAGCCCATGATTACTGCCCATTTTTAGTCATTTCGAATCATTGACAAATAAACTCATGGAATCCAAATTAACGATTGTATAAGCTATACATACAATTTTCTCCATTTTTAGTCGATCTGATCCATTAGCACTAAAACTTCGATGACTCCAAAATCTTGATTTCATCAATTTTAACCCAAGAATTTTGGTCATTTATATTTGTTTTGATTAATTGGCAAATAGTTTCGCAAGATCAAAAATTTACAATTTAATTAACTATAACCCACGATTTTTTGTCATTTTTAGTCGCTTCGACCCATTAGCAAATAATTTAGTAGTGTACAAAATTCACGATTTCATGAGCTATAACTCATAGCTTTTTATTATTTTTAATCATTTCTATCAATCAGCAAATAATTTTGTGGACTTTATAATTCATAATTTTATGGGCTATAACCCACGATTTTTTACTATTTTTTAGTGTTCGACCCATTAGCAAATAATTTTAAGGAGTCTAATTATCATGATTTGTCCTCGTGGTAAATAGTTTTATGCAATCTAAAATTCATGACTTCATGAGCTATGTCCCACACTTTTTTGCCATTACTAGTCGTTACGACTTATCAGCTAATAATTTTGAAAACTGTAAAATTTATTATTCTATGAGCTATAATCCATGATTTTTAGTAATTTTTAGTCCTTTGTACTCATTAGCAAATATTTTCAAGAGTCTAAAATTCACGATTTTATGAATTATATTCCACAATATTATGTTGTTTATATTCATTTTCACCCAATGAAAAATAATTTCACGAGCTATAGGTGACATATTTTGCCCATTTGTAGTCGGCAGACCCAATTGTAAATAATTTGTTGGAGTCCAAAATTCACGATTTCATGGTTATAACCCACGATTTTTAAGCAATTTTTAGTCGTTTCAACCCATTGACAAATAAATTTACAGATCCCAAATTTGATGATTTAATGAGCAATAACTCATGGTTTTCCCAATTAATAGTCCTTTCGACCCATTGGCAAATAATTTCAGAGTCCAAAATTCACAATTTCAGGAGCTGTAGCCTACAAGTTTAGGCCATTTTTAGTCATTCGAACCCATTAGCAACTAATGTTGTGGTTGTGGAGTCCATCCTTCAAAATTTCATGAGTAATAACCCATGATTTTTGGCTATTTTTAATAATTCCAACCCATTGGGAAATAATTTTATGAAATTTAAAACTCATGATTTCATGAGCTATATAACTCGCAATATTTAGCCATGTTTAGTCGTTCCCATCCATTAGCAAATAGTTTCATGAAAGTCTAAATTCATGACTTCATGAACTATCACCCATAATATTTGGCCATTTTTAGTTGTTTCGATCCGTTAACAAATAGTATCATGGAATCCAAAATTCCCGATTTTAGGAGCTACAATCCACGAGTTTTGGCCATTTTTAGTCATTTTAATCATTTAGGAAATAATTTCACTGATTTCAAAATCCATGATTTCAAGAGCTATAACCCAAAATTTTTAGCTATTTATATTTGTTTTGACCAATTGGCAGATAGCTTCTTCCAAAATTCATGATTTTTAGCCAGTTTAGTCCTTTCTACCTATTGGCTAATATTATCATGAGTCCAAAATTCATGATTTCATGAGTTATATTCCATAATATTAGGCTACTTATATTCATTGTAACCTAATAGAAAATAAATTTGTAGAGTTGAAAAATCATGATTTTATGAGCCCTAACTCGCGATTTTTGACCATTTGTAGTTATTGGACCACTAGCAAATAAGTTCATGGAGTCCAAAATTCTCGATTTATCGTTTATAATCCACGATTGGTTTGCCATTTTTAGTCATTCCAACACATTAGAAAATAATTTTGCGGATTCTAAAATTCTCGATTTCATGAGCTATAACTAATGGTTTTTGGTAATTTCTAGTCATTTTTACCCACTAGCAAATAATTTCACAGAGTTTAAAATTTATGATATCAGGATCTATAGCCTATGATTTTTACCCATTTTTCAGTTGTTCGGACCCATTGTCAAATTATTTCGTGAGTTTAAAATTTAAGATTTCATGAGCAATAACTCGCGATTTTGGCCACTTTTAGTCGTTCCGACCCATTGGTAAATAATTTCATGGAATCTAAAACTCATGATTTCATGAGGTATAACTCATGATTGTTGGTCATTTTCAGTCATTCCAATAAATTCACAAATAATTTCTTAAAATCCAAAATTTATGAGTTCACGAGCTATAACCCATGATTTTTGGCCATTTTTAGTCGTTTTGACCCATTGGATAATAGTTTTGTGGAATCCAAATTTCATCATTCTATGAGCTACAACTCATGAGTTTGGCGATTTTTAGTTATTCCGACCCATTAACAAATAATTTCACTAACTCTAAAATTCACATTTCATTATAGATAAAACCTAAGATTTTAGGCTATTTATATTCGTTTTGACCAATTGGTGAATAATTTCACTAACTCTAAAATTCACATTTCATTATAGCTATTACCCAAGATTTTAGGCTATTTATATTCGTTTTGATCAATAGGTGAACAGTTTTGCAAAGTCCAAAATTTTCAATTTCATCATCTATAACTCACGTTTTTTTATCATTTTTAGAAGTATCAACCCATTAGCAAATAATTTCTTTGAGTACAAAATTTACAATTTCATGAGCAACTATGATTTTTGGCTAATTTTAGCCGTTTCGAATTAGTGGCAAATAATTTTGTGGTCTCCAAAATTAACAATTTTATGAGCTATATTACGCAATATTTAACTATTTTTATTCATTTCGATTCAATTGAAAATAATTTTCTAGAATCCAAATTCATAATTTCATGACACGTAACCTATGATTTTTTGCCATTTCTAGTCATCAGTCCCATTAGCAAATAATTTTGTACAATCCAAAATTCATGATTTCTAGGGTAATCACCCACGATTTTTCGCCATTTTTTGTCATTTCTACTAATTGGCAAATAATTTCACCGAGTTCAAAATTAATGATTTAATGGGCTATAACCAACAAGTTGTGGCTATTTATATTCGTTTCAACCAAATGGAAAATAATTTTGCCGAGTCAAAAATTCATGATTTTTGGCTATTTTTAATCGTTTCTACCGAGCGACAAATAATTTCGTGGAGATTGTAAATCATGATTTCATGGGCTATAATTCATAATTTTCAGCTATTTGTTATTGTTTCGACCCATTAGCAAATAATTTTATGAAGTTCAAATTCACTTACCCCCGATTTCTGACAATTTTTATTCATTTCAACCCATTGGGAAATGATTTTGCAGCACCAAAAATTCATGAATCATGAGTTACGACTCATGAGTTTTGATCATTTTTAGTCGTTAGACCCATTAGCAAATAATTTCGTAGAGTCTAAAATTCAAGATTTCTTGGGTTATCACCCATGATTTTTGGCTATTTTTTGTCACTTCTAATAATTGGCCAATAATTTCACAGAGTTCAAAATTCATGACTTAATGGGTTGTAACGAACGTTTTGTGCCTGTTTTTATTCCTTTCAACCAAATGGAAAATAATTTTGCCGTGTTCAAAATTCATGGTTTTAGTCATTTTTAATCATTTCTACCTAAGGGAAAATAAATTCGTAGAGATTATAATTCATGATTTAATAGGCTATAATTCATAATATTTAGCTATTTGTTATCATTTTGACCCATTAACAAATAATTTTATGAACTCTAAATTCACTTACCCATAATTTCTAACTATTTTTATTCATTTCAAATCATTGGGAAATAATTTTGCGGCATCGAAAATTCACGAATCGTGAGTTATGACTCATTGAGAAATAATTTCATGGGGGCAAAATTCATGATTTCATGAGCTACAAACCATGATTCTTGGCCATTTTTATCTGTTTTGACCCATTTATAAATAATTTTGTGGAGTCTAAAATTCATGATTTAATGAGGTATAATCAATGATTTTTGAGCATTTTTAGTCATTCCATTCATTGACAAATAATTTCGTAGGGGCCAAAATTCACGATTCTATGAGCTATAAGCCATAATTTTTTCCCATTTTTATTAATTTCTATTCATTACCAAATAATTATGCTTAGTTTACAATTTCATAAGTTATTACCTACAATTCTTATCCAATTTTATTCATTTTGACCCAGTGGTAAAAAATTTTGCGGAGTCTAAAATTCATGATTTCATGAGAACTAACCTACGATTCTTGGTCATTTTTATCGTTCCACCCCCATTGCCAAATAATTTGAGTGAGGCTAAAATTTATGATTTCATGAGCTATAACCTAGACTATTTTCTTTCTTTCAACCTATTGGCAAATAATATTTAGAGTCCAAAATTTACGATTTCATAAGCGATAACTTATAATTTTTAGCTATTTTGATCATTTTGACCCATTGGCAAATAATTTCGTAGAGTCCAAAATTTATGAATTTACGAGCTACAACTCATAATTTTTAGCCATTTTTAGTCATTTTGACCTAATAGAAAATAATTTCTCTGACTAAAAAATTCACGATTACATGAGCTATAACCCAATATATTGAGCTATTTATATTTATTTTTACCAATTGGCAAATAGTTTCGTGGAGTAAAAAATTCACGATTTCATGAGTTATTATTAACCATGATTTGAGTCAAATAATTTTGTGGATTTTAAAATTCACGATTTCATGAGCTATAACATATGGTTTTTGGCAATTTCTAGTTGTTTCGGCTCATTCTCAAATAGTTTCACTGTGTCCAAAATTGATAATTTCATGTGCTATAACGTATGAATTTTGGAAACCATGATTTGTTTTAAATTTTTGTTTGTTTTGAATGAATGCAAACTAATTATGTGCACATTAAAATAAATATATATTGTTGATGCTCAAACTGGTGTTCGGATCAAACAGTCACTGATTGTGGTTAGATCAGAGTTTAGGGATGCGAGGCTCGTTTCTCCTCCTAATGCGATGCCCAGCAGTTGGTCTCAACGTCGAGGAACATCTGTGGAAGGGTCGGAGTTGGGTTCTCCGGTGGCCACTCCGACGATCAAGTCAGTATGTGAAAGAAGAGAGTAAAAATAATGTAAATGCTAGAAATTAGGGTTAGGGTTTTTGCAGAGGAGATTGCTTACCTTCATCACTATTCATTTTC
>JBAKGM010000365.1:7056653-7066660 GCA_037177215.1 Asparagus racemosus | reverse complement strand
TGTGGACAAGTATAAGGGCGAGGGAGACCCGGCGGAGCATGTTCAGAACTATTTCGATACGATGAGCATGTTACAAGCTGCCAAGGCGACCATCTGTCACTACTTCCTGGTTACCTTGACCGGGAGCTCCAACCTCTAGTGGAACGCCTTGGAGAAGAAATCTATTGGTAGCTTCGAGGAGCTTAGCTGAAAGTTCATCCACCACTTCTTGGGCAACTCTAAACCGAAGCTCCCCCCCCCCTAATGTGCTCATACAGACCAAGCAGGAGCCCGGTGAAGACCTCCGAACCTATTTCAAGAGATTCCAGGCGAAGAGGTTGGAAGTTGAAGATCCCGGGAGTCGAGTCGCTATGGCGGCTCTTGTAGCCGGGTTGCGGTCTGGCAATTTGTCCAAGGCCTTGACTAGAAAGCCAGCTAAGAACTATGAACACTTGATGGCCAAAGCCCATGGTTACATGAACATGGAAGATGCTGAGGCTTACAAGGCTGTGACCACAGCGGCCGAGCCTAGCCAGGGCACAGCCCCCACATCAGCAGCCACTCCGTACTCAGCTCTGGCTCCACCCACTCCAGTTCCGCTGACTCCACCCTCGGCTGCGCCCGCCGCCAGCCGAGCCATCACCGACCAAGTCGTCCAAGTAGGCTCCCAGGCAAGATGAAGCTGAGAATGCCTCAAGAGACTCTCCTCCTAGAAACAACAACAACCGCAATGGTCGGTTTGAGAGGAAGGTCGAGAGGAGGGCGAATGCCCCTCCACCTGTCTTTACGGTTCTCAATACCTCCCTTTCTAGGGCTTTGGACAAGGTGCAGGGAGAGGGACTCCTCACCTCACCACCTCCACAGATGTGCACGGAGCCGCACAGGAGGGAAACACGGCGATTCTGCCGCTACCACAGGGATCACGGCGACGACACCAGTGGCTGCCGCATCCTGCAGCGGGATATTGAGGACCTCATCCAGAGACGGTTCTTGAAGAACCTGGTCGCCCAGAGAGATAGGAGGGATCTCCCTCCCTGGAGAGATGAGTGGGCCCCTCGCTCCTGATCGCCTCTACCTCAACCCAGGCCAGACAATCAGGGTGTAAGACCAGCACCCGAGGAGTCATCCATACCATCAGTGGTGGCCCTACCTTCGGGGGAGACTCCAACAACGCTCATAAAAGGTACGCCAAGCGACCTTTGCGAGTGGAGAGGTGTGACAAGAGGCCCCGCACAAGCGTGCCGATCTCATTCACTGAAGACGACTTGGAAGGAGTTGAGACACCTCACAGCAACCCCATAGTCATCACGGCTAACATAGATGGTTTTGAAGTCAAGAGGGTCATGGTGGACACTGGAAGCTTAGTCGACATCCTGTTCCTTGACGCATTCAACCGTATGGGGATCGATAGGTCCAAGCTGCTGCCATCCGGGGGTCCTCTCATTAGCTTTACTGGCCATTCTCAGCTGCGTGAGGGGCTGATCACACTTCCCTTCACTGTCAACTGTCACCCTTGTCAGGTGACTGTCGATGTCCAGTTTGTGCTCATGGACATCCAGTCGGCCCACAATGTCATACTCGGCTAGACCGCCCTCCATCTCCTACAAGCGATCCCGTCAACCTACCATCAGATGATCAAGTTCCTGAGGCCTGGAGGAGTGGGCATCGTCAGGAGCGACCAACGGGAAGCACGTGCTTGCTATGTGCTCTCAACTAAAGGGAAGGGGGTAGCTGATATTATGCCCATTGAGAAGACGATCCTTCAGCTGGAGAAGAAGATAGAGCGAGAGAGGACGACCCCCATCGAAGCCTTGTGCGAGGTCCCGATTGGTGATGGTAGCAGGAGGAAGATCAAGATGGGTTTGAGTCTCACTGAACCCCTGCGGAGCGAGTTAACTTCTTTCCTCATGGCGAACCTTGACGTGTTCGCTTGGGGCCCAGAGGACATGCCGGGCATCCCCCCGATGTCATGTGCCACGAGCTCTCAGTCGATGGACACAGTAAGCCAGTTCGGTAGAAGAAAAGACACCAGGGGCCTGAACGGCAGAGAGCGGCAGTGGCAGAGGTTGACCGACTCATGCGAGCCAGTTTCATCCGGAAGGTGCAATACCCCGAGTGGCTATCCAACGTCGTCTTGGTGAAGAAGGCAGACGGCAGATGGAGGATGTGTTTAGACTACTCTGATCTCAACAAGGCTTGCCCCAAGGATAGCTACCCTCTGCCCCGCATAGACCAGCTGGTGGACAAGAGCGCGGGCCACGAGTTATTGAGTTTCATGGACGCTTTCTCGAGCAACAATCAGATCCTCATGGTGGAGCACGACCAAGAGAAGACGTCCTTCATGACTGATCAAGGGACATATTGCTACAAAGTCATGCCTTTCGGCCTCAAGAATGCAGGGGCGACATATCAGAGGCTTGTCAATAAGATCTTCTACCCCCAACTTGGTCTAAATGTGGAAGCTTATGTGGATGATATCCTGGTGAAGTCCAAGCTCTCTTCTGCCGACACCGCCGACCTCGATGAGACATTCTTGGTCTTGTGGCACTACCGCATAAAGCTCAACCCAGCCAAATGCGACTTTGGCGTGCAGTCAGAGAAGTTTCTCAGGTTCATGATCACCCAGCGAGGCATTGAGATCAGCCCCGAGAAGATAGCTGCCATCGAGCGACTACCAGAGCTACGCATCATGAAGGACATCCAGAAGCTTAATGGCAAGATAGCTGCCCTGGGACGCTTCCTCTCCAAGTTCGCCGAGAGGAGCCTCCCATTTTTCAAGATACTGAGGGGAATCAAGGGCCCCAAAAAGAAGATGGAATGGACGGAGGAGTGGTGCAACGCCTTCAGGGAACTCAAGGCGTACTTGAGCACCAAGCCACTGCTAAGTCAGCCCACAGAGGGAGAGACCTTGTATCTGTATCTAGCTATCTCCGCTAAAGTGATTAGCTCTGTCCTTATTCGAGAAGAAGACCACATCTAGAGGCCAGTGTATTATGTTAGCCAGATCCTTAGAGCGGGAGCGTTGAACTATCCCCTGATCGAGAAGGCGTCCTTCACCCTCATTGCAACCGCTCGAAGGCTCCGTCCGTACTTCCAAGCGCACTCCATTGTGGTGCGCACCAATCAGCCTCTGAAGAAAGCTCTCAGGAGCCCAACCACATCAGGGAGGATGGTGGCATCGTCAATCGAGCTCAGTGAATATGACATAGAGTTCGAGCCTCGGGCGGCCGTCAAGGCGCAAGCTCTGGCGGACTTCCTCATAGAATCTAGCCAGCCCGAGGACGAGCAAATGGAGCTAGCATCACCTGACTGGCCGACTTCCCCAATGGCTCAGGAGGTGAAGGCAGCGACTCCCGCCAGTAACTCGGCCCCTGAGCATGACTACCAGGAGTACGCCTCATGGTGGCTGCTGAAGGTCGATGGGTCGTCCAGTGAGACTGGCAGCGGGGCCGGTGTCATTCTACGGAGCCTGGATGGAGTAATAACAGAGCAGCCCATCGCCTTCAGTTTCCCAGCCTCCAACAACGAAGCTGAGTACGAGGCGCTTATTGTAGGCCTTCGAGCTACCCTCACGGTCAAGGCCGAGAGTGGATACGTGCTAGCTGACTCCTAGCTTGTAGTTCATCAAGTCAACGGCAAGTATGCGGCCAGGGACAAGAGAATGGCCCAATACTTGGGAATAACCAAGGGATTGTTGGCTCAACTGGCCAACTTCAAGATCGCTCAGGTACCCCAAGCCCAGAATGCTCGAGCCGACGCCTTGTCGAAGTTAGCATCGACTAGCTTTGCATGCGGGTCAGGGCCCATCTACACTAATGCGCTTCCCTCCCCCAGTATTGTGGAGCCCCATGCCGACGTCATGCAAAACGGCGCGGGGTGGAGCCTTGTTGGATGGACCCCATAGCCTAGTTCTTAAAGGGCGGTGTCACGCCTCTAGACCCCGTCGAGGTCAAAAGCTTGCAGAGGAATGCTCGCCGCTATCTCATCATAGGTGACCAACTCTACCGCTTGTCCTACTCGAACAGTGGTGTCAGGCCGTACCTCAGGTGCCTGCGACCCAGCGAAGCCAGCTATGTTTTGTGGGAGATTCATGAAGGTGTATGTAGGAATCATCCGGGAGCTAGGCCGCTCATCCAGAAGGTCATCCGGCAGGGATACTACTGGCCCACCATAATAACCGACTCGAGGAAACTCATCTCCACTTGCAAGAAGTGCTAATTCTTCTCGCAAATTCCGCGGGCAACCCCCACAAAGCTAACCCCATCTTCAGCGGAAGTTCCTTATCGTCGCCATCGACTACTTCACTAAGTAGATCGAGGCCGAGCCTTTAGCGAAGATTGGAGAAGGCAATATAACTAGCTTTGCTTAGAAGTCTATCGTCTGTAGATTCAGAGTCCCTCTGTCATTCGTCACCAACAACCGCACCTAGTTTGACAGCCAGGGGTTTCGGGACTTCTGTAAGGAATGGGGGATTCGACTCAAGTTTGCCTCAGTCGCACATCCCAAATGCAACGAATTGGCTGAAGCTACAAATATGTGTATCCTCCAGGCCCTGAAGAAGAAAGTAGACAAGGCTGTCAGGAACGGGGTAGAGGAGCCACCGAGCATCTTGTGGTCTTACCGCACGACTCACAAGAACTCTACAGGTGAGAGTCCCTTCATGTTGGCTTATGGAGCCGAAGCGGTGACCCTGGTCGAGGTCGGCATGCCAACCATCCGCTTGCAAAATTTTGAGAAAGACTCCAACTCCGCGAGCCTTCGCACAGAGCTGGACCTCCTGTAAGAGGTTCGAACAAAGGCGCTGCACAGGCAAATCGTCAACCAGCAGCAAGTTGCCAGATACTACAACAGCAAGGTGCGACCAAGGAGATTCCAGGTCGGTGACCTCGAACTAAGAAAGGCAGCGTTCGACCGGGACACCAAGCGTAGCAAATTAGCGCCCAACTGGGAAGGACCATACACCATACTCGAGGAGATACGGCCAGGCACTTATCAACTAAGGAGCCCAGACGGGAGGACCCTACAGCATCCCTGGAATATCGAACACTTGAAGAAGTTTTTTCAGTGATTTCATATTGTAAAATTTTATTTGTGACTTATCGTTATGAAAGAATTTTGTGTCTGACTACTGTCTTCAACTTATCTCAAATTATGGTAGAAATATCGGCACAATCCCAGTCAATTCGCTTGGGTGACCCGCGCGACTCACCCAAGACGAGTCGAGACACCGCTCTCTTGACTAAGCGTACGCAGTTCCTATGCAGGGCTGAGTCTAGGCGAGCTTTCTAGTTGGGTCGAGTCAAGGAGCTCTTCTCACGTCGAGCCAAGGAACTCTTCTCACGTCGAGTCAAGGAACCCTTCTCGCCACAGCGAGTCAAGGAACCCTTTTCACGTCGAGTCAAGAAGACCTTCTCACGTTGAGTCAAGAAACCCTTCTCGCCTTGGCAAGACAAGCGACCCGAATCGCTCAAGCTAAGGGAACCTGCTGCGCTCGTCGAGACGAGCTGAGCTATCCCCGCCCAGGTGCACTATAAGTCCTAGATGCTTGACCTACTGGTCACCTTATGTCGAGCCGTCGCCTCACGAGGCCGACTCAGAAGATCCAGGTGCACTATAAGTCCTGGATGCTCGACTTACTGGTCACCTCATGCTGAGTCGTCGCCCCACAAGGCTGACTCAGAAGACCCAGGTGCACTATAAGTCTCAGATGCTCGACCTACTAGTCGTCTCATGCCCAGTCGTCGCCCCACGAGGCTGACTCAGAAGACCCAGGCGCACTATAAGTCCAGGATGCTCGACCTACCGGTTGCCTCATGCCGAGTCGTCACCTCACGAGACTGACTCAGAAGACCTAGGTGCACTATAAGTTCTGGATGCTCAACCTACTAGTCCCCTATGCCGAGTCGTCACCTCACGAGGCTGACTCAGAAGACCCAGGCGCACTATAAGTCCTCGATGCTCGACCTACTGGTTGCCTCATGCCGAGCCGTCGCCCCACGAGGCTGACTCAGAAGACCCAGGCGCACTATAAGTCCTGGATGCTTGACCTACTGGTCACCTCATGCAGAGTCGTCGCCTCATGAGGCCAACTTAGAAGACCCAGGCACACTATAAGTCATGGATGCTCGACCTATTGGTCACCTCGTGCAGAGTCGTCACCTCACGAGGCCGACTCAAAAGACCCAGGCGCACTATAAGTTCTGGATGCTTGACCTACTGGTCACCTTATGTCGAGTGGTCACCTCACGAGGCCGACTCAGAAGATCCAGGTGCACTATAAGTCCTGGATGCTCGACCTACTGGTCGCCTCATGCTGAGTCGTCGCCTTACGAGGCCGACTCAGAAAACCCGAGCACACTATAAGTCCCGAAATGCTTGACCTACGGGTTGCCTCATACTGAGTCATCACCCCCGAGGCTGACCTAGAATACTTGTGTACCCCATAGGGCCCTGCCTTCCAGCCCAGTTATTAAGCGATGAGTCACCGTCGGTCAACACCAACACAAAGACAACCTCCGCCGTGCGTCCAATACGGACGTTAGGCTTACACAATCGAGAAATAATTGCTCAAGAGTTTAATTAAACGTGCATCTATCTGGTGCACTCACAAGGCGATTATCTCGTGAGCGCAGCTAAATGTTAGTACGCCTTGCGTGTCTGAAAAACGGTTAACAGACATCTATTGTAATAAAATCATGTTATGTTTTATTGTAATAAAATCGTGTTATGTTTTATTGTAATAAAATCATGTTATGTTTTATCTGCTCGCTTTTCGATTGTGAGTAGAGATTTTTGTAGACACTAAGCGCTTTACAATCACTGAGTTACACAACCCGGTCGAAGGCGTTTGTCTTGCTGCAGGCCTAGGGCCTCGTTTTAACTCGGACCTATCTCAGAGTTGGCCCTATGAAGAAGAGAGCAAAACCAAATTGTACGCTTACACAAGACAAACTCAGTTCACAGAGAAGAAACTTTCATTCAAACGAGTGAACTTAATTTACAAGAAAGGGAAGCCAAACAAACATAAAGAAGTTACAATTGGTGTATGCACACATGACACTCCCAGGATATAGCAACCGATTCGGGGACGCCTTACTTTTGGCTGCTCCTAGGGGCGTCCTTGGGATCGCTCCCGGTGTCGCCACCGGCGCCCTCCTCATTGTCGTCCTCGTCGTCGTCCTCCTCCTCATTTGAGCCCAGCTTGACACCCCCACCTCTGGCTTCGAGGTCCTCAAGGATGTCGACGCAACTCTGCACTCGGGAAGGGTAGGAAATGGCGGCGGACTCCACGGTCGAGGGAGGGAGTCAAACCTTCAAGAAGTCAAAGTCGGCTTTGACCGCAAGCGACAGCTCGACCTTGCCCACGGGTCCCTGCCAGTAGCCCTCAATAACTTCCCTCCTGCCTTCCACCGAGGCCAGGTAGTTGAGTCGAGCCTCAAGGGACTTGGTGTCAGCTAAGGCCGACTCGCGAGCTGACCTCACGTCCTTAAGCTCCATCTTAGAGCTCCCCAAGGCACGCTGGGTCGAGAGAACCTCTTCCTGTGTAGCCTGCCAAACCTGTGTCTCAGCTTTGACGCTTCCCTCCAGGAGCTTGATGCGTTCTTCCTGTTCTACAGCCATAGCCCTGGAGCCCTATACGGCCCCCTTAAGCTCGGCCACTTCATCCTTCAGCTTCATTATGGTGGCCGCCTGCTTGGACTTGTGGGCCTTGAGGGTAGCGATCACCGACTAATTCATCTCCAATTCCCGAGACCTCTTGGCCTCAGCATTAGCCTTCTCGGTCTCAAGAGCCTTCACCCTTTTCTCGGCACCCTCTCGTGCCTTCTTCTCCTGCTCCAACTCCGCCGCGAGCTGACCGTGAGCCTCTATCATTTGATCGAGATGATCACTAAGCTCCTCCCCCACTAGGGCTCAACGGATGCAATAGCTGTGGAGCGCCAAGCGGAGCCCTCTCGTCGGTATCTCCCCTAGCAACTCTACATCCCTTGGGAGGGCAAATTGGCTAAGAGCAGCGAGCTAGGCTCTACCCGACTGCAGCACCTAGTCATCCTTCCGAAGAGAGGAACTTGGGATGAACTTCTCAGCCTCAGGAGGATTGCTCCTAGGCGAGAACCCCTCCTCCAAATCGCCAATGAGCTAAGCTTTCATCTCGTTCCATCTTAGCCTACCCACCTCGGTGAGTTGATGGTAGAAGGGAAAGCTTATGGCGGGACTCTCGGTCATTGGAGGAGGGGGGACCGTCTCACCAACCCCGCCCTCCGTGGCAGTCGGCCCTCCTGCCATCTCATGCACCGGTTCGGGGGAGGCGCACGGGAGCCAGAGGCTGGTCGACCTGACTACCAGGGATGACCTCGGGGATCTCCAAGGCTTCCCATTTAGGGACGCCCACATCCCCAATGATGGAGGTCTCAGCCTCAGAAGGCATTCTCACTGGAGAACCACAAGAAGGGGCCGCCCCTACGGTTCGCCCCTCAACTGGCACAGAGACGTCCAACTCAATGGTCTCCACCTCGGCGTCGTCTTTTAGGGTGGTTTTCCTCACTTTCTTCCTCCTTCTCTCTAGCTCCTCAGCCACACCCTGCTAGGACGCCAGCATCGCAATTATCTCGTCGGTATTTCTCTTCACAAACTCAGCGTCCTTAGCCGACAGCTTCGGCCTCACCCTCTTCACAGGCAACTTGGCCCTAGCTGGCTTGGTTGGCTCCTTAACCTTTTGGTCCTTAGATAACTTCAGACTAGCGCAAGCCAAGGCAGTCGTCCTCTCCTCGTCGGCCTCTGTCAGTAGCATATGGGACAACCCCGCCACCCTAAGCGAAGAGGCGTCGAGCAGATTGTGGATGTGCTGAGATCCCGCGTATGAACGGATTTTCTCTAAGGCCTGACGCTCCTCAGAGGAGAGAGGGAGTGGCTTCAATGCTACCTTATCAATCTCTAGCCACGAGCTGCAGGCTAGGATCGGGTTGGCCCTAAAAATCCACACGATATTCTCCTTGCAGTGTTTGCTGGACTCGGGGAAGTTCACCAACTTCTCGCCCAGGTTCACGAAGAAGAAGTGGGCATCCTTCTTGGACATTTTGATGCTGACCAAGTTGCTGAAAAGTTGGAGGGTTGGCTCGACCCCAACCCGATAACAAATCACTAAGAAAGCCATTAATGTTGCGATGGCATTGGGAGCGAATTGCATGGGGGAAACCCCCAGCCGCTTGCAAATCCTCCTCACAAAGTGAGTAAGGGGC
Organism: Asparagus racemosus; assembly: GCA_037177215.1. Taxonomy (NCBI): domain Eukaryota; kingdom Viridiplantae; phylum Streptophyta; class Magnoliopsida; order Asparagales; family Asparagaceae; genus Asparagus; species Asparagus racemosus. The sequence goes on along the minus strand of JBAKGM010000365.1, from coordinate 7,057,445 downwards.
AGCCTGAGCCCATAATCCATATGGGCTAGATACAGTGGTGCCCAATCGCCATTGTGATTGAACACTGCGTCGTCCTTTTCTGGCAACGCGAGCTTAAACGCCTCCGGGATGTCATACTTCTCCGGGAGTGTAGCCAGATCATCTTCCGCCACTTATGTGTGGAAGGGGCCCAAAAGGCCAAGCCTATCAACTATAGTAGAAGAAGAAGCAGCCATTAGAAAGCTCTTTCGAAATTAGGAGTATGGAGGAAGAGTTCTGGTATTTGAAATGGTGTAAAGAAGACGCAGCAGAAGAGAAGAGAGATACTTATAGGGCAGCAAAGGCCCACGTGGCGGAAGAAGGGCCGTACATTCCCGTTGGGATCAACGACCCAGATCGAGGCTAAGGCCCAAACCACCTCTCGAAATCCGAGACGCCGCCCGTTTGGGGTCCCCACGGCCTGCTCGTGTAAAAATCGAAGCGACACTGATGGTTAAAGTACACTGACGTCACCCACGATAATTCGGTCTGGTCACATCTCATATTTTGTTTTTCAAATAACGGTTGCCATTCGGGCCACTCTGTGGACCCCCCTACTAGACACCAAGCAGGCTAACAACTCGCTCCCCAAAAGGGTCAGCCCCCATCGAGCGAGCCGTCCCCTTTTACACCGTGCTAACCACTACTTGGCCTGTGAGACAAAAATGAGGTGGACGTCTCGACCTACCAAACCAATAACCGTACTCTCATAGCAGCACATGAAAATTACATGAAGGAGAAGAATAAATGGACATTCACAGCAACAATAAAGTC
>JBAKGM010000365.1:7029002-7056553 GCA_037177215.1 Asparagus racemosus | reverse complement strand
GCGTCACTGTCGTCTGGGAGGGAAGTATTACTCCCTTAATCATGTGGATCATCCTCAGTGAGGGTTCAGGACCATAATATATATCAAGAGCTATAACCCACACATTTTTTTATCAATTTTGGTTTATTTTGATTAGATGTAAATTAATTGTTTATATATTAAAATTCATAATTTTCATGGGCTATAACCAACGATTTGTCCGTTTTGGTTCATTTTGAACGAATGGAAAATTATTGATTGTACATCGAAATTTGTGATTTATGGGCTATAACCTAAGATTTTTACTACCTTTAGTTTGTTTGAAAGAAATATAAATTAAACGTCTTTACACCAAAATTGGCAATTTTCATGGGATATATCCCATGATTTTTGTCAAGTTCAATTTATTTTGAGCAAATGTAAATTAATTATCTAAATATCAAAATTCATGATTTTCATGGGCTATAACTTGCGTTTTTTGTCAACTTTGGTTCATTCAAAATAAATGCAAATTTATTGTGTGTACAAAAAATTTGCGATTGAGCTGTAACCCCCCAATTTTGTCAATTATGATTAGTTCTGAGCATATGTAAATCAATTGTCTATTTATCAAAATTTGTGATTTTATTAGGGCATAAACCACAATTTTTGTTAATTTTTTCCATTTAAAAAGGATGCAAATTTATTTTGTGTACATTAAAATTTGCGATTTTCATGAGCAATAATCAAGATTTTTTTCGATTTTAGTTTGTTTCGAAGATAGGCAAATTTATTATGGGCACATCAAAGATCACATTTTTCATGAGCTACCAATCCATGTTTTTTGTTAATTTTGGTTTGTTTTTATCAAATATATATTAAGTTTCTATACACCAAAATTTATGATTTTCATAGAATATAACCAGTGATTTTTGTTGGTTTTGGTTTGTTCCAAATCGGTTTTGGTTTGTTCCAAATAAATGCAAATTTATTGTGTGTATACTAGAATTGAAGATTTATAAGCTATAACTCATGATTTTGTCAATTTTGTTTTAGTTTTGAATAAATGTGAATTAATTTTCTATGCATCAAAATTCATACTTTTTATGGGTTATAACCCGTGATTTCTTTAATTTTTATTCAAAATGAATGAATGCAAATTTATTACAGGTGCTATAGAATTCACTATTTTTATAAACTATAACCCACGATTTGTTACGATTCTTGTTCATTTTGAATGACTGCAAATTTGTTATGTGTACATTAATATAATTTTTTAATCTCATAAAGTATAACCCTTCATTTTAGTAAATTTCAATTCATTTCGAATGCCTGTAAATCTATTATGAATATACTAAAAATTTTATTTTTATGAGATATAACCCACGATTTGTTATTTTTATGTTCATTTCGCACATGTGCAAATTTATTATGTGAACATTGAAATTTGGAACTTCCATAAACTATGACCCATGATTTTTGTCTATTTTATTTTATTTTAGATAAATAAATATTAATTATTTATACATCAAAATTCATGTTTTTCATGGGTAATAATCCATAATATTTGTTAATTTTAGTTCATTTTGAATGAAGATAATGTTTTATGTGTACATTAAAACTCATAATATCATAAATTATAACCCACGGCTTTTGTTAATTTTTGTTCATTTCGAATAAATGCATATTTATTCTGTATAAATTAAAATTTGCTAATTTCATAAGCTATACTCTATATTTTTTATTTATTTTGGACAAATACAAATTTTTTATGTGCACATTAAAATTCACGTTTTTCATGAGCAACCTATATATTTTGTCAATTTGGGTTCATTTTAAAAAATATATAAAGTAATTGTCCATACATCAAAATTCACAGCTTTATGGCTTATAATCCACAATTTTTGTTATTGATTTTTTTAACAAATATAAATTTATTGTAGTACATTAAAATTTGTGAGTTCTGTGAGTTATCATCCACGATATTTGTCAATTATAGTTAGTTTTGAACGAAGGAAAATTAATTGTCCGTACATCAAACTTTGTGATTATCATAAGTTATAACGGACTACTTTTGTCAATTTCTATTCTTTTTGAACGAATACAAGTTTATTTTGTGTACATCAAATTTTACAATTATCAAGAGTTATAATCATAATGTTATTAATTTTTATTTATTTTGAATGAATGCAAATTTATTATATGCACATTAAAATGAATCTTTTTCAAGAGCTATGATCCACGTTTTTTTCTTAATTTTGATACATTTTGAATAAATGTAACTTAATTGTTTATACATCAAAATTCACGATTTTCATGGACTATAGTCTACAATTTTTATCTGTTTTGGTTCATCTTGAACACATGCATATTTATTTATTGCACATCAATACTTGTAATTTTCATGAATTATGATCTTTGATTTTTATTATTTTTTATTTTTTTGAGACAAATTTAAATTTATTGTCCGTATATCAAATTTGGTGATTTTTGTGGGCCATAACCCATAATTGTTGTCAAGTTTAGTTTATTTTGAACGAATGTGAATTAATTGTCTTTTTATCAAAATTTATGATATTCATGGAGATATAATTCACAATTTTTGTTAGTTTTGGTTCATTCTGAACGATACAAATTCATTGTGTGTATATAAAATTTCTGAATTTCATGAGCTACAGCCCCATATTGTTTGTCATTTCTGGTTAGTTTTGAACATATGTACAATAAATCTCTATGTATCATAATTTGCGTTTTTCTTGGGCTATGTATCGCGATGTTTTTATTTCAAAAGGATGGAAATTTGTTCTATGTACATCAAATTTTAGGATTTTCATGAGCTACACCCCAAGATTTTTTTATTTTCATTCATTTTAAATGAATGCAAATTTGTTATGTGCACATAAAAAATCTCATTTTTCATGAACTATCACCATGTTTGTTTTTTTGAACATTTTGGTTTGTTATTTAACAAATGTAAATTAAGTGTCTATAAGTCAATATTTACGATTTTCATGGGCTAAAACCCACGATTTGTTTTTAGTTTATTTCGAACAAATATAAATTTATTATGTGTACATCGAAATTTAAGATTTCTTTGAGTTATAACCCACAATTTATTAATTTTCGTTAGTTCTGGACGAATGTGAATTAATTTTCTTACATCAATATTCTTGATTTTCATGGATGATAACCCATGATTTTTCTCAATTTTTGTTCATTTTGAATGACAACAAATTTATTAAGTGTACACTGAAATTTGCGACTTTCATGAACTATAACCCATAATTATTAGCAACTTTATTTGTTTTATACAAATATAAATAAATTATTTATGCTTAAATTTTGTGTTTTTCGTGGGCTATAATCCAAAATTTTTGTTGATTTTGAATGAATGCAAATTTATTAGATGTATATTAAAATTCATGCTTTTCCATAAGCTATAACCCACAGTTTTGTTATTGTTCGTTACAAATGAATGCAAATTTAAAATGTACATCAAAATTTGCTATTTTCATGAGTTATAACCTATGATTTTATCAATTTTTATTTGTTTTGGTTGAATACAACTTTATTATGTGCATATTGAAATTCACATTTTTTATGAGCTATAACTCATGTATTTAATCAATTTTTACTCATTTGACAAATGTAAATTAATTGTTATTACATCGTAATTCGTGATTTCATGAATTATAACCCATAAACTTTGTCAATTATGCTTCTATATGAATGAATATAAATTTATTGTGTGTACATATAAATACGTGATTTTCATGAGATATAACCCAAAATTTTTATCAGTTATAGTTAGTCTTAAATGATGTTAAATTAATTATCTGTACATCAAATTTTGAGATTTTCATAAGCTATAACACACAATTTTTATCATATGTATTCTTTTCAAATGAATGCAAGTTTATTCTATGAACATCAAATTTATGATTATCATGAACTACAAATCATAATTTTTTTCAAGATATATTTGTTTCAATTGAATGCAAATTTATTATATGCACTTTAAAACAAATATTTGTTATCTGCAATATAATATCTTTTTTTGGGTCAATTTTGGTTCATTTTGAACTAATGTAAATTCATTGTTTGTACATCAAAATTAGTTATTTTCATAGGTCCCACGATATTTTCTAGTTTTGGTTCATTTTTAATAAATGCAAATTTATTGAGTGTTCATCAAAATTTGCAATTTTCGTGAGCTATAACCCATGATTTTTATTAATTTTAGTTTTCTTGAAATAAATATAATTTAAATGTCCATTCATCAAAATTGGCGATTTCCATGGACTATAAGCCCCGATTTTCATCAATTTTGAGTAGTTTTGAATGTATGTGAATTAATTTTCTATACTTTAAAACTGGCAATTTTCATGGGCTATAACCCAAAATTTTTATCAATTTTCTTGTCATTTTGAATGAATATAAATTTATTATATGTACTAAACAATTCATGATTTTCGTAAACTATAACCCATGAATTGTTTCTATTAACATTTTTTATTTTTAAAAGGTATAACCCACAATTTTCGTAAATTTTTATTCATTTTGAATGACTGCTAATCTATTATGTGTACACTTAAGTTTTTTATTTTCACTGCTTTTGTTCGTTTTTAATGACTAAAAATTTATTATGAGTATACTAAAATTTGCAACTTTCATGACTCAATTTTGATTTATTTTGAACGAATATGAATTGGTGCTCTATACATCAAATTCATGATTTTCATAGGCAACTCATGATTTTTATCAATTTTAGTTCATACTCAATGAATATAAATTATTGTGTGCACGTTATAGTTTTTTATTTTCATGACCTATAAACCCCCTTGTTTGTCCATTATTGTTAGTTTTGAACATATGTGAATTAATTATCCATATATCAATATTCGTGATTTTCTTAGGCTAAAGCCAATGATTTTTTATAATTTTTTATTTCAAACGATTGCGAATTTATTTTACGTACATCAAAAGTTTTTATTTTCATGAGCTATATCCTAAGATTATTTTCAATTGTCTCTAATTTAAAACAAATACAAATTTATTATGTGCACATCAAAAATCACAATTTTCATGAGCTATCATCCACATTTTTTGTTACTTTTGGCATGTTTTGGAATGAATGTATATTAAGTGTCTATACACCAAATTTGAGATTTTTTTGGGCTATGAACCAAGATGCCTGTCAGCTTTGGTTTTGTTTTGAACGAAATTTATTATATATACATCAGAATTTAAGATATTCATGAGCTATAACCCACAATTTTCATCAATTTTGGTTAGTTTTGAACAAATGTGAATTAATTATATATTTCGTGATTTTCATAGGCCATAAGTCGCGCTTTTTGTCAATTTTTATTTATTTTGAACGAATGCAAATTTATTCTGTGTACATAAAAATTAAGATTTTCATGAACTATAACACGTGATTTTTGTTAATATTGTTAGTTTTGAACGAATGTCAATTAATTTTCTATACTTCAAAATTTGCTATAACCCACGATTTTTGTTAATTTTATTCAGTTTGAATAAATGTAAATTTATTATATGTATTACAAAATTCACAATTTTCATAAGCTATAACCCATGAATTGTTACTATTAATACTTTTTTATTCTCATGAGTTATAACCCACAATTTTCATAAATATTTATGTGTTTTGAATGACTGCTAATTTGTTATGTGTACAAATAAATGCTTTATTTTCATCAGATATAACTCACAATTTGATTTTTTTTTTCAATTTGAATGATTGCAATTTATTGTGTGTACACAAAAATTTGTGACTTTCATGAGCTTATAAGCCACGATTTTTTGATTTCGTCAATTTTAGTTTATTTTGAACAAATGTGAATTAATTCTCTATACATTAAAATTCATAATTTCATAGGCAACTCATGATTTTTGTCAATTTTAGTTCATTTTCAATGAATGCAAATTTATTGTGTGTACATGAAATTTTTAATTTTCATGAGCTATAAACCACCGCTTTTTGTTAATTATGGTTTGTTTTAAACATATGTGAATTAATTGTCTACATATCAATATTCGCGATTTTTGTGGGCTAGAAACAACAAATTTTTTATATTTTTTTCATTTCAAATGAATGTGAATTGATTTTCTGTACATCAAAGTTTGTGATTTTCATGAGCTATACCCAAAGGTATTGTAACTTTTTTCATTTCAAACGAATGCAACCATATTATGTGCACATAAAGAACCTCATTTTTCATGAACTATCATCCATGCTATTTTGTCAATGTTGGTTTGTTTTGGAACGAATATAAATTAATTGCCTATATATCAGTATTTATGATTTTCTTGTGCTATAAACAATAAGTTTTTTTTTTCACCTCAAACGAGTGCAAATTTAATTTCTGTACATCAAAGATTGTGATTTTTATGAGCTATACCCCAAGGTTTTTTGAATTTTTGTTCATTTCAAATGAATGCAAATTTATTATTGAACATAAAAACCTCATTTTTCATGAACTATCATCCTCGTTTTTTTGGTCAAGTTTGGTTTATTTTGGAACGAATGTAAATTAAGTGCCTATACAACAAATTGGTGATTTTCATGGGCTGTAATACACGATGTTTATTATTTTTTATTTTTCTCGAGCGAATGCAACTTTATTGTATATACATCAAAATTAAATATTTTTATGAGCTATATCCAACAATTTTCGTCACTTTTGCTTACTTTTGAACAAACGTGAATTAATTTTGTTGTACTTCAAAATTTGCGATTTTTATGTGATATAACCCACAATTTTCATAAGATATAACCCACAATTTTCATTAATTTTGGTTAGTTTTGACCAAGTGTCAATTAATTTTCTATACTTCAAAATTAGTGATTTTCATGGGCTACAACCCACGAATTTGGTCAATATTAATTCGTCTTGAATGAATGTAAATTTATTATGTATACTATAAAATTCATAATTTTCATAACTCATAACCCAAGAATTGTTACTATTAACATTTTTTTATTCTCATGAGGTATAACCCACGATTTAAGTAAATTTTTGTACATTTTGAATGACCACTAATCTGTTATCCGTACACTAAAATTTTTTATTTTCTTGAGATATAATTCACAATTCAATGTTGTTTTTTCTCAATTTGGATGACTGCAAATTTATTATGAGTACATTAAAATTTCCGACTTTCATGAGCATATAAGCCACTATTTTTTAATTTTTGTTAATTTTAGTTTATTTTGAACAAATGTGAATTGATACTCTACACATCAAAATCACGAATTTCATAAGCAACTCACGATTTTGTCAATTTTAGTTCATTCTCAATGAATGCAAATTATTGTGTACATGAAATGTTGTATTTTCATGAGCTATAAATGCTACTATTTTTCAATTATGGCTAGGTTTGAGCATATGTGAATTAATTGTCTACATATAATTATTTGCAATTTTCTTGGGCTATAAATAAAGATTTTTTATTATTTATTTATTTGAAACGAATGCGAATTTATTTTGTGTACATCAAAATTTTTCAATTTTCAATCATTTCTAACAAATGCAATTTTATTATGAGCTCATCAAAAAATCACATTTTTCGTGAGCTATCACCCACATTTTTTTGTTACTTTTGGTTTGATTTCGAACGAGTGTAAATTAAGTGTCTACACATCAAATTTGTGATTTTCTTGGGCTAGAACCCACGATGCTTGTCAGTTTCGATTTGCCTTGAACAAATGCAAATTTCTTATGTGTACATCAAATTTTAAGATATTCATAAGCTATAACCCACAATTTTCATCAATTTTGCTTAGTTTTGAACAAATATGAATTAACTTTTATATACTTCAAAATTCACGATTTTCATGGGTTATAACCCGCAATTTTCATCTGTTTTGGCTGGTTTAAAAGGAATACAAATTTATTGTGTGGACATAAAAAATTAAAAGTTTCATGAGCTTTAACATACGATCTTCGTTAATTTTGGTTAGTTTTGAACGAATGTGAATTATTATTCTATACTTCAAGTTTGGCGATTCTCATGGGCTATAAATCATGATTTTTATCAAATTTTATTTATTTTGAATAATGCAAATTTATTATGTGTACTATAAAATTCACGATTTTCATAAGCTATATAACCCATGAATTGTTACTATTAACAATTTTTATTCTCATGAGGCATAATCCACGATTGGTGTAAAAAAATTCGTTTTGAATGACCGCTAATCTGTTATGTGTACAACAAATTTTTTTATTTTTGTGAGATATAACTCACTATTCGATATTGTTTTTGTTCGTTTTGAAAGACTGTAAAATTTATTATGCGTACACGGAAATTTACTACTTTAATGAGCTATAAGCCGCGATTTTTTAATTTTTGTCAGTTTTAGTTTATTTTGAATGAAGGTGAATTGATACTCTATACATCAAAATTCACGATTTTCACAGGCAACTCTTGATTTTTGTCAATGAGTTTTTTCTCAATGAATGCAAATTTAATGTGTGTACATGAAATTTTCAATTTTCATGAGCAATAAACCACAATTATGGTTACTTTTGAACATATGTGAATTAATTCTCTATATATCAATTTTCGGGATTTTCTTGGGCTATAAACAACAAATTTTTTTCACTTCAAATGAATGCGATATTATTTTTTGTACAAACCATTTTATGATTTTCATAGCAATACCCCAAGCCGTTTTCAATTTTTATTCGTTTCGAATGAATGAAAATTTACATAAAAAACTTCATTTTCATGAACTATCGTCCACTTTTTTTGTCAATTTTGGTTTGTTTTGGAACGAATGTAAATTAAGTGTCTATACAACAGATTTGTGATTTTCATGGGTTTTAACACACGATGTTTGTCAATATTGATTAATCTCGAACAAATGCAAATTCATTGTGTACAACAAAATTAAAGATTTTCATGAGCTATAATCCACTATTTTTGTCAATTTTGGTTAGTTTTGAACAAATGTTAATTAATTTTTGTGTAATTCAAAATTCGTGATCTTCATGGGCTATAACCCGCGATGTTTATTAGTTTTGGTTTGTTTCGGTCAAATGCAAACTTATTATGATAAAATATTAAAATTTCATGAGATATAACCTACAATTTTTGTTAATTTTGGTCAGTTTTGACAGAATGTTAATTAATTTTCTATACCTCAAAATTGGTGATTTTCATGGGCTATAACCCACGAATTTTATCAATTTTAATTTGCTTTGAATGAATGCAAATTTGTTATGTATACTACAAAATTCACGATTTTCATAAGCTATAACCCATGAATTGTTACTATTAACATTTTTTTATTCTCGTGAGTTATAACCCACGATTTTCGTAAATTTTTGGTCAATTTGAATAATCTTTTGTGTGTACTAAAATTTTTTATTTTCATGAGATATAACTCATAATTCGATACTGCTTTTGCTCATTTTGCTGGAAATTTATTTGGTGTATATTAAAAATGGCGACTTTCTTAGCTATAAGCCACGATAATTAAATTTTTGTCAATTTCAGTTTATTTTGAACGAATGTGAATTGATACTCTATACATCAAAATCACGATTTTCGTAGGCAACTCATGATTTTTTGTCAATTTTAGTTCATTCTCGATGAATGCAAATTATTTTGTGCCCATGAAATTTTTTATTTTCATGAGCTATAAATGTTGCTTTTGTCAATTATGGTTAGTTTTGAACATATGTGAATTAATTGTCTACACATCAATATTCGCGATTTTCTTGGGCTATAGCCAACTATTTATATATTTTTTTCATTTCCAACGAATTCAAATTTATTTTGCATGCATCAATTTTTTTTCATGAGCTATATTCCAAGATTTTTTTCAATTTGCAATCTTTTTTTGAACAAATGTAATTTTATTATGTGCACATCAAAAATCATGTTTTTCATAAGCTATCACCCACATTTTTTTGTCACTTTTCTTAATTTGGAACGAATGTAAATTAAGTGTCTGTCCATCAAATTTGCCATTTTCATGGGCTATACCCATGATGTTTGTCAGTTTTGGTTTGTCTTGAACGAATGCAAATTTCTCGCATGTACATCAAAATTTGCGAGTTTCATGAGCTATAACCTACGATTTTCACCGGTTTTGGTTAGTTTTAAACAAACATCAAGTAATTTTTGTATACTTCAAAATGCGCAATTTTCATGGGCTAGTACCCGCAGTTTTTGTTAGTTTTGGTTTGTTTGGAATGAATACAAATTTATTATGTGTATATAAAAAATTAAGAGTTTTATGAGCTATAACATACGATTTTCATTAATTTTGGTTAGTTTTGAATGAATGTGAATTAATGTTTTATACTTTAAAATTAGCGATTTTCATGGGCTAACCCATGATTTTTGTTTATTTTTGTTCATTTAGAATAATGCAAATTTATTATGTGTACTACAAAATTTACGATTTTCATAAGATATAACTCATGAATTGTTACTATTAACTTTTTTTATTCTCATGAGATATAATCCACGATTTGTGTAAATTGTTTTTCGTTTTGAATACTGCTAATCTATTATGTGTACAACAAAATTTTTTATTTTCATGAGATATAACTCACAACTCACTATTGTTTTTCTTCATTTTGAAAGACTGCAAATTTATTATGTGTACACTAAAATTTGCAACTTTCATGAGCTATAAGCTGCGATTTTTTAATGATTGTCAATTTTGGTTCATTTTGAAAGAATGTGAATTGATACTCTATACATCAAAATTACAGGCAACTCCTGATTTTTGCCAACTTTAGGTCTTTCCCAATGAATGCAAATTTATTATGTGTATATGACATATTTTATTTTCATGAGCTATAAACCATTGCTTTTTGTCATCTATGGTTAGTTTTGAACATAGGTCAATTAATTGCTATATATCAATATTCGAGATTTTCTTGGGTTATAAACAACAAAACTTTTTTATTTTTTTCACCTCAAATGAATGCAAATTTATTTTCTGTACAACAAATTTGCGATTTTCATTAGCTGTACCCTAAAGCTTTTCTAATATTTGTTTGTTTCAAACGAATGCAAATTTATTATGTGCACATAAAAAACCTCATTTTTCATGAACTATCATCCATGTTTTTTTGTCAATTTTGGTTTGTTTTGGAACGATTGTAAAAAATTAAGTGTCTATACAACAGATTTGTCATTTTCATAGGCTATAACACATGCTGTTTGTTAGGTTTGAATTGTCTTGAACGAACGCAAATTCATTGTATGTACATCAAAATTAAAGATTTTCATGAGCTATAACCCATTACTTTTGTCAATTTTAGTTTGTTTTGAAAAAAATTTAATTAATTTTTGTGTACTTTAAAATTCGTGATTTTCATGGGCTATAACCCGCGATGTTTGTTAGTTTTGGTTTGTTTCGGTCGAATGCAAGCTTATTGTGTAGATAAAACATTAAGATTACCATGAGACATAACCCATGATTTTCATTAATTTCGGTTAGTTTTGACCGAATGTCAATTAATTTTCTACACTTCAAAATTGGCGATTTTCATGAGCTATATAACTCATGATTTTTATCAATTTTAATTCATTTTAAATGAATGCAAATTTATTATATATACTACAGAATTCACAATTTTCAGAAGCTATAACCCATGAATTGTTACTTTTAACTTTTTTTTATTTCATAAGGTATAACCAATGATTTTCATAAATTTTTGTTCATTTTGAATGACTGCTAATCTTTTATGTGTACGCTGATTTTTTATTTTTAGGCGATATAACTCACAATTCAATATTGTTTTTGCTCATTTTAAATGACTACAAATTTATTATGAGTACATTAAAATTTGCGATTTTCATGAGTTATAAGCCAAGATTTTTAATTTTTGCCAATTTTAGTTTATTTTGAACGAATATGAATTGATACTTTATACATCAAAATCAAGATTTGTGATTTACATGAGTTATAAGCCAATATTTTTTAATTTTTGCCAATTTTAGTTTATTTTGAACGAATGTGAATTGATACTTTATACACCAAAATCAAGATTTTCGCGAACAACTCACGATTTTTTATCAATTTTAGTTCATTCTTGACGAATGCAAATTATTTTGTGTGCATGAAATTTTTTATTTTCATGAGCTATAAACACTGCTTTTCGTCAATTATAGTTAATTTTGAACTTATGTGAATTAATTGTCTATATATAAATATTCGCGATTTTCTTAGGCTATAGCCAATGATTTATTTTTTTTCACTTCGAACAAATGCGAATTTATTTTGTGTACATCAAAATTTTTTATTTTCATAAGTTATACCCCAATATGTTTTATTCAGTTTTCAATCATTTCAAACAAATGCAATTTTATTAAGTGCGCATCAAAAATCACATTTTTCATGAGCTATCACCCACATTTTTGTCACTTTTTTTAATTTGGAATGAATGTAAATTAAGTGTGTATACATTAAATTTGCCATTTTCATTGCTATAACCCACAATGTATGTTAGTTTTGAGTAGTCTCGAACGAATGCAAATTTCTTATGTCTACATTAAAATTTGCGATTTTCATGTGCTGTGACCCAGATTCTCATCAATTTTGGTTAATTTTGAACAAATGTTAATTAATTTTTGTATACTTCAAAATGCACAATTTTCATGGGGTATAACCCGCAATTTTTGTTAGCTTTGATTTGCTTGGAATGAATGTAAATTTATTGTGTGTACATAAAAATTAAGGGTTTCATGAGTTATAACACTCGATTTTCATTAATTTTGGTTAGTTTTGAACTAATGTGAATTAATGTTCTGCACTTCAAAATTGGTGATTTGCATAGGCTATAATCCACAACTTTTACCAATTTTAATTCATATTGAATACTGAAATTTTATACTGTATACTACAAAATTCACGATTTTCACAAGCTATAACCCATGAATTGTTACTATTAACATTGATCAAATTTAATTCATCTTGAATACTGAAATTTAATTATGTATACTACAAAATTCACGATTTTCATAAGCTATAACGCATGAATTGTTACTATTAACATTTTTTTATTCCCATGAGATATAACCCATTATTTGTGTAAATCTTTTTTGTTTTGAATGACTGCTTATCTGTTATGTATACCACAAAATTTTCTATTTCATGAGATATACCTCACGATTCGATACTGTTTTTGTACGTTTTGAAATAATACAAATTTCTTATGTGTGCATTGAAATTTGCGACTTTCGTGAACTATAAGCCACGATTTTTTAATTTTGGCCAATTTTGATTTATCTTGAACGAATGTGAATCGATACTTATACATCAAAATTCATGATTTTCACAAGCTACTTTTAATTTTTTTCAAGTTTAGTTCTTTCTCAATGAATGCAAATTTATTGTGTGTACAATAAATTTTTAATTTTCATGAGCTATAAACCACCGTTTTTGTCAATTATTGTTAGAATATATGTCAATTAATTGTCTATATATCAATATTTGCGATTTTCTTTGTCTATAAACAACAAATTTTTTTTCACCATAAATGAATGCAAATTTACTTTCTATACATCAAATTTTGTGATTTTCATGAGCATACCCCAAATTTTCTTCAACTTTTGTTCGTCTCAAACGAATGCAAATTTATTATGTGCACATAAAACCCTCATTTTTCATGAACTATCATCCACGTTTTCTTTTTTTTTTTTTGCCAATTTTTGTTTTTTTTGGAATGAATATATAAATTAAGTATCTATACAACAAATTTGTAATTTTCATGGGCTATAACACATGATGTTTGCCATTTTTATTAGCCTCGAATGAATGCAAATTTATTTTATGTACATAACAATTAAATATTTTCATGAACTATAGCAATTTTTGTCAATTTTGGTTAGTTTTGAACAAATGTATATTAATTTTTGTGTGCTGCAAAATTCGTGATTTTTATCGGCTATAACTCACAATGTTTGTCGGTTTTGGTTTGTTTCGGTCGAATGCAAACTTATTGTGTAGAAACAATATTAACATTTTCATGAGATATAACACATGGCTTTAGTTATTTTTTGTTAATTTTGACCGAATGTCAATTAATTTTCTATACTTCAAAAATTAGCAATTTTCATGGGCTATTACCCACAATGTTTGTCAATTTTATTTCGCTTTGAATAAATACAAGTTTATTATGTATACTACAAAAGTCACGATTTTCATAAGCTATAACACATGAATTGTTACTTTTAACTTTTTTTTATTCTCATTAGATATAACCCACGATTTTCGTAAATTTTTTGTTCATTTTGAATGACTACTAATATGTTGTGTACAAAAAAAAATTTAATTTCATGAGATATAACTCACAATTCGATACTGTTTTCGTTCATTTTGAATGACAGCAAAATTTATTATGAGTACATTAAAATTTGCGACTTTCATAAGCTACAAGCCACGATCTTTCAATTTTCGTCAATTTTAGTTTATTTTGAACGAAAGTGAAGTGATACTTTATACATCAAAATCACGATTTTCATAGTCAACTCATGATTTTTTGTCAATTTTAGCTCATGCTCGACGAATGCAAATTATTTTGTGTACATGAAATTTTGTATTTTCATAAGCTATAAACACTGCTTTTTGTTAATTACGGTTAGTTTTGAACGTATGTGAATTAATTATCTATATATCAATATTCGTGATTTTCTTGGGCTATACCCAATAATTTTTTTTACTTTTGTCATTTCAAATGAATGCAATTTATTTTGCGTACATCAAAATTTTTTAATTTACATGAGTTATACCTCGTGATTTTTTTAATTTTCAATCATTTCAAACAAATGCAATTTTATTAAGTGCACACCAAAAATGGCATTTTTCATGAGCTATCACCCATATTTTTTGTCACTTTTGATTTGATTTAGAACAAAAGTAAATTACGTGTCTATACATCAAATTTGTAATTTTCATTTATTATGTGTACATAAAAAATTAAGAGCTTCATGAGCTATAACACACAATTTTCATTAATTTTGATTACTTTTGAATGAATGTGAATTAATGTTCTATACTTTAAACTTAGTGATTTTCACAGGCTACAACCCACAATTTTTGTCAATTTTTATTCATTTGGAATAATGCAAATTTGTTATGTGTACTACAAAATTCATGATTCTCATAAGCTATAACTTATGAATTGTTACTATTAACGTTTGTTTACTCTCATCAGATATAACCCACGATCTGTGTCATTTGTTTTGAATGACTGCTATTGCGTTATGTGTACAACAAAATTTTTCATTTTCATGAGATATAACTCACAACTCGATATTGTTTTTGTTCGTTTTGAAAGATAGCAAATTTCATTATGTGTACACTGAAATTTACGACTTGCATGAGCTATAACCCGTAATTCTTTAATTTTTGTCAACTTTGATTTATTTAGAACGAATGTGAACCGACACTCAGTACATCAAAATTCACGATTTTCATAGGCAACTCTTGATTTATGTCAATTTTAGTTCTTTCTCAATGAATGCAAATTTATTGTGTGTATATGAAATTTTTGATTTTCATGAGCTATAAACCCACTTGTTGTCTATTATCGTTAGTTTTGAATAAATGTGAATTAATTGTCCATATATCAATCTTCACGATTTTTTCGGGCAATAGCCGATAAGTTTTTATTAATTTTTTATTTCAAACGAATGGAAATTTATTGTGTACATCAAAATTTATGATTTTTATGTGCTATTACCCAAAAAAAATTTCAATTCTCGTTATTTGAAACAAATGCAAATTTATTATGTGCACATAAAAAACATCAGTTTTCATGAACTATCATCCACTTTTTTGTCAATTTTGGTTTGGTACAGAACGAATGTAGAGTAAGTGTCTATACATCAAATTTGCGATTTTCTTGGGCTATAACCCACGATGTTTCTCACTTTTAATTTGTCTCGAATGAATGCAAATATATTGTGTATATCAAAATTTACGATTTTTATGAGCTATAATCCACAATTTTCGTCAATTTTGGTTAGTTTTGAACAAATGTGAATTAACTTTTGTTTATTTTTAATTCGTGATTTTTATTGGCGAACCCCGTGATGTTTGTTAGTTTTGATTTGCGTCGACTGAATGCAAATTTATTATGTGCACATAAAAAGTAAAATTTTCATAAGCTATAGACCATGATTTTCATAAATTTTGGTTAGTTTTGAACGAATGTGAATTAATTTTTGTATACTTCAAAATGCACAATTTTCTTGGGCTATAGCCCAAGATTTTTATCAATTTTTATCCATTTTGAATTAATGCAAATTTAATATGTATACTATAAAATGCACCATTTTCACAAGCTATACGCCATGAATTGTTACTATTCATTACTCCTTACTATTTTTGTTCGTTTAGAATGACTGCAAATTTATTATGTGTGCACTGAAATTTGCGACTGTATGAACCATAAACCACGATTTTTCAGTTTTTGTCAATTTTAGTTTATTTTTGAAAGAATGTGAATGTATTCTCTATATGCCAAACTTCACGATTTTCATAGGCAACTCATGACTTTTGTCAATTTTAGTTCATTCTCAATGAATGTAAATTTATTGTGTGTACATGAAATTTTCAATTTTCATGAGCTATAAACCGCGCTTGTTGTCGATTGTGGTTAGTTTTGAACATATGTGAATTAATTGTCTATATATCAATATTTGCGATTTTCTTTGGCTATAACTGATAGTTTTTTATTTTTTTATCTAATTTATTTTGTATACATTAAATTTTGAGATTTTCATGAGCTATTACCCTAAGACTTTTTTCACTTTTCGTTAATTTCGAACAAATGCAAATTTATAATGTGCACATCAAAACTTGCAATTTTCATAAGCTATCACCCACATTTTATTGTCACTTTTGGTTTATTTAGAACGAATATTTGTCATTTTCATGAGCTATAACGCACGATGTTTGTCAATTTTCATTAGTTTCAAATGAATGTAAATTTATTGTGTGTACATCAAAATTTAAAATTTTTAAAAGCTTTAACCCACAATTTTCATCAATTTTGGTTAGTTTTACACAAATATGAATTAAATTTTTGTATACTTTAAAATTCACGATTTTCATAAGCTATAACCTGCAATGTTTGTTACTTTAGGTTTGTGTCGAGCGAATGCAAATTTATTGTGTACATAAAAAATTAAGATTACATGAGGTATAACCCACGATTTTCGTTAATTTCAATTAGTTTTGATCAAACGTGAATTAATTTTCTACACTTCAAAATTAACAATTTTCATGGGCTATAACCAACGATGTTGTCAATTTTTATTCGTTTTAATGAATGCAAATTTATTATGTATACGACAAAATTCATAATTTTCATAATCTTAATCTATAACCCATGAATAGTTAATATTAACATTTTTTTTATTTTCATGAGATATAATAGGTGATTTTTGAAAATTTTTGTTCGTTTTGAATGACTGCTAATCTATTATGAATACACTAAAAGTTTTTATTTTCATGAGATATAACTCATGATTCGTTACTATTTTATTTGTTTTGAATGACTGCAAATATATGTACACAAAAATTTGCAAATGACTGCAAATATATGTACACTAAAATTTGCAACTTTCATGAGCTATAACCCACAAATTTTATAAATTTAGTTTCTTTTATACAAATATAACTTAATTTTTTATACATCAAAATTTGTGTTTTTCAAGGGCTATAATCCACAATTTATATCAAAATTTTTATTTCGAATGAAGGGATATTTATGCAAGATATATTATAAATGTATTTTTCATAAGCTATACCCCACAATTTTTATTACCTTTTATTTGTTTGAAAAAATGCAAATTTATTTTGTGTAAATCAAAGTTTACTATTTTCATAAGCTATATAATCTATGGTTTTTGTAAAGTTTTATTTGTTTCGGACGAATAAAAACTTATTATGTGCACATCGAAATTCGTCTTTTTCATGAGCTATAACTCATGTATTTCGTCAATTTTGAACAAATGTATATTACTTGTCTATACATCAAAATTCGTGATTTTATAGACTATAACCCACTATTTTAGTCAGTTATGGTTCTTTACGAAGGAATGTAAATTTATTTTGTGTACATAAAAATTTCTAATTTTCAAGAGCCATAAACCATTATTTTTTCAAGTATGGCTAGTTTTTAACGAATATATATTAATTGTCTGCGCATTAAAATTTACAATTTTCGTAGGCCATAACTCACGTTTTTTGTCAATCTTTGTTCTTTTTGAACGAATACAAGTTTATTTTGGTACATCTTGCGCTTATCTTGAACTATAACTCATGATTTTTTTAATTTTTATTTGCTTCAAATGAGGGCAAATTTATTATGTGCATATTAAAATATATATTTTTCAAGAGCTATGACCCATGTTTTTTCATCAATTTTGGTTCATTTTAAACAAATGTAAATTACTTATTTACACATCAAAATTCGCGATTTTCAATAACCCATGTGTTATACAGTTTTGGCTCAATTTGAAAGAATAAAAATTTATTGTGTACACAAAAGTAGTGATTTTTATAAGCTACAACCCCACGATTTTTATTAATTTTAATTTATTTGAAATAAATATAAATAAATTATCAATACATCAAAATTGTTAGTTTAGAACGAATGTGAATTAATTATTTATACATTAAAATTCACAATTTTCATGGGCTATAAGTCACGATTTTAGTGAGTTTGGTTAATTTTGTATGAATGCAACACATGAAATGTTTTATTTTAATGAGCTATAATACACAATCTGTTACAATTTTGCTCGTTCGAATGACTGCGAATTTTTTACGTCTGCATCAAATTCACGATATTCATAGATATAACTCATATTTTTTATCAATTTTTGTACATTTTGAACGAATGCAAATCAATTGTCTATAAATTAAAAAAATTTATTTTCATAGGCTACAATCTACCATTTTTGTCAAATTTGGCTTGATTTGAACAAATATAAATTTATTATGTGTACATCAAAATATAAGATTTTTATAAACAATAACCCACAATGTTTGACAAAATCCGTTAGTTTCGAACATATGTCAATCAATGGTCTACACACTAAAATTTCAATTTTCATGGGTTAACTCACGGTTTTTGTCAATATTCGTTCGCTTCGGATGAATACAAATTTATTGTGCAATAAAAATTCACTAATTTAATGAGCTAAAACCCACAAATTGTTACAATTTCTATCCGTTTCGAATGATTGCAAATTTATTATGTGTACATAAAAAAATTTTAGTTTTATGAGATATAATTTATAATTTTTTCAATTACTTTTTGTTTCGAATGAATGCAAATTTATTAAGTGCGCATCGAACTTCACGATTTTAATCAACTATAGCCCACAATTAGTTTCAGTTTTTGTTCGTTTCGATATACTATAAATTTATTATGTCTATTGAAATTTACAATTTTCATGAGCTATAACTCACGATTTTTATCATTTTCTATTTTTAAACAAGAGTAAATTAATTGTCTATATATCAAAATTCGTAATTTTTAAGGGCTATAACCATGAATTTTTGTCAATTTTTGTTCGATTTGAATAAAGGAAAAATTTATTAAGTGTACATTAAAATTTATTACTTTCATGAGTAATTAACTCATAATCTTTATTAAATTTTATTAGATTTAAATGAATGCAAATTTATTATATGCATATCATAATTCACATATTTTCATGAGCAATATAACCCACGTTTTTGTGAATTTTGATTTGTTTTGAATGAATGTAATTAATTGTCTATACATCAAAATTTACAAGTTTCATTAGTCATAAACTATGATTTTTTTCAGGTACGGTTAGTTTTGACTGAATGCAAATTTATTGTCAGTACATATAAATTTCTAATTTTTATGAGCTAATGCTTGCTTTATGTCAATTTTGATTAGGTTTGAACAAACGGACATTAATTGTCTATATATCAAAATTCACGATTTTCATAAACTATAACCCACGAATTTGTCAATTTTCCATCGTTTCGAATGAATGTAAATTTACTATGTGTGCTGCAAAATTTATAATTTTCATGCGCTATTAAACCTATCATTTGTTACAATTATTGTTCATTTTAAATAACTGCAAACATATTACGTGTATATAAAACTTATTTTTCATAAAGTATAACCCACATTTTGTTCGTTTCAAACGAATGCAAATTTATTATATGTAACTCAAAATTCACAATTTTAAGGAGCCGAGACCCACAATTTCTTAAATTTTTATTCGTTTTGAATGACTATAAATTTATTATGTGCATTAAAATGTGCGAGTTTTATGAGTCGTCACCCACGGTATTAGTCGATTTACATCAATACAAATTAATTGTTTATATATTAAATTTCGAGATTTTCATGGGCTACAACGTTGGATTTTTATAAATTTTTGTTCGTTTCGAACAAAAGCAAATCTAATGTGTATCAAAATTATAATGTGTATCAAAATTAACAGTTTTTATGAGTTCTAACCCATGATTTTTATCAATTTTTGTCATGTGTAAACATATAATAACTAATTGTCATACATCTAAATTCACAATTTTTATGAGATAAAACCTATAATTTTTTTCAATTTTCATTCGTTTCAAATGAATACAAATTTTTTATGTGCACATAAACTTCACATTGTTCATGAGCTATGACCGACTGCTTTTTGTCAATTTTGGTTAACTTTGAACAAATATAAATTAATTATCTATACAATCAGAACTTGAGAATTTCATTACCTATAGCCCATGATTTTAGTTAGCGTTGAAGGAATGTTAATTAATTGTCTATAGGTTAAAATTCACAAGTTTAATGGGCTGCCCATGATTTTTGTTAATTTTTGTTCATTTCAAATGAATGCAAATTCAATATGTGTACTACAAAATTCACGATTTTTCATGAGTTATAACCCATAATTTGTTAGAATTATTGTTCATTTTGAAATACTGTAAATTTAATATATTTACATTAGAATGTTTGATTTCCATGAGATAAAACTTAAAGAGTTTTTGTTTATTTCGAACGAATGCAAATTTATTAGCACACATTAACATTCATGATTTCATGAGCTATTACCTACGATTTTTAACAATTTTTGTTCATGTCGGATGACTACAAATTTATTGTGTACGGTAAAAATTTTCTTCTATTCATGTAGTATAACTCACGATTTTTGTCAATATTTATTTATTTTAAATGAACGTAAAATTATTAAGTGCACTTTAAAAATCACAATTTTTACGAGCTATAACCCACGATTTGCTAAAGTTTTGTTTTACGAATGTAAATTAATTGTCTATACATTAAAATTCGCAATTTTCATAAACTATAATCCACGACTTTTTTTTATTTTTGTTCATTTCGAATGAAGAAAACTTTATTATGTGTACATTAAAATTTATCAATTTCATGAACTATAATACGTGATTTTTATGAAATTTTATTCGTATTGAATGACTACAAAATTATATGCACATCAAAATTAACATTTTTCATGATCTACAACTCACGTCTTTTGTAAATTTTAGTTCATTTTGAAAAAATGTAGTAAATTGTCTATACATCAAAATTCAATATTTTCATGTGTCATAACCAACGTTTTTTGTCAGCTGAGTTTTGTTTTGAATGAATGCAAATTTATTGTGAACAAAAAAATTTTATGATTAATAGGTTATAACCCACAATTTTATCTATAACCCACAAAATTTGTCAATTATGGTTAGTTTAAAACAGATGTAGTTTAATTGTTTGTACATTAATATTTGCAATTTTTATGGGCTATAACCCACGGGTTTTTAAAATTTTTGTTCTTTTCGATCGAATGCAAGTTTTTTCTGTGTAAATCAAAATTTGTAATTACCACAAGCTATAACCATGAATTTTTTTTAAAATTTTTGTTTGTTTCAATTAAATGCAAATTTATTATGTACATATCAAAATAAACATTTTTCAAGAGCTATAA
Source organism: Asparagus racemosus (assembly GCA_037177215.1). Classification (NCBI taxonomy): domain Eukaryota; kingdom Viridiplantae; phylum Streptophyta; class Magnoliopsida; order Asparagales; family Asparagaceae; genus Asparagus; species Asparagus racemosus. Next base: position 7,034,599 of record JBAKGM010000365.1, on the reverse strand, counting down.
CCCACATTCTTTGTAAATTTTTGTGCATTTTGAACAAATATAAATTAATTATTCATACATCAAAATTCACGATTTTAATGGGTTATAACCCACGATTTTTGTCAATTTTTGTTCGTTTTGAACGAATGCAAATTTGTTTAGTGTACAACAAAATTTGCATTTTCATGAGATATAATCCAGAATTTTATTAATTTTAGTTTATTTAAAATAGTTATAAATTAATTATCTATACACGAAAATTCACGATTTTCATAAGCTAACCCACGATTTTTGTCAATTTAGGTAAGTTTTGAACGAATGTGAATTAATTGTCTAAATATTAAAAATCACATTTTTTATAAGCTATAACTCAAGATTTTTGTCAGATTTGCTTCATTCAGAACGAATGCAAATTTATTGTGTTCATAATACTTCTGATTTTCATGACGTACAACTTTCGATTTTTGTCATTTATGGTTAGTCTTGAACATACATAAATTAACTGTCTATATATCAAAATACATTATTTTTTGGGTTATAACTCGATTTTCATCAATTTTTTCATTTCGAATGAAAGTTAGTCTGTGTACATAAAAATTTACGATTTTAATGAGTCACACCCCAAGTTTTGTTTCAATTTTTGTTCGTTTCAAGTGAATGCAAGTTTATTATGTTCACATCAAAAATCACATTTTTCATGAGCTATCACCCACTTTTCTTTGTCAATTTTGGTTTGTTTTTAAACAAATGTAACTAAATGTTTGTACATCAAAATTTTTGATTTCATGGACAATAATCTATGATTTTTATGCGCTATAACCCAAAATTTTTATCAATTTTTATTTGTTTTGAAAGAATGCAAATTTATTATTTGTACTACAAAATTCACGATTTTCATAAGGTATTACCCGCCATTTGTTACAATTGCTGTTCATTTCGAATAATTGCAAATTTGATATGTGTACATTAGAATTTTTTATTTTCATGAGGTATAATCCACAATTTTTGTCAATTTCTGTTCGTTTCGAATGACTGCAAATTTGATGTGCACACTAAAATTGTTTATTTTCATGAGGTAACCACAATTTTTTACTGTTTGTTTTTTGTTCAAATGATTGCAAATTTATAATATGTATATTGAAATTTAAAATTGTTATGAACTATAACACATGATTTTTATAACTTTGGTTTCTTTTAAAAAAACTATAAATTAATTGTTTATACATCAAATTTTGTCTTTTTGACAATTTTTATTCATTTCAAATAAAGGAAAATTTATTATATGTACATTAAAAACATTTTTCATGAGTTATAACCCATATATTTTATCAATTTTGATATATTTTGAGCAAATATAAATTAATTGTCTATACATTGAAACTCACAATTTCATGGGCTATAACCACCGATATTTATCAGTTATGGTTCTTTTTTAAGGAATGTAAATTTATTGTGTACATCAAGATTTGCGATTTTCATGAGCTATAACCCACAATTTTAGTCAATTATAGTTAGTTTTGAGCGAATGTAAATTTATCATCTATAAAAAAATTTACGATCTTCATGAACTATAAACAACAATTTTTATCAATTTTTATTTTTTTCGAACGAATAAAAGCTTGTTCCGTGTGCATCAAAATTCATGAGTATCATGAGCTATGATTTTTTTCAATTTTTATTTGACAAATTTATTAGGTGCACATTAAAATGAACATTTGTCAAGAGCTAACGCACATTTTTTGTCAATTTTGGTTCATGTTAAGCAAATGTAAATTAATTGCTTTCTTGGGCTATAACCCACAATTTTATTAATTTTCATTCGTTTTAAACAAATGCAAATTTATTGAGTGATAACTTTTAGATTTTTCTTGACCATCAATATGTACTATAAACTCTTTTCTATTTTTAGTTTTACTAAAAATGCATAACATGTATTCTGTTTTTGGTCCACTAATTTTAAGACGGTTAGTTTTGAGAGTTTGCCTCCACTTCTCTACTTTAGAAATTATCCCTTCCCTATTCTCGTCGCCTAATACTATATCATTAGCAAATAACATACACCATGATTTGGGTTATAACAAACGAACTTAACAAAAATCATGAATTTGAGTGTATGCATATTTACTTTTTTATTGGGTCAAAACAAATGAAATTAACAAAAAATCCATAAATATTGCGAACTTTGAAGTGTTTTCATTGGATCGAAACTGATGATAATGAACAAAAGTCGTGATTCACGTGAATGGAGAACTTCAAACACCGCAGCTATTCAGCATGTAACCTAATGAACAACAAATGGTGATTAACACAATTCGAGAACTTCAAACCTCACAGATAACCGGCATGTAACCCAACCAGATAACCACTGAGAAAGTAACAAAATATAATGATAAATAATTTCATTTGATTCACCTTAAGGAAGGGATAACGTCAGGAGCAATTCCCGCTTCTTAAACTCTGCAGCAACTCTAAGTAACCACAATCATCCGGATTTATATACCTGCCCATAGAAAATTAAAAGATAAGACGAGGAAATGGTTGTTTAATGTGGTATTCAACACAGACCAACAAAGGTCAAGTATATGTGGTATTCAACACATCAACAAAGGTAAAGTACTGACCACATTCCAACATAAAGTTTCAACTGCTAATACTTCAGTAGATCAACTAATAAGACCTTATTTAAATAAAACCTTAAGTACACAAAAAAATGGTATTGGTCAAGTACCCATGCCGAAAGAGAAAATCAATAATGACAAGGCAACAATTTGGCTTAAAGAATTCTGTCCTCCTAATGATATTTGCGACGTGAGTCAACGGGACCAATCTGAAGCTATCAACTTCACCATCTGCAAAAGATACCTTAAGCATGAGAGTGAAAAAAGTTCCAACAAACATATGCAAGGAGATCACTATGCTGAATTGATAGAAAATCATATTCCGAGAAATAAGAAAGTAAAAGAAAATAGGCAAAGACACACAACATGTGAAAAAATTCTCAGTTGCATGTTTTACAAGATTTCTGAAATCCATGAATTTCACCTATTTGTATTTGGGTTAACTAGTATCAACAATATTCTGTACATCTCCAACGTCCAAACATGTTGCATTAAGCGGAAGGTTTAAGTTAATGAAACAAGATTATGCTCATCTTGCTGATCTCTTAACTAAGAATAAGAATTAAGAATAAAAGAATATTTGACATCAATCGTTTATCCTTAATCTTTTCTTAGTATAAATATCAAAAGTTTGCTGGCCAACACAGTAGACATATTGTGGTGGATACCTCAGCAAGATTGGTGAAATAGAGCAAGTTACTGCAAATCAAGAGAAAGAAAAAGACATTTTTCCATACTTTCAGAAACATTTCTTATTAATCCTCATAAATTGCACAGATTCCTGACTGTTCTGAGACTATGCAAACTACCCAAGTTAGGATCATTAACTAATTCTTGAAAATTGTTGAACATTAAGCAAATTCTAGAGCATGCATATCTAAGAACCAGACATATAAATACATAACACAATATGAATTATTTGAGAAATGGCGAGTTAATGTTTGTGAAAGAAGCCAAAACCCACAAGAGTACGAAGAGTTATGACTCCAGATAGGAAATTTCCTGTTCGAAAAGGACTTTTATTAAACTAAACTTGCCTTCATTCTTAGGGGAAAAATCAGCAGGGAGTTTTAAGTCGTAGCAGAAAAGCACATCTCTCTTGTACCTGAATCCATCTATATCCACGTATGATATTGCTCCAACTGGGATTGCACTGTCAACACAAACTAAATTGGGTAATATTCAATATCTCTGAAAATAGAAGAAAATTAAAGTGAATAAACTTCAGATAAGTACTAGAGTTGATTAATTAACGCATATGATTAGCTGCATCTGAATGACCTACACTACAAAAGATAAATGAAATTCTTATGAATGAGTTATTTTAAAAGGAAGGTACCATAAAATAGTGGAAAATAAGACATATAAGTGCTCAAGAAATAAGTTTTTTTTTGTTCTATTAGTGTGGGCATGAAACAAGTGCACAAATTATAAGACAACTCTGCATCAATGTTAGCACCACGAGTTTGTAGATGTATCGAAGTGTAACCATCAGATGACGTGAGGTGACAGCTTCTAGAGCACGTACTTTGATTCTCACACAGTTCTGACACGAGCAACAAGCAATAACATGTCAATAGATAGCATAATGGCAATCCACATGAACAATAGTTGGAGCATGAAAGGATCGCTAATTAGTGGACTGGAAATATGTATGTACGTATTTAAGTATGTGTGTATGTGTCCATGTACATACGTACGTATGTATGTACACAAGCACATATAGTCACAAGAAAGAACAGAATGCAAAGCAAGAAACACGTGTGTGTTTCTTGTTTCTTGCTTTGCATTCTGTTTCTTGTGAACAATACATTTTGGTGCTGAATTTTGCTTTGCATTCTGTTCTTTGTTGTGACTATATATGTGTGTGTGCGCGTGCGCGCATTAAGCAGCAGCAGGTGAACTATAATGGATAAGCAGTAGCAGGTGAAATCAGCCTATTAACTCCTTCACATCAAACTCTAGAACGAATAGGTAGAAAGAAAATAAGTGAAGTAACTTCTCTGTGACGGTTGAGTAAGAAGTATATGAGAACAGTAAGTATATGTAATGTTCAGTGTTCAACTAACATGATGAAAGTGATGGGAGTGAAATGAGAATCATTTCTATTAAAGGTTCAATAGTTTAGTATGGTGAAACTGACAAAGATGTTGGCGGAAGTAGCTTGCATTATTATGTAATTGTCTATTCAGAGTTCAGACATGATCACAATGCGGCCTTTTAAACTTCGAATCATTTCTATGTCTAATTATTGGTTTAAGATAAGATTATATTTATAGCCTGAACAGCTCCACGTTAGCCAGTTTGTGGTTGCCTGAGAAACTGCATTTTGGCACCTTACCTGATTGGTTCACATATTTTCCTGGAATTTTAAATTGCTCATGAGTCATGACTCATAAAGAAGACAATAGTAGAGCAACGAGAAAAATATTGTAACATGGAAATAAGTGGATACTTGTCAGATTAATTATTGAGAATTAAAAAGAATTATTCTTCTAATTAACTATACATGCTATTCAAATATTTGACTTCGAGTCACATGAGCTATAGAAAGAACTATAAGCTGAGAATTTATTTCAGAAATGACAATGTACCTAGCAGAAATAGACGTACCTAGCAGAAATAGTTCTTGGAATTCCTGCTTCTTCTTCACATTCCTTGACCAGATTCTCTTTGCAACTGATTCCATGTGGCTAAATGTAAAAAAGTTGTAATACATGACTATGACAGTTTTACTGAATTTAACCAACAATTAAAAGCTTTTTTCCATATTAATCCCTTAAATCTTTAAAATTCTGAAATTAGCCCAGCAAATCACTGAAATTGCTATCAGGTCCCTCTCCCAACACATCTATAAGTTATTTCAAATTACTCCCTGTAATTTTCTATTGTTTGATTCGGCGAGGGAATATTCATTTTAAGTTAACCCAATATCAGTTAGGCCCTCCCCCGACTTATCATTGTTCTGTTTCCCTGCAACTTAATTTAAGTGGCCTGGGG
>JBAKGM010000365.1:7010079-7028992 GCA_037177215.1 Asparagus racemosus | reverse complement strand
AATTGACTTGCCTTGTCCTTTTCCCCCCCCCCCCCCTTCCCTCTCCCCCCACCAATCCCAATAAGCCCCAATTTCCCTGTTTCCACTCCATTCAAAAGAAGAACCCATCACCCAAGTCTGTGATTGAGAGGATAATTTCGTCACTTAGGGGATGCACTGATTGAGGGTAAAAAGAGTAAATAATCATCATTGGTTAAACACTAATCCAACCAGGGTTAGTGCATTGGACGGAAAATCTAATGGAGGGGCTAATTTGAAATAACTTACAAGGTTTGGGGAGCTTAATAGTAAATTCAATATAAGGGACAAACATCAAAATATTACAGATTTAAGGGACCAACATTGAGAAAACCCACAATTAAATATGATTTATCCGTGTTTACAAACAAGGCTATGAAACTGAAAGATCTGCTACTCGAAATCACTTTATATAATTCAAAGTAAGAGCAAAACAGGAAAGAACAAGAGAACTTGTCTTCAATGTTGATTCAGCTGAAAAAGGGCACACCACAATAAATTAACAAAAGGCTTCTGCCAAAGCAAACAATGTAAGTCTTGGTAAGACAAGTGACTTGTGACAGGGAAATCACAATTAAGATATCCCTTCAACTAATATTGTGAGAAGTTACCCATACAGGTCGGGTTAAAGAGACCCCAACCTTAAATCCAAAGAATTGCTGTTCCTAAACCCCTCTATTATTTGAGGACAGTTGCCATAGGTTATAAAAAGCGGTGTAACAGGAATTTGCCAACATAATGACATGAGTGTTGTCAAACATATCAAATTTGGGGTTCACATCTTAGTGTGTCTCAAGTAAAGCAGTTACATTAGCAAAAGTTGATCATCCCAATTTATATGAATATTTTCTATACTGAGTTTTTATATTTGATCTTTAAAGCTATATTAAATTTGCCAACACATACTCACTTCTAAAGTATACTCATATACAAGATAAACGGACCTTGTAAATGCACTGTAGCAAAGTTCAAAAGCAAAATAACACACACATGCATAAATACCGAGATAAATGTATTCTCTATTAGCAGAAACTGTGTTCTAAGAATGAATATCATATTCTCTATTCGCAGAAACATTGACACCATACTTTCACTGGATGTTCATGCATGTTGCTAACCAATGACAACCTCATGGAGCTTTGATGACTCAAGGGGCTTGCTTTTGGGTGAGGTCTGTCTTCCTGCGTTTGAGATATCTTATACAGTTATATGATCTAAAATTTGCAAAGTTTGGTGATGTAATAAAATGTAACAGAGTAAGGGTTAGATGAGTGATGTACGAATGCCCGTACCTTGCTTTCTAGGGCCTGTGTATCCTGTTAGGCGGCTTTGTTTCTTACGCGATCGTTAAATTGTAATTATTGTTAAATTGCCATACTTCTGCATTTGAAGTTCAAAATGTCATAGAAATTCTTCCATCCGTTGTTCCTGTTTGTTTAATTGAAGGATTTTAAGCTTTTCTACTATCTTGTGACACAAAAATCAGGATCAAGACCTCGTTGCTTGTTGAAGATTTTTCAATTTTTCCTGCAAGGATGTAAGAAACAGAGCGCGCGCGCGCACACAAACCCTATAGGAAGTTTCTTTTCATAAAACCACCTGGAAACTTCTTATGCAGAAACACCCCTAAAAGTTTTTAAGTGAACCCCCCAAAAGTTTTTGCAGAAAACACCCCAAAATGTTTTTCGCAGAAAACACCCCCAAAAAGTTTTTTGCAGAAAAACCTGAGAAATATTTATAGAAAAAGCCCTGGAAAGATTTTTTAAGAAAACACCCGAGAAAGTTTTTTGCAAAAAACCCCTGGAAAGGCTTTTCAGAAAACCCCCTGATAAGTTTTTTTAGAAAACCCCCTGCAAAGTTTTTTGTATAAAACTCCCGGAAAAATTTTTTGCACAAAACCCCCAAAACGTTTTTATGCAGAACCCAACTACAAAATTTTTTTAACTCCTAGAAAGATTTTTTGCAGAAAACCCCCTAAAAAGGTTTTTGCAGAAAAACCTCCAAAATGTTATTTACAAAAAATTCCACAGAATGTTTTTTGCAGAAAACCCCCTAGATAGTCTTTTTACAGAAAACCCCCGGAAATTTTTTTTTGCAGAAAGCCCTCTAGAAAGATTTTTGCATAAATCCCCTAAAAAGTTTTTTGGCAGAAAACCCAATAAAAAGTTTTTTCCAGAAGACACCCCTAGAAATATTTTTTGCAAAAAACTCCCTAGAAACGTTTTTGCAGAAAACCCCAAAGATTTTTTGCAGAAACACCCTAGAAAGCTTTTCACAAAAAAGTTTTCTTCAAAAAAACTTTCCATAGGGTGTTCTTTAAAAAAAATTTCCAGAAGGTTCCCTGTAGAAAAAACTCTCCTAGGGTTTCCTGCAAAAAAAATCTCTGGGAGTTTCTTGCAAAAAACCTTTTCGGGGGTTTCTTGTAAGAAACTTTTTAGGGGGTTTTCCGCAAAAAAAATTTCTAAAGGGTTTCAGCAAAAATCTTTCTAGGGGGTTTAAGCAAAAAAACTTTCTAGTGGGTTTTCTGCAAAAAACTTTCCAGGCGGTCTTCTCCAAAAAACTTTCCATGGGGTTTTCTGTCAAAAAAATTTTCTAGGGAGTTTCCTGGAAAAAAACTTTCACTGGGGTTTTTAGTAAAAAACTTTCTAGGGGTATTCTGCAAAAATTCTTTCCAGAGGGTTTTCTGCAAAAAAAAATTCCAGAGGGTTTTCCTACAAGAAACCTTTCCGGTGGTTTTCCTTCAAAAAATTTTCCAGGGTTTTGTGCAAAAAATCTTTCCGGGGTGTTTTTTGTAAAGAAAACTTTCAAGGATATTTCTACAAAAATACCAAGGGGGTTTCTGCAAAAAAATCCAGTGGTTTCTTCAAAAAACTTGCTAGGGGGTTTTCTGCAAAAAACTTTCCAGGGGGTTTTCTGCAAAAACCTTTCAGGTGGTTTCTTTAAAAATCAAGGGATTTTCTACAAATTTCAGGGGGTCTTCGAGCGTACTAATGAGTAGAGCTTAACTTGCCTGTCATGGTGAATAATAAAGTTCTGTATTCATGATTTGGATCATTATCTTCTAATTAAGTACTAAATCAAAGAAAATAAAACTGAAGATCGAACCCCAGTATGTTATTAAGCCCCATCCCTATTAATCCCCATTAGTAAAAGGTGTGATGCTTTATACGGCCATCACATCTATAAGCTTATACCAACCTTTGACCTTCGTTCTTAGCCAACACTGTTTCAGTATGCAGATTTCTCTAGTTTTTTAAACAATGGGTGACAAGGCTCCGGAATGTGCAAATGTGTCAACCAAAAAATCATACTAAACTGGGACCCTGATGTTTGTGCAATCCCCATATCAATATGCACAGATTGACGCATGAGCATATGTGTCAATCTTTCCTTTGTTAGACAATGGCAACCTCTTTATGTTCATGTACAGTTTCTGCGAACAGCAACACATGAATGAACATCCAATGACGAGTATTATGTTAATGTGAAATGCATGAATACTGAGATATTCAGATAAAGATCATGTATGCCAGCTCACTTAACTTACTTATCCACATCCCACCCACGCACATGCACCGACACAAGAGCATATGTGTCCGCACACGCAGACACACACAATAATAGTACTTAGCTTGATCCAAAACATCCACAGTATTATAGGGTTGATCTAGACCCCAAGAAAGCATATCCAGCTGTTTGGCATATATAATAAGAGAGAGAAGAGAATAGTAATGTAGGCATTTGAAAACTTCGCATCTCTTTATCTCAACCCAAACACATGCTTAGATATGCAAGCAACAAAGTTACAAAAGGCCGAAAGGGTAGAGCAACATACCAGGCCACCAGCAGCAAGATGATCAAGCATTCCAGGATAAGTAGGTTTCATATTGCTTCGCTTTCCTATCCAAAGGAATTTTCCCCCGTTCCTATCTACATACCCATTCATGTGGACACCATAAGCCTGTAAGGGAACAGAAAGAGATGGAGAATCATGTTCTTTCCATTAACAAGCTTATAAGGACTGCATTTGAAGCACAAAGAAATGGTATGGGAAACATCAAGCACTAAATAGGCATAAACTGCAATCATATACTATCTGGAGAAACATGAAAGAGCTATGGCACCATGAAAATATGCCGAACATCATTAGTGACATGAATTTAACAGCCACCCTGTTTTGGATAATCTAAATTCCAAATTTGCAAGTCTAATTACCCAAACAAATTTATCTCAAAACCAAAAAGCAAAGGGAAAAAATGATGTGAATCATGTACTATTAACAGATGAATTATGCTGTGTTGAGATGCACAAACCTTTACGCCAAAATAAGGAGCAGCTGCACGTTCTAGGGAGAGGAGCGTAGGCATCCCAAATGATGATGTCACGGGGTATAGCTGATTGTATCAACATAATCAATATTAGCAAGGCATGAGAGACAGCAGCAAACAAGATGCAGAAGGTGTAGTAATTTTCACGAGTCCAAGACATGGTCATCATCCTCACAAAAACTTTATAGAAGCAAGCATAGGAATAAAGAACTCCTAAGACAAATGTTTTTTTTTTAAATAATGATTGGTACTTAGGTCAGGAGTCATCTTACAAATTGTCCATACAACAACTTTCAATCAAATGAGCACTTATAGTTGTTTTCCCACTCAGGAGGTTGAAAACTGGTGTATAGACCATTAACATGATCATCCACATTTGCAAGTCCTTCATGTAAGACATCATATAACATATTTTACAACATAGACAAGTGTTTAGTTTTAAATATGACAAGTTATGAAAAAAAATGAAACTTGAGATCATGCGAAGCAACAATAATCAGTACCTCATTGCGAATACCTGGAATGAGATTTCCTAACTGCTTGATGACATCTCCAACTGCTTCAGTTCTCTTCTCTGGAGTTTTAAGTGACGAGTGAAGTGTGACATGGCCACCAATAAGGGTTCCATTTCTACTAAGCACAACACTGAAGACGTCTTCAAATTTCCTCAAATAATTAATAAAGCTGAGATATGTTAATGGCCAAGTTAGATAATAATACACTAATTGAGAAACAATATTATTTAATAAATTATAATTCTCCTTGTGTAATTTTATTAATTATTATGACATTTGTAGGGTGCGGAACCTGATTAAATAATTATCAAATAGTTCGGTAACTGTCATCTAACTATTCACTGAAATTTGATCAGGAAGATCATTTAAAAGAAATTAAAAAAAATTGTATTAATATATTAAATGAAATGAATATGAGCATTCACATTAAATTCTTTAGTTTGCCAAATATTCATTTGCAAATTGAAGCATTGCGGTCAATTTTTTCCAATTCGCCATTTTTTACAAATTAGAAGTACTTCGACAGACAAAATCACAAAAAAAGCATTTATTAAAAAAAATGCTACACAGCCATCAGCCGCTACAAAGGTTTATCCAACAATTACAACAAGATGAAAAGAAACAAAAAAGGGTCTTTCCAATATAGTCTTTAAATCTTTAATATTTTGAAATTATTCCCTCAAATAATTGAAAGTGTTATAAGGTTTTCCTATAACTTGTTTCAAAATCTAATTCAAATTGTCGAAATTGCTATAGAAGGTCCCCCAATTCTTATAGGTTGTTTCAAAACTGGGGAACCTAATAGCAATTTCAAATTTTTGAGCGCCTAATTTCAAAATATTAAAGATTTTAGGGGACTAATAATGCAAACACCCTCAAAAAATTACCCATTGTGTATGTATCCAACAATTTGATCCTCGACAACAAAAGGCACGAACTCCGATTTCAACTCCTGCTCACATTATCATCAACCATCAAGAATCCGACACAAAACCTTATCGGATCCAGACGAAATAAACGGGTCAAAAGTTTTTACCGATCCGCGATTGCAGTCTCGAACTTTCTGGAAGTACCCGCTGAGATCCGAGGAGTCGTCGTATCGGTGAGAATCCTCGGCGATTCGAAGAGCGTCGTCCCATTGGAAACTTTTGACTGGCGATGTGGATGAGAAACGGGTCGGGTTTGAGATTGAGGGTTTAGGGTTTCGAATCGGGTAACGGAGGAGAACAGGGGAGCGTCGGAAAGAGGCGAGGGGATGCGACAAATACTTGCAGGCCATTTTGGGGTTATGTGAAGTGAATATCGGGTTGCAGTGAGGGAGCGAGAAATCTAGGTGGAGGGAGATCATTTGGCCGTTGGCGGCTACTGCAAGGGAATTTGGTATGGTTAGAGCTTTAAGTGTTATTGTTTAGATATTAGTGACTAAAGCTTTTGGAATTTCATATTAGTCCCTCAAAGCTTACTAATTTCTCATTAGCCTCTCAAATCTTAAGAGGTCTTGCAACTTGGTCCCTCAGTGACCAAAATAAACCTCAGTTATGTTTTCCCTCCCAAAATCTATCTTGCTCGAATAAGGGTTATCTGCATTCTGACACCTAACACATTTTTTAACTTTAATACCCTAAAGTTTTTTGATACTTTGATACCCTAAAGTTTCAACTTCTTAACTTTAATACCTTAAAAGTGTTTTTTTAGGACTTTGTTATGCCAAACTTTATTCTTTTTTAACTTTAATACCGCAAAGTTTTGCCATTGACACTTTGATACCCGAAAGTTGGGTTAGGTATTAAAGTTAAAATGGGAAAACTTTGAGGCATCAAAGCTAAAAATGGGCAACTTTGGGGTATAAGATTTAAAATATGTATAAAGTTTGAATCAAAGTTAAAAACAGTATAAATTTTTGGTAATCAAAGTGTCACAACTTTGGGGGATCAAAATTAAAAAAAAAAAATACAAACTTTTAGACTGCTAAATTAAAAAAGGCCTTCAGAAAATTTACTTGACATTTATTTTGGTCCTTGAGGAATCTTTTTTTAAGAACCTTTAGAATTTCAGGGACTAACAAGCAATTATTAGATTTGATGGACTAATATGGTAGTATGGAAGATTTAAGGGACTAATACTAAATAAACCCTAATACGGATTATTAGAGCTCATAATAAGGCATTTATATAACTAGCTTATAGAATCGATTTGTATAAGCTACTGAAAATAGATATTTGATAGCTGTATATTAAAGTTACTTATATAACTAGCTTATATAATCGATTTGTATAAGATGTTGAAAATTGATGTTTAATAGTTGTATATTAGATTATTTCCTAATCAGTAAAATGTTTGCTAAAATTGTGGTTAAACATCATTTTAAGCAAAACTAACAAAATCAGCCATAATTTTAGCTATCAACATAAACAAAATAATTTAAGAATAGATTAAAAAATAATATTAAAAGTTAAGGGGTATATATAGTATTATAAAACTATAAAAAACAAAAACTGCTTCCAAAAACACATCGTTAAAATCACCAGCAGTTTCAATAAGTGTACAAAATAGTTCTTATCAAACATCCTTATTCACTGCTTTTTGAAAAATAAGCAGAAGCATCTATAAAAAAGCAAAAAAGCAATATCAAATTGGCCCTAGTAAGTACACCTAAAAAATTAGTATTATTGATGCACATAACTAATTCTAAGAATTCTTAATAGGGGTGCTAAACTGTATCTGTATCTTAAGAAATATTTGTAACCGTATCTATTAGAATACGGATATGTTTACTCAAATCTATAACCAATAGGTTATGGATTACAGATATGGTTTTGTAGTGAAATATCCAGATCTGTATCTGAAATATCTGAATACATATTAGTCATATTGTTACGATAGTTTTAATCCTTAGATTATGAATTTGAAGTTAATTTTGATGATCAAGATGTCTAATCTTAACTTTTTAGATATAATGAACACATTAATGAACTCTTTTGCATCACATAAACTATATTTTTTTTAATACTATCTAGTTTTCTCATGTCCGTTTTGTATCTACATGCGTATCCACTTACCGAAGTATATATGTATCCGTATCCGAGATGGGTAAGTGGATATAGCTATGGTAAGTATCATATCTGAGCCGTATCTAGACTGTATGCACCCCTAATTCTCAATAGTGAAGAATGTAGAGAATCTCAACAGTGAAATTAATTTTGTATCCCAATGTATATACTTAACTCTTATCTTATCCTTGAGTCCGTAAGACTTGATAGAGAAATCGGGATTGAGAGTCAAAAAGAGAGGCTAAAAATCATATTAATCTAATAAATTTAAGTTATTGAAATTGCCCCCGCAATACCTAAATATAGAATTTCCAGTAAATCACCACTTCATTTGTGAATATGGCTCAATCAACATTAGGAATTATATGTCCTTTGCTGACTTAGTCTTAGGGCCTGTTTGGTTGATTTCCTAGAATCAAAGAAAAGGAAATAGGATAATAAAATCATCAAAAGTTGTTTTCCACCCATTTCCTTAAAAAAAGTCATGAAATGGATTTCCTTAAAATTGAGTCACATCATCTAATAATATGGTGACAACTTATCTCATCTCATCTCATTTCTTACTTTTAGGAAGTGAACCAAACAAAAGAAAAGAGCATATTATAGAAAATAAGTTTTTTATAAATGATTTCCTTTTTTTTAAACCAACCAAACAGCCCCTTAGCCAACACCCAAAAAGGCAACACAACTATCAATATCTCTAGGATCTTTTTGCCATATATGGACTATCAATAGGTGACATGGCTAGACCACCTATCAACTAACTAAATTATTATCAGTACTCCTATGAGAAATTTCAGACGTCATCTATCACCCATGTTTCAATTTGACTTTTTTGTCTAAACCAGTAATCATGTAGCGACAACATGACTACGATCGTCTATTATCTACCACCGTGTGGGTTAACTAGATCTTAGTTCACTTGACTTGATCTAATCAAACAATCGTTAGAGCAATATAAAGTAATATCATCGATCCTAGAATCTTCCACACCATCCGGGTGCTCGTGCTCTAAGCCGATATCGATCACTCTTTGCCTTTAGGCTTCACATTGGAGCCCACTCTTCGTTAAGTCAAAACACAAACTCTGATACTACAAATTGGGGAAAATCCAGATGAATCTAGGAGTTAGTGGAAATAAGTTAGGAACAAAGTTGACCTAAGACGCTTAAGCTATTGAGAAATGAACTCAACTTTCTATTTGAAGTTCGCCACTCTCTCTTTTAACTTTTCCAAAGTGAAACTATATCCACGCATATGAAATTCCCGACAAGTTATCTTGAGCATTTTTATCCTCCAATTTGACTCCTTAACTAACTTGAAAAGAAATTGAGTGAAGATATTCGAAGTAGGAAACTCAACAATAGTACTCGACGTCAACTATACGTATGAAAGGCTCTCCACACTAGGGCCACTATTGGTAGTATGTTTGAATATCATGTAAGAGTATACACTTCAAATTTTGAAAAATTCGTCTTTTGCTTATGTTCTGAGATTCTTAATGTGGTCTTTTTTTTATCATACATTTAAAGAACAATCAAACTTTTTTTATTAGACTGACACCTCCAACTTTAAGAGTAATCGCATATAATCTTCATAAATTATTTTATTTTACTAAATCTTATAAGAAAATTTATCTTTTAATTACCATATTAGCATCAACAATTCTAATGTGTAAAGGTAAGCGTAGGACAAAAAAAATGAAAAATTCGTTCTCATTCCCAAATATATATTTTTAATCAAAAATGAAAAATAAGTAATTTTTTGGGACTAAGAAAATATTTGTATATTGTTTTTTTTAGACTTATATTTCCACATGAAAATATTAGAATAGATGTTGCTAATTTGGAGATTAAATGAGTAATTTTCATTTGGAATTTAATAAAGTAAAATAATTCAAGATTTATGTGCAACAAACTCCTAAAGTTCAAAAGGATTAAGCGTAATAAAACAAAGATGGTGAGGATTTACTGTAACTCCGCGAAGGCTTCACGGGGGTTTTCTTGTAATTAACCAACATATGCATACTAGGTCAACGTGAGCTAGTACTCATCAATATTTTCCTTTCCCTGCTTTTCATGATTCTGAATTTTTTAAGGAGAGATGATAGGTTGTTCTTGTGTTGTTGGCCAATACCAGCAGATGTCACATCACATGACAACCCTTCATTTCCTATTTATAAAAGTTAAAAGACTCGCAAAAAGCCAAATCGAAATATTAAAAGTTCTTTTTTTATTATAAATTTCGAGAGAGGTGAAAGATGCGTATTAAACGTAACAACTTGTCCAAGTGGGTGCTATATTTTTTTCAGAAAACTTACTGTATTGGTTGTTTCTATGATAGACTTCATGACCGGAGGTTTCATAGTTATGTTGACGGACATTTTGTGTTCACACCTTACTTCAAATGGGCTATTATTAACTTATTCAGCATTTTAAAATAGATTGGGGTGTAACTTTTATACTTAATTTATAGAGGGGTAATTACAAATATTACAATAGCTTTATAGGCAATTTGTAAATTTCTTAGAGTGCAACTGCACTCCAACCCATGAATCTAAATCTTCCCTTGTTTGTATGTTCAATATCTACAAGCAAATAAGGAATCTCTCTACACTAAAATTAATAGAAATTTTATTCATAATACATTGACGTCACATGAGATCTGCATGGCATATGATACAATAAAAAGATAATACCTTCAATTTGCAACTCGGGGATTAGAAAGAATAATTTAGAGATACATACACTAAACTAGCCCCTTATATAATAAATAGGATATTAATACCTGCAATTCATTTTATATTTTTTAGATATGAAAACACAAGTAAAAAATTAGTACGTACATCCACATGGACTGTTCTGATAGGATAATATAACCTAGAAACAGGAGTCACCGGGGCTTTTGATCAAAGCCATTATTGCCCTCTTTTCCTCTTCAATACACAAACTTTTCTTTGCCCTAGTTAATTAGTTAAGTTTTTTTTCTCTTTGAGCGATGGACGCTGCAGCTTCCTACGGCATCGCGTGTGTGGTGGATCCAGTGAAGGCTCTGTACAACGCAGCATTTGGATATGTGGTGTACTGCAGAGATAATGTGGAGTCCCTGAGCCAAGAAGCCCGAGAACTGGGTAGCAAAATGGAGGACATGACCAAGGATCTTGCGGACGCTGACAGGCTCGGGAAATCGCCGAGGAGCGGAGCAAAGCTGTGGCTTCAAAGGGTGAAAGAAGTTCAAGGTGATTTCATTTGGAATTATTACATTTCTATCGTCCACTCTTTCTTTTTTCTTTATTTATTTAAAGTTATTACTTATTTGTGTAAATTTCACAACAACATATGTTTCATGAGGTACTAGGGATTTCCCAGAAAGAATATCATAAATCAAAATTTACCAGGAAAATATATATATAACATTAACTTTCAGAAAACAATCCATAAATTAATTATCATGAACTTTCATTTATCTTTTACATAACCACCCTGGATTCATAAACAAAATCGTTAAGACTGCCATGCCATATAATCTTTTGATAGTATGGGACGCTTTTGTGTTGATTTGAAATTTTATGGTGCTTTTCTCCAAAGCTCATCCCTAACTAGTAGACTCATCAAGATTTAATTCCGATGTTATTCGGAGTGCACACCAAATTTTAGATATTATTGGTTATCCTTTTTAAGGTCGAGGGCAAGACGCAAAAGTCATAAGAAGGTATATACTGGGGATCCAATGGACTCGGATCCTCTCTAATTATGTAGTAATTGGGGAGGTCCAATTCTTTCGGTCCTTACTTTCAGTCTTAATTTTAAAAGTAAGATACGGCCGTGTAGGATTGCCACAATCAAACTAGTAGTTTTCCAAATATCCCTATAGTTTTGATGAATACAATTTCATTTATGATAAAATCAGAAATATCTAAAACCAATTAAATTCTAAAATAAATAATTTCAAATTCCTCCAATTTCATTCCAATATTTCAATTCTCCGTCTTCATACGTTACTTTCAACGTTCAGTTGCAATATATTATTTTTATCGATATATTTTTTTCTTAGTACAGTACTTAATTAAATATGGTTAAAAATGAAGTTTGAAAATGGGAAAGGGGTTGATCATTCTTCACCTGAATGGGGAGACATGTTTTATAATTCTAATTAATTTTCTTAGAAATATTTAATTTAAAAATCATAAATAAAGTTACAGTGGTATTTGGAAAATCACTAGTATATGAGTGTTGCAATTCTACATGACAATATCTTATCCTTTAAAATTTAGATTGAGAATAAGGATTGAAAGAAATGGATCCTAATTGGTAGATCCAAACATTATGCCAATTAAACCCAAACAGAATGAACTGGATTGGAGTATGCTAACTAAACCTCCAAATGAATGTTGTTAATTGTCCAGCATTCTTCTTCTTCCTTTCATTTTTTTTAGAAATATGAAATTAAGAATTAATTGTCTGGCATTCTTGTTTTGACCGAGTGGTAGTTCAAGAATCTTCCAAAATTTAGAGTAATTTTATAAGAAGTTAATAACTTTAATTCTACGAATATATATGTTATATACATTTCTTTTTAGTTTTACTTTTGCCTGAGTAATTTCCCTATTATTTTCAAGTACAGGCGCAGCGAAGGAGATGGAATCAGCATTCTCTGGAATGTACAGATGCGTAGGCTGCACCCCAAACATTGTCTCCCGTTACAGGATAGGCAAGAGAGCCACAAAGCTACTTAACGACGCGAGGGAGCTCAAGGACAGAAACTTCGAAGAGATTGCCACCACGCCGGCCCCATGCCGATTCGTGGAACGACCTGTCGGGTCCATGATCGGCCACTCCGCCGAGCTCAACCGCCTCCAGCAACTCTCCTCCGATGACGACGTAAGCATCATTGGCATCCATGGCATGGGCGGCGTGGGCAAAACCATGCTCCTCAAGAACTTCTTCAACCAATTCCACCTCAGAGACGAGTACCACATGATCTATGTCAACATGAATGGCTGCCACACCGTCGAAGACGCCCAAAAGGCCATCGCCCGCGACCTTGGTTTGGTCTGGATCGACGACGAGAGCCAAGACGCACGGTCTCGCCGCATATTCTCGTACCTCCGGAACAAAGCCTTTGTATTGATCCTCGACGACGTTTGGGAACCGGTGGACCTCCACCGCGTCGGGATACCGACCGCAACGAAGAGAACAAAGTCGAAGATTATTCTGGCAACACGCATCGAAGACATATGCGACAGCATGGATGCAGCGAAGGTGCACGTTGAGTGCTTGGGGTGGGATGATTCGTGGAGCCTGTTTGTCGAGAAGGCGGGGAATAAGCTGATTGGGACGCACTCTACCATCCGTCGCCATGCTGAGACTCTGGTAAAGAAATGTGGGGGGCTTCCTCTGGCGCTCATAACGGTCGGACGAGCTATGGCCACCAAGAAGACTCCCCAGTCGTGGAAGAACGCCATCACGCAAATGGATGTCGCTCCTCAGGAGATCCTCGGCATGGAGAAGGAACTGCTTTCGAGTTTGAAAGCTAGCTATGACAACCTAGCCAACGACGCGACGAGGACGTGCCTCTTATACTGTCTTCTGTTCCCTGAGAACACCCCAATTTATAAAGAATCGGTTATCGATTACGGGATTGGAGAAGGAGTTATAGATGATAATTTCTTTGATGCGGATGAGATCTATGATAAAGGACATGATGTTATAGATGTCTTGAAATCAGCGTCGCTACTGGAGAGGGTCGATGAGGATGTCGATTTTGTGAAGATGCACCCAATGATTCGAGTATTGGCGTTCTGGATAGCCTGTGACTGTGGACAGGAAGAGAAGAGGTGGCTGGTGAGGACGAAGCGTGGTTTGAAAGTAGCGCCCGAGGGCGTGAAATGGCGCGGAGCAGAGAGGATTTCTCTTGCGGACAACAGCATCACAACTCTTCCAGAGGTACCGGAATGCCCTTGTTTGCTGACCCTACTGCTTCACCACAACCGCGAGTTGGGGAAGATCTACGATGGCTTCTTGAGTTGTATGCGCAATCTTCGGGTTCTTGACGTTTCGCATACATCCATACAAGAAGTTCCAGCTGAAATTGGCGAACTGGTTGAGCTCCGGTACCTCGACCTCTACAGTACTCAGATCACTCAACTGCCGCAGGAGGTGGGGAATCTGGTGAATTTAAGATTCCTGCTGCTGTCAAACACTTTCAGACTGAAGAAAATTCCAAACGGATTAATCGCAAAGCTGACCGAACTTCGAGTTCTGAGAATGTACCACAGTTACAGCAGCTGGAAAGTCGTTAAGGAAGAAGATCAAGAAGAAGAAGAAGATGGTGTCGACATCCAAGAACTCTACCGCTTGAAGCGGCTCAACACTCTGGGCATAAGCATCAACACTCTTCTAGCGCTGCAGAAGCTTGCGGGATTCTTCCGACTGGCTAACTCCACCCGATACCTCGAAATTAATTTCTCCCAAGGCCTGAAAACGTTTTCGACGGCAAACCTGGGAAGTGAGTTCAAGTCTATTAAAGATCTCCGCTTCGCCGACTGTAGCGATCTGGAGGACGTTGAAATTGATGGTGCAGGAGGTGATCACAATGATGGCTGGTCCAACGTGCCGACCTTGATGGAACTATATCTAGTTAGGCTTCCTAAAGCCAGAATCATATGGAAGAGTGGATGCCTAGAGAACTTGATCTACTTGCAGATAGGTGATTGTCCACAGATGAAGCACTTGATCCAGTGCAAGGAGGAGGAGGAGGAGGAGGCGGGAGAAGGTGATCATGAGATTGATGTTCTGCCAAAGCTTCAACAGTTGGATATTTACTGCCTGCCACAGCTTGAGAGCTTGAGTTGCTCCACAAGATTATCACTAGCTTTCCCTTCGTTGGATATTATCGACATCGTGCAGTGTCCAATGCTGAAGCGATTGCCATGGAATGCGGAGAAGCTGACACTCATCAAGGGTGGAAAATCATGGTGGGAACGATTGGATTGGCCAGATGAGAAGACCAAGTGCAAATTCAACTCCATCTTTAAGCCGTACCCTTGATCATATATAATTAGGCCAAATTACCAAATTGGAATTGTACTCTATTTTACAATAAGATTTTTTGTTTTCCCTGACGTTAATATGGCATTTTACCTTGTGCCGCGATGGAACGAGCTGTATCTTTCTTTTGGAAAATTTCTTCGAACTCCCTAATTAATCAAAATTATTAAATCTACCTCCGCTTCTTCTTCAAACCCCACCCCCCTCCTAATTTAAATTTCTTCCGCCATTTTACCTAAAAAGATCCTCTTTCATTCTTTCTCTCTCTCATTAATGGAGCCCTCTCTTTCTCCTTCAAACTTTCTCAATTTAAGCCTAAACCTTAATTCAAATTGGTATCAACTTGGATAAATGTGGATTGGGGTTTAGGTTTCAATTGGGGGAGATTAAAGAAGAAAGAGAGGTCAAAGGAGAATCTTATTGGGTAAATGGACGGAAGAAATTTAAATTTGGAGAGACTGAAGGAGAAAGATGGTATAGATTTAATAATTTTGATATGTCAAGGGGGTGGAAGAAAATTTCCCAAAAAAATCCAATTCACCGGAATTCCCACCACCGGCGAGAAAAAAGTATCTTATTATCAACGAGGGACAAATTAAAAACTTATATTAACACAAATTAAAATATCATATTTGACATCGAAGCAGAAATAAATACCTTATTGGAAAATAGGGTGAAGTTCGAATACCAATCTGATAATTTAGCCTATATAATTAATGTGTTAAGTAACAAGCTACTTTAGGTGCCATTTGACAAGGGGTTAAGAGAAGAGGGATGAGATGAAGGATTAACTTAGTTAACCCTTCATGAGGGATTACAAATAATTTAACTCTGTTTAGATTAGATAGTTAAAATGAAGAGTTAACTTTTTTGTGTTTTAAAAATAAAAAAAGGTTAAGATGGATAATACCCCAGTATTTTAAAAATATCAATTTTAACTTTATTGTAAATTTACTAATAATTATTAGATTAAAGTAAATCCAACTATAGAATCCATTGTTAGTTACAACATTAAATTATTTAAGACATCATTCAATGTGTAATATGATTTTAAACAAATAAAATATTATTGTTACATCATCTTTGCTCTAGTAGTTTCAATAGTTAATTTTTTGAATCAGATAAACAATTTAATTATTGCTAATATATGTAATAACAAAGTTGACAGTTACACGAAAAATGCCGAAATAACATGATGTGAGCTGCGGATTCTTTTTAGCTGCAGGACAAAGGCTACAGATGTTAAGATTCTTCAGTTAAAATCTCCCAAATTACGCTATATATGCCCTCAACAAAGAGAAGGGCTGAGTATCGCTCCAGATGTTTTGGCGGAATACTGAACCCGTTTACAAGATATAGACCGTCGACCAAAAATTGTGTTTGGCGGGGTAACCATCGTTTAACTATTTTTAAAGGCACCAAAAAGTGCCATCCGTATAAAAAATTGTACAAGTGTCAAATTTTTATTTTAAAAAAAGGCATATATCGCTCTATTCTATTAGAAGAGTACATGTTTACAATTGATTATAGGGTAAATAACACTAAATCCCCCTGAGGTTTGCATCTTTCATAACAAATGCCCCTGAGATTTAGAAAGTGACATTTTCTCCCCCTCTCTATTAATTATAAATGCAATAGAGTCACATAATACTTATATGACTACTTAAGGACCAAATTACCCTTTACCATGATTTTCCTTCTCCATTTTTTTTACTGCAGAGTTAGTTTTTTTTCTTTTTTTATTATTATTTTAGGGAATTCAAACCCTATAACTTCTAAACTCCATAAAGTATAAAAATAAATGAATTTGTCTTGTTTTCTGAGATGAAAATTTTTAGGAGAGAATCAGTGAAAGGTAAAATTTTGTTCTTAGCTCAATAGCTTTTTGATGACAACTACAAAATGGATTAAAAAAACTAGAAGATGAAATATGTTGGAGATAATTTTTTTTAAAAAAACTCTAGAGCGTATTTTGGTCCTTAAGGGGTCACATAAGTATCATGTGACCCTATTAGATTGAGTACAAATAAGGAGGGGGAGAAAGTGTTACTTTCTAAACCTTAGGGGGAGTTTTTGTCAAAGTTGCAAATCTTAAGGGGATTTAGTGTTATTTACCCTTGATTCTATCTTTCTAATGACCCTCATCAAATTAAAACTATTCATATCCATAATTAGAAAATTCTATCCACAAAAAATTAGAAAATTCTAGCAGTCAAATCTTTGTTAACCTAATCAAATTATAATTATTAATAATTGAAAAATCTAAAAAATTTCATGTAGCCTTCTTCAATTAATAAAGGATAAATTTTAATAAATCTCTCATAATTTTGGACATTTAGAACTAAATGCTCAAATATGTGCAACTCTCACTAAACCCCCAATAAATTTAAAAATTTTAGAAAATCCCGAAACATTTTGATTTTTTCGTTCTTAATCTTCATAATGTAGTTATCCCATAATTTTACATTAACAAAAATTAAGCCATCGAAGCCTGTATAAACCTCTCAAATCATTTCTATTTGCATATTAACCCATAAAATTATAAACAACCATAAAAAATAAAAACTACAAATAACTTTCTAAAAATCTAAAATTATAAACAACACGTAGAAAAATTTGAGAGTTACAGATAATCCCCTTTAAATTCCTAAAAATTACAAAAATCCCTTTAACAAATCATGATAATAAAAGCATGCTCCTAAAAAATTACATATAACCCCCAAATAAATCAAAATTGCATAAAAAACATAAAACATCTAAAAATTATAAAAAGACCCTAAAATCTAAAATTATAAATGACCCCCAAAAATTAAAAACAGGAAACAACCCTTTGAAAAAAAAACTACAAAGCACCCCCTTTTAAACCTAAAACTTAAAAACAATTTATGAAAAATCCACAAATTCAAACATACACCCGAAATATGAAAATTACAAAAGCCACATAAAAGTAAAAAAATTAAAATTAGCATCCTAAAAATCTAGAAATGCAACTACTCCCTAAAAATTAAAAAATTGCAATAGACTCTTTAAATTAAAAGCAGTTACAAAAAACCCAAAAATCTTAAAAATTACAAACATTCACAAAAATTACAAAAAACCTCTTGAAAATTCTAAATATCATAAATAAATCTCTAAAAAATGTGAAAATTATAAACAATCATTATTGGAGGTTTTTTGTCAAAAATAACTGGGGGTTAAGTGACAAAATGTAAAAGTTTTTGAGGGTTTTTGTCAAAATTTATTGGGAGTGTTTTGATTATTTGACTATACATGAAGTAACAATGTTAATTTTGAAGGTTTTCCGCCAAAAGATTAGGGGAGTTTAGTGAGAGTGACAAAGACAGTAGAGATTTAGTTCCAAACATCTAACTTATTAGGGGCTTTATGAAATTTCACGCATTTTAATTTTGAATTTTTCTCTACATAACCCCCAAATTGTAGGTATTTTAAATTGGTTCCAAAACCATGTTAATTCTCCCTCTAAATTGTTTTATTCCCTCAATTTTATCCTCTCACCATAAATTTTGTCAAAAAAAGAAAACAAAATCCACCTGTGCGAGCATGGGTATAACACTCATGAGTAGTAAGTAATAAATGAGGTATTATTAAGTCCTCACGGTAGTTCTTCACCCTAAGCATGGCAAACATATTATCTTTTGAGGGTAAAGTGAAAGTATTTTTGGCAAAAAAAACTACCATTTGACTCACAAATTGAAAATAATATTATATTAATCACGGGCTTCGTATAAACGTCAGATAAACTATAAGGGTTGATCTGACTTTGATTTTCAAAAGTCCAGTTAGCACTGTTGGGAACAAACCCCGAGCACAATAGAGCAGAGCTGCAGCTAAAGTATTGCAGAAGTAATAAGGAATACACAGATTTACGTGGAAAACCCCCTAAATGAATTTGGGGTAAAAACCACGGGCAAGGATAGAAGAATTCACTATGA
>JBAKGM010000365.1:6975739-6993499 GCA_037177215.1 Asparagus racemosus | reverse complement strand
ATAGTTATAATATTATTGATAATTATAATTATTTAGGAAGGTGAGGAGGTGCATAATTAATAAGAGGTTATATTTATGTAATGAAAGATTAATTACACATAATGGTATAATTAGAATTTATCAAAATTTGAGAGGGCAAAATAAAATTAAAAGTTTTAACACCCCAATCCTCTTTTTATAGTAGTATAGAAGTGTGCGCGCGCGTGTGTGTGTATATATAATGTTTCAAATATACAAGATTCTAATATGAAGATGAGTTCAAGTGGCAAATCCACTGGTCAACCATCTTCCTCTGCAAAGTCTAAGGCCTTTTTTATAATGAATAAATCTAAATTTTAAAATTTTAATTAATTACTTTATTGGTGCAATTAGAAGCTTATTATTATGTCAGACAACTCTTACTTGCAATGTGACATCATTTTGATTTACCTCGAGCTCATTAAGTGGTGTGCATGCAACAAAGTGATTATTATTTCTCGACATCCTAGTTAATATTTTTAAAATTCATTTAAAAAATATTTGTAACACTGATTTGAAAATAAGTAACAAAAAGATCATATTTAGTTGCTTGAATTAAAAACATCCTAAATATTAGTTGCATGAAATAATGGTGATATATGTACATGAAACACCTGCTCCTCCATACATAACATACATTTATAAAAAAACTTCAGTAATCATCATTAAAAAAACTAAAAGCAACTCTACTGTTTGTGAAAAGTCTACAAATACTATAATAAGGTTAAACTCTCATTAATACCTGAATAAAAATTAAGTTCAGTTTTATTTTTGGTTAATATAAAGTCATACTCTATTACCAAATTTGAAAGTTTAAGTACAATTCTAAACAAAAAAATTGGTTGATTAAAGCACAATTAAAAAGATTATCGAAAAGTGTGGGTCGGTTAACGGCGTGTCCTTCAGAAAAAGCTTAAGCGGTGGTAAGGCTTGACATATCTACTCTAGATTATGATACCTAAAGATGGATAAGAAGGCTCTGATACTACTTGTTGAAACTGGGATGCAAGTTTAGAGGGGCGTGAATAGGATTGCTTTAATCTTTCAACTAAACTCAAAATATGCAGCTATAATAAAATATAAGAAAAACTGAAAGCAACCAACATGGGAACACACGAAAGTTTTATAGTGGTTCAGATTAAAATATTATACCTACTCTTCCTTCTCGTGAATGACCTTCTCCATTATGACCAGAGTTTTCTTGAATCATAACCCGATTTAGTAGGCTTTACAAACAGGACCATGAAATCTTTCCAAAACTAGTCGAGATACCCAATTCCTTACAGTGACTAGAAGAAAGATAGCTCTAGTTAGCCATCCTCAATTTATTTGGCTTGGGTACGCCAACGCTCAATTACCTTGGCTTGAGTACCCTCAAACTCACAAGTTTGAAATACAAAACTAATCCAAAATAATTAAAAAGATCTTACGGCCTTTTAAATAAATCGCACTCCAAAATATTGATGTTGAAGATCTGTGAAGAAGCGATGTTGTAGTTGAATACAAATGGCACTTCGTCTTGCTAGAACAATCCTTCAGTGTTGAGTACGACGAGAAGAAGTTGCACGACACTATGGGGGTTAAAATCTCAACAAATTCTCTCTCAAAACCCTAGAGTAGATCTATGTTAATTCTTCAATTTCTTCATTATTTGATATGATCTCTATCTTCTCTTAAATGGGCCTTGATAGGATACAAATATATTCCCAGATCAGAGTCCAAATAGGAGATCAAACGAGTTACGGAACAGCTAAGATTAAATCTGAAAATTTACCCAAAATGCATCGCGACCATTGATGGTTAATCACGATCATCAACGGTTGATGCTGATCATTGATGGTTGACTGTAGTCAATCGATTATACAAATTTTAATTGCTGAAAGTTAGTGATTGTTTACTGTAGCCCATCGATGGTCCTCTTGATCATCGATGGTTGATTGTGGACTATCGATGGTTTGAAATCTAATTTCTATTTCTCTGATTGTTTCCTGCAGTCCATCGATGAGTTGATGCGACCATCATTGGTGCCACGTGACCATTGATGGTTCAAGGCTGAAATTGACTATTTGTGTTGATTTTTGCATTGTTTTGTATCGAAACTTGTTCGTACCTATTTATTCCTAAAATATATCATCTCACAAACTAATCAGTAGTAAATGAAAGTTTGTTATTAAACAAATAAGATATATTACACGAACAACGTTACTCCCTGAATAATGTTTTAACATTCTGATTCTTTGCCACCTAGTTTTAAGCTAAAACTTGGGATACTTTGAGAGGCTAGATCTCTCATTTTTGTATAGAAAAATAAAACAGTGAAATAAATATATACAATTATCCCAATTCTAATTTTATTAGAGTTCTAGTTGATTAACACTATAGAATTTTGTTTTTATTTTAGTTCTTGTTGACTAACATTATAAAATTTTATCCCATAAATTATTCTAGTTCTAGTTTTTTTTACTTCAATTTGACTAACCCCCCTAACAAATTGCAGGATAGTTATCCTATGTTTGGAGGGAGGGTAGAGAAGGGAAAGGGAAGAGAAATTTGGGTTTAACTATGTTTGAAAGTTTTTATTGGGAGGGTAAAGGAAGACAAAGTAGGAAAATTTTAGGCTAAAATACTACATTGCAAATCGAGGGTTAAAGGAGGGAAAGTGAAAATTGACAATTTCCCTTCCCTTCCCTACCGTTCCTCCCCATTCCTTAGGGCTTGTTTGGAGTGGGGGTAATGAAGGATAGGAGAAGTTATGAGAAGTTATGGGACACTTTATCCTTATTTGGTAATAAGCTTATAATAGATAATGGGGGAGAATCTTTTACTACGGTATATATTAAAGCAAAACTAAAAAGCTACAAAACTCACCAGAAGATGCCACCTCATCCTCCTCCTTCTCAAATTTTTTTGACACGTGTCATATCATCTAATCCATCCATTTTAATTGCAATAATATCTCAACCTTTAATTTAAACAAATATATATATATAGTAAAAACTCTCTCTCCTATCAACCGCATCAATTCTATCTTACCCAAAATATCTCCACTAATCTATGCCAAATAATAATGATAAAATCGAAAATATTTCTGCCGGATGTAATGAAATTTCTAAAAAAAACCCCAAAAATATTTAAACTCCATACCAAATGAAATTTCTGCCAGATTTTGATGACATATATCCAGAAAAAATCAAAATTTCAAATCCATACCATATCAGATTTTTACTATAATTTCAGTGTATCTCCAAGAAAGCAAAAAATATTTCATCTAAATTTTTCATCATATAAATCTACGATTTTTTAGTTTTTTGAGATCATCAATGCCTTTTCTTCGATAGTCTTCCAAAGGTCAGCGCTGACTACTGCATATTCAAAGGTAATGATTCTTCATCTTTTTTGGCCTATTAATTTTGTTTTTTAAAATTTTTTTAATTTTCATATGTGTAGTCGCCGGTGAGATTTATTTAACTCTTTAGAATAGATGTTGTGAATATTAATTTTGAATATTCATTGCTTATAATAATTTTGAACACTAATTTCTAATATTAATTTTGAAAAATAATTTTGAATAATAATTTTGAATATTAACTATTATGAACATTAATTTCTAAATTTTTCAGATAACCGCTGCCTTTAACTCTATTATCTTTCAAAGGGCATCCCTAACTAATACATATTCATAGGTAATAATTCTTCATCTTATTCTACATCTTATTCATATGTAATAAATTAGTTTTGATTTTATAAACTATTTTAATTTTAGTAACTTTGATTTAATTTTTAATTTTTTAATTTTTTAATTTTCGTATGGGTGGCCGCTGATGAGATTTATTTAACTCTTCAGAATAGATGTTGTGAATATTATTTCGAATATTTGTTGTTTATATTAATTTTGAATACTAACTTCTAATATTAATTTTGAATATTAATTTTTAAACATAATTTTGAATATTAACTGATTAGACTTTTAATTTCTAAATTTTTCAGATAACTGCTGCCTTTACTTCTATAATCTTCCAAAGGGCATCACCGACTAATACATATTCACAGGTAATATTTCTTCATCTTATTCTTCATTTTATTCACAGGTAATAAATTAATTTCAGTTTTCTAAACTGTTTAAATTTTAGTAATTTCAGTTAATTTTGGTTTTTTTATTTTTTTAATTTTCATATGGGTACCTGCGGGTGAGCTTTATTTAAATCTTTAGAATAAATGTTGTGAATATTAATATTGAATATTTAATCTTTATATTAATTTTTAATACTAATTTCTAATATTAATTGTGAATATTAATTTCAAATAATAATTTTGAATATTAATTTTGAATACTAATTTCTAACATTTTAGATATTTTAAAATATTACAGGAATTAAAATATATTTTTTAAAATATATTTTTGATTTCTTTAAATATTACATCATTGAAGATAATAGGTATTAATTTTTAATATATTATTATTTGTAATAATTATTCAAAAATAACAGTCTTGAAAAGATGTGATTTAAATCTTGAAGAATGATTTCAAAAATACCAAAATTTAAAGAGGATAGGAGCGAAAAATCAGTGACACATCTTTAGATGTATCGTTATAGGGTATTCTGCCATAAAGTGAAATGTGAATGAAACTTTGGAGTATCAAAGTGTTAAAGAAATGCTTTGAGGTATCAACACAAAATAGAATCAAAACTTTAGTGTACCAAATTGTTAATTAGAAAATTTTTTGAGGCATCAAAATGGAAAAGTAGGCAAATTTCAGAGTACCAAAATGAAAATTAGCCAGCAAATAATGAAAATATTTTTTTTATATTAGTCACTCAAATCTTTTATATTTTGAAATTAGTCCCTTAAATCATTCAAATTGGCATTATGCCTCGCGATACGTAAGTTATTTGAAATTAGCCCTTCAAATCAAAAGTAGAATTACTAATAAGAAGCATCTATCTAAAACAACTTATGAGAATCAAGGGAGCAAATAGAAATATGGATATATAACAACTCTACAGACCAGGCATGTGCAATGCATGTGCCCTTTTACTAGTATATAAATAAGTATGTGGGCTTACTTGCAATGCTTTACCCGAGAAATCAATAAATGGTTCATTTATGCAATAAATCATTTTATTGCCTATAAGCTCGTTTTCTATGATTTTGGAGTAATTTGTTTGTTATTATTATATATTGTTAAGTACGCAATGGCTGGCATCTGTATGAAGCTCGTTAGACTTTAATCTTGAGCATGTTGTTTCTCCTTTATCCGAATAATTGACTGGGTTAATTAAGCCGTTTGTTAATATCCATCTAAGTCAAATTATACTATTCAGATATCTTTCACATGTTATCAGCCCATTCATTTATAAGAAACATATACGTACAGTAGGTTTCAGTCCTTGCTTGTCCCCTGAACTCTTCAGTTTGCCCCTTCATACCAATAGACTATTTTTAGTCTCATCTTACCTCCTAAACTATTAAATTCATTTCTTGTTACCATCTAAACTATTTTGAGTATCATCTTACCCCTTAAACTATTAAATTTGTCCGTTGTTACCCCTCTGAACTATCACTTTTGGTGCCAATTTACCATCTCTCTTATATTAATTTTTGGGTATTTAAATGGATAAAATGATGGTTTATGGGGTAATGTGGGACTTAAAATAGTTTAGGGAGTAACAATGGACGAATTTAATAGTTCAGAAGTAATATAAGACTAAAAATAGTTTAGCAGATATGAAAGAGACAAAATGAATAGTTTAGAGAGCAAATAGGGGTCGAAACCTATACTGTAATAGGTTCACTTTCAACATTAATTTGCATTCGTGTGTCCCCGTGTGGAGTGACTCATAACACGCATGGAATAATCATACTCCAACAAGATTGCGCCTTCTTTTAGGTGGATACCGACGGTGGCTAATTATTGACCTTGAACGCGTCACAGATGAGTTGATTAAGAGGGTGTCTGGAGAGGCTTTTTTTTTAGTCAAACTAGCTTTTAAGCTAGCTTTTTCATATCTATCTGTTTGGTACAATTTCAAATAAGTTAGCTTATAAGTCTCATTTTTAAAAGCTGGTACACCCCAGCTTCTGAAAAACAAGCTTACAAGCTCATCCAAATAAGCTAAATTTGACCAAACAAATTACTATTTTACAAAAATAATTTTTAAGCAAATTTTATTATGAAAGTTAATAGCCATTAAAAGCTAACATAGCTTAAAAACTTGAAAAAACAAGCCTCCCCAAACACCCTCTAGGCCATTAGACTGCTAGAATGACAGACGGGAGGCTCAATTAAAGACATTAATTAGGCCACCGAAAAAGGGCGCCTCCCTCCCACAACTGGAAAGAAGTTGGGGGACATTTAATATATGTTTTTGTTTTGGGTAGCTAAAGGACGCTCCTAATCTAGAAATTCCATCTATAGTATATTTTAAGTGGTGGCCTGTTTTGAATAGCAATCAAATTTCAGTTTTGATTTATCACATGGAGTCTTTTCAAGTAGTTTCGGAGAGTTTCAATTTTTAGAAAATCCTATCCATTTAGGATCGAGCTATGTTTACTATTTAAGAATGGTGTAAGTTCCCCTTGAGGCATTGATTAATATGAATTAAAATTTCCCTTCTTACTTTTGTCTGTGGATTCAAGGATTGTTTTAATTGATCCGAAGAGTTGGTGTACTCCAAAGTTTTCGTTCCCTGCTCTTGGATTGTAACTAGTATACTAAACAGTGTTTTGCACGCGGACATAATTGTAATATTTTTTTAATAGGAAAAAGATGAAATGATTTTTGTAACTATTAAAGTCCTAAATAGAAAACTTAATTTTTTTAATAAATGGACTTGTAAATAAAATTGCATACAAAGAATTATATGAATAATTATTATAATTAGGATAATATTATAATTTAATCATACCTAGTTTAAATAATTATAACATATGAAAGAACTTACTAATATATTATACTTTAATAATTATAATACGTATTATCATACTGTAATCAATTTATTTGGATAGCAATCATAGCATGACTAATTCATAACATATATCATTATTTTTATTATTAATGATCCTTTTCGCAGTGGATCTTTTTTCCTTCTTTTACTATGATTTATTTGGTCTACATGCATACTTGATTTCTACCCTTCCTATTGTAATTCTTAGTGTTTGAATAAGTTTACATATGCATACACAATTAACCTCAAAACATAAATCACTGGGATAGCTATCAAATTGAATATATGGAAGGAGAAAATCCATTTATTTATTACTTTATTAATTCATGTAATTTTAGCTCAAGGTCCAACAGACTGGACCTAATAAGAGAAAGTGGAATAAACATGACAGAACTAATCTTTTTTATTTTCAGATCCAAACTAGAAGAGAGATCACACGCACAGTTCATCTTCAGATGGTAAAGGTTTAAACACTGATTCAACTTCATGCACATCAACATCCTCCAATTTAGCAGGGCTCCATTTCGGGTTCTGCAAAAATATAGGATGAGTGCGTAAGAAAAAAGAATATAAACATTACTGGAGGAACCAACGAACTAAACATATAGAAAAGCATTAGCATGAAGAAATGCCGTATTTCATTAATGTTCGACAGTCACCAGCAAAGACGTTTAAGGCCAGGAAAAATACACAACAGAAATGTGTCTAATGTTCACATTAGACGAAGATATGATGGGAATTATTGCATTACAATCTAAGGTAGCATGATACGAATCGTAGCATACATGGTTTGCTATACACTGGAGGTGCTAATTTAAGTTAAATTCCAAATTAAACTTTGCTCATTGGACTATGATAACCTCTGATGTTAGAAAACCCATAATCGAACAAAAACTATTTCTTAAAAGACTATTAGGCAAACTCGAAAGTGAAAACTATGAGCAACACCTTAAATAACTCACACCTGACATCTGACATCTGACACCTTCAACCAACTGAATGCTCCAAATGTTGCAGGGGCAAAAATTTTAAGAACAGAGTGAGTAGAAAAGACAGTTTTACAATAATGTCTTAAGAGGATGAAACATGGATAAGCCTTCGGGGTAAAATTGTGCCATATGACTGGCTAGCTTCACATCCTCTAGCTGATACCTCCATAAGTTAGAAAAGAATACTTGTTCAAAAGAATAACCTTTCTACAACATGCTATCAGAAAATTCATGCCAATTATCAGATCACACCGAATTTTGCCAAGCAAAATTTATGGAGAACCTACACTTGAATCCATCAATTTCTTTTTTCCTTTTTGGAACTTTTGATCTCAGCATTCTGTTTAACTTGCAAAACGGTTTGCCCTATCCTCTATCTACAAAGGAAACTCTTGCTGTCATCCCTTCAGAAATCTTCACAAGATGAAAGAATGCCAAGTCATTTCACCAATAGTTGTCGGAACAAGGATGTTCCATATAGGAATGAGAGTACCAATAGAGATACTAATATATAACAGTCAAAGACCGACCCACCCGCCCACCCACACCCCCCCCCCCAAAAAGTATTTTGATCTACAGTAGAACAGAAATAAAGAACATATATCTGCTATGTTTATTAAAACAAATAAAAAAGAAAAACCTGAAACAAGTCCCAAAATACCTGGTCCTTGTCCACTAAGACCGCTCGTACGCCTTCAGCAAAATCATTTCGAAGTGATGACCTCAGGGCAATGCGATATTCAGCCTTCATTACACCGTGCAGCTGCATATGCGTTGAGATTGAGTCACATCTTATTGTATTTATTACTATGACCGTTTAGGAACGCAAAGAAACAACAACTGATGCCAACATTACTAATGAGAATCTGAGAACCTTACTTTAGATAAATGATGTTCATTTTGCCCATGTGCAGATGCAACTTCAGAGAAGTGCTTCTTCGTTAAGCAGAGAGAAAAGGGGGCACCTTTTCCAAGTCCTTGAAGAGCTTCATTAGCCCATCCTGCCACTGGTATCAAAAGATGTATAACTAAATAAAATATAGGCTGAAGTAGTTTCAACTACTCATTAATGATCATTCAAATTGGATAAGGCTGACAGCAGGTTTATGATTATAATCATAGCATAAAACGCTAGCAAGCAAAATCAGCTAAAAGAAGACATTTATAAGAGGTCGACAAACTATACTACCATGGTAGCATAACCAAATGTCCCTCCTCAATATACCAAAGGTTGCAACTTGGAAAAGTTTCAAAGACATTGATGGACAGTTTAGAACTGAAATTGCAATAAAGATAATGGACCAAATACAACATTGGGCTGGTAAAGGCAACAAAGATTGGAAGTGCCGTTAGCAGATAAATACTGTTACACAGACTGTTTGGAAACATAAGTTTACTCGTGGAACGGTACACGCAAATAACATATACAAAGAAATAAACAACTTAAAATAACACAGTAATAATATTCAATTTGTTATGACATAAAAATATATTTCTCAACCCTGACCACAACTTTGGAGTTTAGCTATAATTGTTAGAGACTTTAACATGGTATCGGGGTAACCCAGATTCAAATCCCAACGGGCACAAATTTAAAGCGTATTTAAAATAAATTTTGGCACTGCCATGAGAGTCCATGTTTCGACCTATAAAAAGGGTGCTCAATCTGGAGGGACATTTTGGAATATAAAAATACATCCCTCAACACTCATCTAGGTTTCAACCCATAAAAACGGTGCTCAATCTGCGGGGGCATGTTAGAATATAAAAATACATCCCTCAACCCTCCCCACAACTTCAGAGTTTTGGTGTAATGGTTCTAAACAAATGTTGAAAATAACGAAAATGGCATATGTAACGTTTGACCTCATGTTAAGGGTTAAGGAAAAAAATGCAAAAAAAATAACGCATAACATAGGTTATATTGTTTATTAATTATTTATATATTTTATAAACACTAACAATTCATAATAACTTTAATACTTAGAATCATCAAACTTTTCAAACATAACATTACAATTATCAAATATAAAGATATAGTATCACAATTTCTTAACAAAAGTTAGTCATATATGACTAACAATCATTCCAAAAAGCATCATCAAATGATCAAAAACATTAACATCATCAAGTTTAAGGCAATAAAAATAAGTCTAAAATAAACCAAACACTTCCAACTCTTGAGTTCTTACCTTTACAACAATATTATAATTCCTAATCAAGTTCACTACATCAACCAAACTTAACATGCTTACATAATACTAAGAAATTTTGCATATACAGAGATTGTGTGCAAACTTAATTTTACAAAATCTAGTATTAGCTGAAAACTGAAAACTAAAAACCAATCAAAATCAAGTAATATCTAAAAGTAATTATCTCACCAACACAATTAAGCCACTAATTAATCAATGTATTCTAATTCCATGACAAATCTTAAAAAATTATGTTGAATGGTAAAGTAATAGAGCAACAAATTTGATATGACTTAAGAGTAAATTGGTAATAGAAAAGATTGGAATTTGAAAGATAATTTTAAAATCACTATTTATTTAAAGGATGTAAATTGAGATGCTCAATACATAACTGAAAAATTAAAAATTTACCTCACCGGAGTGGCAGAAGCCGCCGATAGTCGGAGGAGTTTCAGAGGAGGCAAGGAGTTAGGGTTTGGGTTGGAGGAGACGAAGAGATCGCATATTCGCAGGAAGATAATTGGGTGATCCGGACTAAAAGTGGTAGTGTTTAAATGATTTGGACGGTGGAGATGCATCCATGCGTCCTAGTAAGATATGCAATTTAACCTAAAAAAACTCATATTAACTAGTTATATAACGTAACACACATTTAACGCAATAGAGCGTGTTTTTTTTGGGTTAAACAGTTTCAGCATAAAATGAGTGTGTTACATAACAAGAGGGTATTGTTAAGTTACAAAACGGATTAGAACGGGTTATATAACTCGCTTTTTTTCAACATTGAGAGACTTTAACACAGTTTATAGATCAATAGCAATATGGTAAATGGGATGCAGCAGAATTAGATTATACTTCCATAATTTTGGAAACAAGGATGGATCATAGATACATGTTGCAGAATGAGTGTCATTAGGCTTGGAATGTGGGGATTTGAGAAATTGTCAGAGGGCATCGGATCGTCAAAGGTATTGATCGTGAACACAAGATCAGCATCGAGGCAAGGTATGTCCACATGAACAGTAACCATGAGTTAGCGTTTAGATCCAAAAAAGAAAAGATTATATTTTTTGTTGGCTTTAGTTTTGTACTGTGGAATGGAGAGCTGTGATCTTTTGTAAAGGGAGTCTTGTGGAAGAGATATTCTTGAACATAGAAAATAAAAAAATACAGATAAATTTTGGCTTCACGCCTGACTAAATCATATACCTCATCTAGCAGTCCAGCACTTCACATGCACTCAAGTGAGAGATTTTGCAAGAGCTCACTCAGAATTTTAATTAAGCAATGTCTGTTCTAAGAGGAACAATTTCACTTATTTATTAGAGAAACCTAATGGAAAAAGATAGAAACAAATATCATCCCTAACTCAAACCACAATAAAATAATAATTCATAACCAAAAATCAAATTTAAAATATCGACTGCATTATCTTAACTAAAAAGATAAAATGAAACATCCTAACTACCTTTACAAATTGAATCTTGTCCTGCATCAATGTTGTAGCCAAGCTAGAAGGATAAACTTGCAGTTGGATAGACACAAAGGAAATGCATCTACGAGAATGAGGACTAAGCATGAGAGTGGTAATTTATCTGCAGTCAAATGATTCACATGGAGGATAACTGAAAATGAGATGTTGATGGCATGAATTAGTCAAAACTTGAGTTAGCATAAAACCCAAAGCCAGATACTAGGACAAGGCTAGAAGTCTGTGGATTGCTGATTTACAAGTAAGAAGAAAACTCAAAACCAAAAGAACAGAGTACCAGTTTGCTGCTAGTTATTTATAGCTTCTTGAATTGCTAGTTGTTGGCTTAGTTTCTTTATACATGTAAAGAGGAAAATATTAATTAAATGTAAACCTTATGGTCTCATGTTTTATTAATTTTGTAACATAATATTCCTCTCACAATTATGGCATGACAACAAGTTGAACCAACCCGGACCCCGGTGTGATATCAGCCACTAATTCAAAAAGTCAGGTGGCAGGTGGTATACTAGTCGATAAATTTATTTATTTCATTCATTTGAAATCTATATACCTCCAGAATCAGCATGCTGTTGGAGCTTCT
The DNA here is from genome assembly GCA_037177215.1 of Asparagus racemosus. Taxonomy (NCBI): domain Eukaryota; kingdom Viridiplantae; phylum Streptophyta; class Magnoliopsida; order Asparagales; family Asparagaceae; genus Asparagus; species Asparagus racemosus. The sequence goes on along the minus strand of JBAKGM010000365.1, from coordinate 6,981,275 downwards.
TCAATTCTTCAATTGTTTCTGATACTGGTTTATTTGCACCAAAGCATGAAACAATGTGAGGTAACAGCAACTTTAGTTGAGCCTCTGATTCAGGCTCCTTCTTGTATTGTGCCAGAAGTGCTATGACATCTTTGTGAGGGTCATCAGAGCTGTAACATGAAAATACACATGGACGTGGTCAGACAACCCAAATCAAAGCCATTCCTAAGAATATGTACAATAAGAGGAAGTGAATGTAGATTTTCAAAAGTGGGAAGGCAAAAAGTTTTACAGAACTATTAACCTTGTGACGAGTATAAACATGAACTTCCTTCTTTTTTTATTTTTTTTTTTTGTTGGGAGTGTTGAGATGCAGAGCAGGTGTAATATACATCAAACCATTTAAATTTGCTAGAAATGAGAGTGATTTGAACTTTGTAACAACCTTGCTACCGTTAGCAGAAGAAAACGAGTTTTCTGCTCATAGGTTGGCGCAATAAACTTCTAAGATGGAATTATCAATTATGATTGTCCCCTGAATAGTCACTACTTACAAAACGATCCAGAAAGATCAGAAAACCTTATACAATAATTCAGGCACCCAATTAGGCTAGCATTTATTTTGTCCAAGGATGAGTGTCACTGTACCAGTGGTAAAACTCTTGCAGCCATGCAAAAGATTGGGGTTCAACCATTCAAGTCCAGCTCACAAAAGGGCACAACCTTCATTGACCAAAAGGAAAAGAAATAATAAAAGCTGCCAAACACCAGGAGCATTGCCTTAATATTATTCATGTGAACATTTTTCAATGTGATTACTTTAGAAAAGCACAAAGGTCGGATGTCTCCCATTACATCAGCAATCCATGATCTCAATGAGAGAAATTTATCACCACAAAAGTCAGTGCACCTGTTGTCCTTTAATACTAAAATATTATATGGAATCATAATGGAATAATTTAGAATAAGGAATTGTTGATGCATATTAACCAACAGGTAACATATTTATAACAATTATAGATAGACTTCATTAAAAGATCAATAAAAGACAAAAGATAAGAGATATACAAGTTCAATGAAAGAAGTGCCTCCCTCAGGGACACCAAGCTTCCAGATGTTACATAATGACTTCCAAGACCTACATATAGTGCATCAGCAGGAGAGGAAATCCTCTTTCCAGTCAGGCCAAGGTAAGCCCCTGCAGAATATTTACACAGCTTGTAAACGAAACGAAAACACATACAAATAATATACACTGTACATTAACATCATTGATCAGACTTTATTTTTCCTATAAAGATCCACAAATGCCAACAAATATTCTCTAAATTTATCTATTCATTAGTTCATATTTAAAATAGTAACCTCTGCTCATTGTCAGGTAAACAACAATATTCCTTTGGCGACTGCTCAATAAACATTAATTAAAGTCACCAGACAGATGACCGAAAGTGGAAAGAATACAAGGAAATTCAGTGTGGAAAAAGAACATGTATGTACCGATAAATATGCACAGCTCATTGTGTTTTGATTATCAAACATTAAAGTAAGGACAAAGTAACTGGATAGAGAACTAGTTGTGTAAAAGAAGTATAAATGTAAAGGGCATAATAACTGCAAGGGATGGAGGAGTTGTGTTAAACAAGTAAAAGAACTTAAAATATCTATCAACTTGGCTATGGCCTGTCCTTAAAAAAAAATTTAAAAAGCATACCAACTGCCCCTGATCCTGGGCTCTGAGCAGCTATGTAAGCAAACCCAACATCTGGAAACAACCCAATTCCATTTTCTGGCATGGCTAGAAGAGTTTTCTGGCATAAACCAATTTGATTAACCAGTAATGTAGTTTCCAGTATCAGCATGCAAATTTATAGTAACGAGCAATATGATTCAAGAACATCAACAATCCCTAGACTACAAAAAAATAATACCTCTGTAACCACCCTATAGTGGCCATGACCAGACAGTCCAATTCCAAACCCCATAGTTACTCCATCCATAAAGCTTATATAAGGCTTTTTATAATCGAATATTTTGCATATCAAAGAATACTCTGCCACAAAAACCTGCAACGAAAAACTTCTCTTTTGAAGTATTCCATAGTTTAACTAATGAAGATCCAAAGCTCAAGCCAGTAAACTATTTGGACAAGGTTTGACCACTTAAGACGACTCTTAGTAACGGGAGAAGAACGTACAAGTTTTCTCCAAAAGATAAGAAAAAAAACATGCAAGGTTGAAGGAACACACCAATTTATGTAATGTCTAGAGTTAGTGCACCAAATGTAGTATACCATTTGACTAGAGATCTTGGAAGATATATATGTTGGTGGCATGTTGCACATACGAAAAGTAAATTCTATGAAATGATGTCATAATTATCGAAGATTCAAAATACTACACGTTAATGCAACACTAATTGGTGCTTCCAGTTTACATATTAGTTGCTCCATAATTAAATAAAAGATTTTAATAGATGCATAAAGAATCAGATACTGATAACTGAAAAGTATGTAGCTTATACCTAGGGACTCATTAGAAAGCAACTAAGCAAGTAAGATTATCTAGTATATGATTTATAAACAAGAGGTTCAATTCCAGTGTTCTTTCACATATAAAAGTACTCACAATGAGACCTTTTACCCAGATACCAAGGACCCTGGAAACATCCACTTGAGATGTTGAAGGGCCAGTACAGATGTGACTTTTTCTTTACTATTTTGTCCAGCCAATAGTATCAATTTGTTGAATTAGCATTACTCAATATATAACTATCAAAAATCCTTAAGCATGTCTCTTTGTTTGGTTATGAAAATGAGAGGGAACATGCTTAAGTTCCCTATTAAATGATTACTACAATAAAATAAATAAAAAGAAAAAGAAAAGTTATGCAGGCAAGAATGCATAGAACATGAATGACATAACAATGAATGCATCCAAAAAAAAGACCTTCTTCACAAGTGGTGTAGCTTTGTCTTTCTGGATTTCAGCAACAACACCCTTAATATCCATCCCTGTATTGATCACGGATTCCACATTCAAACTATACCCTACATTCACAAGGAAAATAGGCACAAGCTTAAAGAGGGAATACCTGCCGAAAAGGCACGGGCTGAGCTGCCTTCCACCAGAATGCATCTCACACTAGGATTATTTTCCCATTCATCAAGAAACTTCTTATACCTTATGTCCATATCTGCGAACAAAATAAAATTAAAAGCAAAATTCAAAACAAAACGCATCCATAAAAACCAAGAAAATATTGTCACACTGCGTAATATGGACATTGACAGTGTCATGTAAATCCATCCCGTTATGATTGTTCTTCCTAGTTTTCTCTATCATATACATGTTTAATTAAAAACCCACTGACTACTACTTATTTCTTAAAATCCATCACGTTAACTCTCTAGGAATCCTAGAGCTTTTCTAAAGCAATAAAAACCATATATAGATCTCTCTTTCACCATGATGTATTTCAATCTGTCGTAAAAAATAAAGTGTTTTCATACTAAACCTTCCTTAGTATCTTCTCGATTACTCTCTAAAAGTTTCATCATGTGGCCCATAAACTTGATTCGACAATAAATATCCAAGTGCTAATTCATCAGTAATTATATTAACATCTGTAACAAATCCTCACATCAAAATTCACTAGCAATTAGCATCAAATTCGTAGCATTTCAATCAAGCACGAAACTAAAGGAATCGGATCAAGAATCAAACCTAGATTCATGGCGTTGAGGGCTTTAGGGCGATCGATGGTGATGACTGCGACGCCGTTGGGGTGAACTGCTCCCTTGACGAATTCCTCCGACGAGCTGCTCGCCATGGCAGAGAATTGGCGCCGGTACGAAGAAGAGAGGCCGAGGAGTAGATAATTATTGAGATAATCAGCGCTTATTTGAGAGAATAAGGGTTTGGATGAAAATAATTGGGGAGAATGCGAGGTTTTTAGTAGCGGGAGGCGAGTGAAGGGAAGTCGCATTGCGAAGGAAAAAGGATAAAAGCTTTAAAAGCGTGGGGCTTTTCTGTGATGAGTTTACTGGGTTATATTACCCAGATTCGTAGACCTTATTTACCATTTTGACATTTAGAAAATCACTCCATGTCTTTTTAATATTTAAAGTAGGTAAAAGTGACAATTAGCTACAAAAACACGTCGGTGTTTTCTTCCCCTAAGAATTGTTAATAATTCTTCTTTAACCTATTGACCCCTTAAAATTATTGTATTTTACACCATTCTTGTCATTCAACCTTCCAAACTTAAATTTCTTCTTTGTTTACCCAAAAAGACCTCTTTTCCAAATTCAAATAGATGACGTGGAAGAGTTTTAGATGATAAGCCAAAGACTAGGCGGGAGTAAAACTAACTTTAAAATAGTCACATCATGTAAAAATAGCCACCTCAGCCTTCTAACATCCCTAAAATTATGTTGTGTGACATCACGTGCTATTTACGGGGGGCAAAATTTAGTTGGCAGAGAAAAAATAGGTCTAGTGCACTTTTGGTTGACTTTTAATACCATAAAATCTTTGAGGAAACATTAAATACGAAACAAGTAAGGAAGTTATAAAAAATACCAATTTGATAATTTAACATTTTGGTACCACAAACTCTGCATTCAATTTCACTTTGATACCGTAAAGTATTTCTTTAACATTTTGATACCCAAAGTGTTAATTCTATTACACTTTGATACCCCCCCATACAGGTTTTATTGGTTTTTTGTTAAATTTGTATGACGCCTTCAGCATGTGATATGTTCAAATCCACTTTTCCCAGTTGCGAACACTGATACAAAATTTACAAAATTTAGACATAGATATCAAAATGAAATGAGATTGAAACTTTAGAGTATCGAAGTGTTAAAAAGAACTTTGGGATATCAAAGTGAAGAAATGGGTGAACTGGGGTATCAAAGTGAAATAAGTCATGGAAAATTAAACCTCTTGCATAAACGAAGTTGTGAGTTTAGCTGCATGCTATAGGCTTGGCCTTGTATGACGAGCCCAAAACGTACATAAATCATATATAAGCTCCTCATTTAACCAGATAATATACTGGAAAGCCCAAAAATGTTTGATTCAGGAAGCAAGTGATATCGTTCTCATATTTTTATTTTTACTAGTTTTTATGCACGCAATGCACGTGGTTAAATATCAAAATAATTTATTTTTATTTATTTCATTACTATAAATGAGTAAGATTCATTTTGAGTTCAAATCTATAAAATTGGATTATTAGATTTGCTATAATTTTTATTTAAACATTATAAAAAAATCAATGTATGGATTTTTGTGCTAAAACTGAGATCAATATACTTAACTGGAATATCTTAATTGATTCCCTAAAATATATCAATTGATATAATAATATCTTCAAACAGAATAGTAAAAGAAAATAAGTTAAATTGATACTACATGTCATATTCCAAACTCTACTCATCAAAGCTATAATATGGAGTCAAGTATGAATAACAATATTATTATGAACTATAGTTCTAGCAATAAAGAAACTACATTTCTTATTGCATTTAAAAAAGAATTGCATAGCA
>JBAKGM010000365.1:6936535-6957130 GCA_037177215.1 Asparagus racemosus | reverse complement strand
AAATACTAAAAATTTTGCATGAAAATCCCTTCTAAAAATTCCTAATTTTACTCAAAAAATTAAGTTATAATATAAAATATTCAAAAAATATCATTCTTTATTCTTTTGTTTCATATTTTAATTGAGCCGATATCAATCTTTCTTCACCCTTATCTTTTCCTAGGTAATTTTAGAATAGCGTCTTCATCATCTACGTCAATTGTGATATCAGGCTAGAGTTGGATTTCTTGTGCTATTATATTTCCTTCGTCTCGTTCATCTTTTGTATTCTCATCTAACTTCACCATGACTTTGAATTTCTTTTTGATGTTCAACACAAATTTCTGGAAATATGGACTCTGATTATTTTTTTGTTTTAATGAGAGCAAAGGTTAATTTCATATATAGGAAAATTTTTCTAATTTTTTTAATTTATTACTTGAACAGAGTTAAGAATTACCTCTCCTTTCTCTACAATGAATTCTTTTACTGTGCATCTAATAAGAGTTTCTGCTACATTAAACAGCGTTAACTTTGCATTGTCTGTGTCATTTTCCACAAGAATCTTAACTATATACATGTAGTTTTCATTGTCGATTTCTAGATATATGTTAATATTGTATTTTGATATGTTCATGTCATAAAAAAATCATATTACTTAATCTTGATACTGAGTCATCAGCGATTCTGTAATATTTATGATACAGACACTCTTTATCTGCCTTCTTGTTGCAGCCTTTGCAAGCATAAAACTATGCCTCGAGTCTATTTCAAGTAGTAGTTGTATTTGCCTTAAATGTGCAATAGCGTGTCTGTATATGCAAAATTTAGTTAGGTTTAATTGTGTTAATAAGAATAAGATTCTAATATTGTACCTGTATCGAATTCTGTGATGTCAGCAGAATATCACTAATTTGAATTTCTTTTGCATTTATAAAGAGCGTTGATGGAGATCCTTTAAACTTTAGAGATATCAAACTTATAAATGATTTAAAATTTGGGGTACTTATTGGCAAAAGAGTACTAAAGTTATAAATAGAGTAAACTAGGGGATGCTTAATTATGAAAAAACCGCAAGAAAAAACTCAAATTGTATGTTTGTTGCAAGTATGTAATTTCTTTGAGTAGTGATAACAATACACAAGAGGTATATCACTATTGTATTACTACTTCACAAAAACGTGAGACCTTTAATTTCTTGTACATTACAAAGAGAAGTGTATTTTTTCTAAAATTAATTACAGAGAGGTTTTCTGTTCATTTATAGTCTCGCACAGATGATGTTAATTGAAGAAGAGGAAGAAATACTAGCATCTAAATATAGGCTAGTGGACAATCCCATCTTAACTAGGCCTTGACCCATTTTGTAACTAAAATTGAAATTCATTTTAGAGCTAATTAAGACATGGGCTTATATTATTAAGCTTAGAACAATGCATGACACTTAGACCTACCTACTTAATAAAGAAACTTAAAACTCAGTTTTACATAAAAATAATAATTCATTAATAAATAGGGCAAGCATCTAGTTAAGTGATACATGAACTCATAGTTATTTAATTGGCGTTATAATATAAGCATCATTGTTTTTTTTCTTCCCAAGTCATCGTCGCCATGGGGTATCATTGCTTGCTATATTTGCATTGCATATCACTTCCTTGCGCTGAATCGAAATCACTCTTGTATTGTTTGAGTTGATTCATGAATATATCACATTTGTTAATCTATTTCACTACTATCAGATTTTTCGATTGAGAAGTTTGTTGTTAGAATCAGTTCAAGAATAGCATCGGCAAAAGTTATAATAATTAGTTTATTGTTTTAAATTTTGTCTATATTGAGACATTTTTTATTAGATTGAACAATGACTTTGTTGTAGGTTGAAACCGAGGATTTCATGACGAAACTAAAAAAGGACCACAAGGTTTTCGTACAACATGTAATTCTAATACAACTCTTTCTCAAAAAACAGACAGAAAGAAAGACAATTATTGCAATGAGCCTGTCATATTATATTAATAATAATGTTTTGTATTTACATATACTATATTCTAATACAATTCTTTATAAGATGCTAAATTATTTAATATTAATAATAATGTTAGATGCGAAGAGATATTTAAAAAGGGTAAATTTCACAAAACCCTCAAAAACTTTGGGGTGTACCCCACGAAGCCCCCTCGAACTGTGTTTTTTCCACTAATGACCATGAAACCCTAATAATTCCCCAATAATTCCCATGAAACCCAAAAGCTCCAAAGTATCTCAAATAGCACCTGACACTTTTAAGTACTTCCCAATACTCCCGCTAATTGCATAATCATTTAACATCAAAAAAAATCACAAGCAACCAAAAAATGCAAATAATGATTTTTTTATTGCAGAGAGGTTTTTTGTTCATTTATAGTCTCGTACAGATGATGTTAAGTTGGGGGTTTCTGGAAAAGTTTTGGAAAGTTTAGGGGCTTTCATGGAAAATACCTTAAGTTTTGGGATGTTATGTGCAATTTACCCTTTACAACTGAGGGGGGAATCTTTTTACTTGGCTTGTGGCATACATATAACACCATCCAGAATCAAGATATAGGATTTTAAAAAAATACTTTTTTAAAACTGTTTTTAAACTCATATAATGGTTCTACATGCATATGACAATTATATAATATACATGCATATTGATTAAACAATCTAATCTAAGCTAATAAGAAAAAATAGCAAAAATACATACGTGTTGAAGGAGATGAAAGTGATGTGAAACTTGTTATAATTTCTTGATCTGAAAAAAAAGATGAAACATACAAACATACAATATAATTAATTGCCTTAAAATAATCTAATCTAATCTAATAAGAAGAAAATAACAAAGGCACATACATGTTGAAGGAGACGAAAGTGCTATGGAAATAATTGTAATTTCTGGCTTATATATATTGGTATGTGATGTTACATGTGAGAGGATGACAATTACAAATATAATTCTATATAAATAATAATAGTATAATTTCTTAAACTTTGAAATTATTACTACTTTGAAATTGTATGTAGCCATGTTAAAATCGATAACTACTTCCCTTAGCCATGTTCAATGGAAATTCAAAGCTGTAACTAACTTGTTCTCCACATTTAAAATTTAAAGTAAAAATTACATTGTTAAAATACACAGAAAAAAATAAAAATATAAAGACTATGACATGCACGCATTTCCTTTTCAAGGATATGGAAAAACCTCAATCACTGATAAAAACTAAAATTTTAAAAATTCAACCAAGAAATTAAGAAAAAAAACCATAAAATAGAGCATAGGATCAGCTCCGCGAGTGTCCCTATAAATGATGTTCATCTATAAAATTAGAGATCTATCATGATTAGGAGATTGGGTCTTATCATGATTAGAAGTTTGAATCTTATGCTAATTAGGAAATTAGACTAGAGATAGGATTTTAGTTTCCCTATATATATTCTTCTATTATTGGAGGAAAAACTAAGGAAAGAAGAAGAGAGAGAGCCAATATTCTTGTAATCCAGGGTTAGCAGAGGGCATAGCCTAATTCAAGAATATTGTGAGAGAGGCGAGGGTTTCATAGTCTTTGTCCGTGCAAAATATTACAACATTGGGAGAGGGTTTCACAGTCTTTGTCCATTCAAAAGATTGTAAGGAGTAGGTTTTGGAGAGAATATGAGAGTTGATTATGTAAGTGAGTTTGAGACATTGAGAGACGAGAGTTGAGTGATTCCTCTTGTCGTTGTCCATGATACATATTGGATTTCTCGTATTGTTGCCCCGTAGATGTAGGTCGAAGTTGGTCGACCGAACCACGTAAATCTCGGTGTTCTTTCTTCTTGATGGTGAGTACTTTTATCTTGTAGATTGTTGATTGACTTCTGAGTTGCTAGATCGTAGTACGCGGGGGACTAAAACCCCTAACAAGTAGTATCAGAGCCATGCTGATGGATCTGGGAGCGAGTTCGCAAGATAGACATCGTACAAAAGTGAAGATCGGCGACGTTACAAGAATCAAGATGAAGAAGAAGAAGAAGAAGAGGGGGGGAAGAAGGTACTGTAGCAGCGGGAAACTGTAGCCATCGGAACGCTGTTCACATGGGTGAGGGTTTGGTTAAAAGTTATTAAATCAAATCCGACGGTGCAGGTTAATTTGTCTTTTGATCGAGGGTTTGGAGGCAGATTTTGGTGATCCAGGAGTCGTTCCTAGGGTTTTTTGACTTGCTGAATTCATTTTTGATGTTGGTTTTATCAAATTCAATCTCTATAGTGACTGATTTGGATTTTGATCGTGGTTAGAGGATGATGACTTCTTCGGGTCTGAAGTTCAATATTCCGCTATTCAACCGCAAGACAAATTTTTTAGTACGGCAGTGCACGATTCAAGATATTCTTATGCAGTAGGGTGTTGATCAAGCCTCGGAGGAGAAGAAACGGGATGGAATGGTTTGATTTTTCAGGTTATGCTCGAATTAGTTAGAAGATAGAGGAAAGTTCTGATGGTTGTGACAAGATAGATCTGATGGCAGATAAAGTGAACGAGTACGCGATGGATGAGACTGGTGTAAAGAATCAGACGTGGTTCTAGCAGTAGAGCTGTCAGTATGCAATTATTCAAGATCATCGCAAGAGCAGGAGTTGGTTGGTGTGTAGCCTCGAGGAGGATAGTGCTAGATTAGGTGGAGCTTGCAAGCATGCACAACCGAGTGACACACAGGGAGATGGAGATGGTGGTGTTGGAATTGAAGACGATGAGCGCTCATATTCGGTCCAAGACAAGTGATGGAGGAGATGAAGGCATCCGGCTCGTAGCATGGAGTAGGAAAGGTGCACCGATATAGTTTGAGACGAGCGATGCAGGTGGAGCACAAGAACAATAAGCGGGAGGAGGCTATTGTTAGGCTCAAGTCGGGAGAAGAAGCATAGTTGATTTGCTTCTAATGTTAGAGGTGGCGAAGAGCTCTTGGTGCGCACAAGAGAGGTGGAGGGGTCACAGCGAGGCAGATGAAAGTGAGGGTTATAGGGGCATCCAGGTTGGAGTACGGGTGATCCAATTAGGAGTGAAAATACTTCAGATTGAAGTACAAAAGAAATTGAAGACTCTAGCAGAAGAGATAAAGTTTCAAGACAACAATGGTAGATCTTCTAGGTGGCTTGGAAATCAAATCCAATGTGGAGATTGTTGGGATTGTGTCTTTGATTCTTTGGATAACTTCATGAGAATTAGATAGGATTAGAGATCTATCATGATTAGGAGATTGGGTCTCATCATGATTAGGAGTTTGAATCCTATGCTAATTAGGAAGCTAGACTAGATATAGGATTTTGGCGTCCCTATATATATTCTTCTATTGTTGGAGGAAAAACCAAGGAAAGAAGAAGAGAGAGAGCCAATATTCTTGTATTATAGGGTTAGCAGAGGGCGTAGCCTGATTCAAGAATATTGTGCGAGAGGTGAGGGTTTCGTAGTCTTTGTCCGTGCAAAAGATTTCAACATTGGGAGAGGGTTTCACAGTCTTTGTCCATTCAAAAGATTGTAAGGAGTGGGTTTTGGAGAGAATATGAGAGTTGATTATGTATGTGAGGTTGAGAGATTGAGAGACGAGAGTTGAGTGATTCCACTTGTAGTTGTCCCTAATACATAGTGGATTTCTCGTATTGTTGGCCAGTGGATATAGGTCAAAGTTGGTCGACCGAACCACGTAAATCTCAGTGTTCTTTCTTCTTGATGGTGAGTAATTTTATCTTGTGGATTGTTGATTGGCTTCCAAGTTACGCAGATCGTAGTACGCGGGGATTAAAACCCCCAACACATCACAGCAATCACAAACTAATATCTTACCCCAATCATCAATTCCTTTCTTGATACCACTCATACAAACAACAATAACTAACATCACAAACCTACCATTAGTCTCCATTCCCTTCATTACACCAGAATTCTGACATTATAATGAGGGTTGAAGGCAATAAAAATCTGCACTCATGTAACAAATATTTTTTCTAGATTCGCGTGGCTAGTGAGAAATGTGGACCTCTTTGATATCGTTTTTCATCCTTCTGGCTACACCAAAACTCTGAAGTTTGTGATGAGAGTTGAGGATTATAATTAATTATATACTCTAACAATTTAATGAGGACTTTTACATACATATATTGTCTCTATCATTTTTAAACACCAACACTCTCTCAATGATATTAATCAGCATCTTAGGACAAGTAAGCTGAGGAAAATGTCCAACTCCCTCTATGATCTCCATTCTAGCTTTCACCTTCATCTTGCTCTGCATATAATTGGCAACTGCTACTGGAACAACTATATCATTAGTGCCTTGGATTATGGTACATTGTACCTCTATTTTCTCCAAAATATCTCTCCAATCACTTAGAAATATGGCTTTTGCAACTGAGAGTGCAGTTTCAGGCCTCATCCCTAAAAAGCTCTTGCAGAATTTCTCGATAGGTACAGGATCACTTGTTGCCATTGCAAGAGTAGCGAAATTCCTTGCCCATGTTGTAAAATTTGAATTGATAATGGAAAATATGTTTTCGACTTCCTTTTGATCAAATCCTCCTTTGTAATCATCTGAATTTAAGTACCTGTATAAATATCTCAACCTTGTAAATTTTTCATTAGAAAAGAAACAGGTTAACCCGTCTGAACTAATCAATAGAATCAGAAAACGTCCATGTATTTGTGATTTACAAATCTCCCCAAATTTAGAAGACTGAACCACATTAATTTGGTACTTAAGTTGCACTTTATTAACCTTTTGACGAAACTGCCCTCATCATTATATTTATCATTTAGAGCGAAGTTTGAAGTTTTATTTGATTTGGATAAATTTTAAAAATACCTATAAAAGAATCAACAAATATGTGAATCTGCATGTACCCATGAAATTTACTTCATGGGATTTTTTTGAAATTACCCAAAGAGACAAAGTAAAGGATAAATTACAAAAACTCCCTCTTAAGGTATGCGGGATTAACATTTAAAAAACCCTCATGAGGTTTCAAGATTGACACAGATCAAAACAATGAAGGATAAATTACAAAAACTCTCTCTGTGGTATGTAAGATTAACATAAAACCCTTTTCAGGCCTCAAAAGTGACAATTTAATCCCTCTATTTCAAATTTTATGAAATTAACTTGGATAAAAATTATAGTGTCAACTATTTATACTCTCGTGTAACATAATATGTACACAGCTATATATTGTTGATAATTGTTTGAGTGAAAATTGAAAGTGAAGAAAGTAAAATGTCCCTGTTAAAACCTTAGGAGCGCTTTCTGTGATTTACCCAAAACAAACTACAGACCACTCTAATCTTTGTTAATTTAAGCTCTTAAATCTTTCTATCATCAGCATCAGACACATATCATGTATTATCTAGTTCATAAAAACCCTAAAGAACTACTAGTTAGTACATTTACTTACCTAGGAGAAGCTCCAATGAGCACAAGATGACTAAAAAGATCAGGCCTCTTAACTGAAGCAATGCAACCGATCATACCAGCCATAGAATGGCCAACATAAACCACACCCTCCATCTTCATCTCATCTAACAAAGCTATCAGATCATCCGCAAAGGCACTAAGCGAAGAGTATTTGGTCGAATCAAAGGGAGATATCAAAGGGTCAACTGAGCTCGAGAAGCTCCAATCGAAGAGAAGAACTCGATTGCTTTGTGATAAGTGAGGGAGCACATAGTCCCATATGGACAGACTTCCTCCATAACCATGGGAGAGAACTAAGGTTTTGTCACTATTGCCTACTATTTTAGCATTCATGGTGCTTTGAGGTTAGGGAAAGAGAGGTAATGTGACAAGAAGAAGCATTGAGCGTTAATATATAGGAGTTGATTGATTACGTAGGTTTGTGTTATAATCATGGTTATGTTAACATTATGAGATGAGACAAGGGAGGTCTCTTTGAAAAAGGCTGTATTTGTTTGTGGTTGTTAAAAAGCTAGCCAATGGATTTATCTAGAACGACTTGGAAGGTGTCGGTCAATGTTACTTCTAAGATATTTTATTAGTTAGGGAGGCATTCTAAGTAGTTCGTGAAAAGCCTATATCCAAGTTTTAGCTGATGATAAGTGGTATACTGAAAGATTTAGTAATTCTTATTCCCAAGCCAATCAAATGTGCATTGCTAACTGTTATGACAAATTCTCATGATAAACTAATATCAATCTAACGAAAGCACGAAAAATATCGAGAACACAGGAACACAAAGACATACGTGGTCCGGTTTGTAGCCTACATCCATCGGCGAAGGAGAAGAATAGTTTTACTAAACTGTGAGGAATACAATGTGAAGATCTCTCAATTACTCAATCCCAAATAACACCCTAAAAGCCTAATACAATCTCTATTAAATACAAAAACAAAAAGAAAAATATCAAATAGGCTTCACAAAAGAATTGTCTCTTCTTGATTGGTGCTGTGTAGATTGATGATTGTAATTGGCTTAAAAAATTGTGCATATATAGCCTTGAAGACCACAATTCCTTGCTGCCTACGGAATAGGAGTTCTAATAAGAATAGAAGTCCACATATCCTAACGCCCAACAAGAGTCCAAGTAGGAATAAACCTCTAATATGATTGGTTGTGCAAATTCTAATGTAAGTAAGACTTTGATATCCAAAACAATTAGAATTATAACTCAAACTCAATAAGAGGCCATGACCAATTGGTCTTATGACCCATCAATCAATTAATCACCAACTCATGCTCTTGATCAAAACAAGCCAAGCCAAAAATAAACTCCCAAAGCAATATAGATTTGAGTATTTGAGACAACCCATAACATTAACATTTAATTATGATGTTCCCAAAAACAAAGTAGATAGCTTGAAACAGCAATTGTACGAGGATCGTGATTTATAGGATCAGGTTTAGTTAAGAAATGAAAAAAGTTATAATTCTTTATATGATTAGAAATTCAGGTGCAGAAATTCGTATGCGAGCGATTATGCGTTATATCTGTATAATGAAAATGTTTCATTGCATATTTTTTGCAACAATATTTTATGTTTAGAATTACTAGAGTAAACCAAAACACATCACAATAACAAACCGACTCCCTTAAAATGAATGTGAAAAGTGAAGGATCATGCAACTAGTCCAACAATATCAGGACTCTTCAATAGCAAAAGAAGAGATTTGTCTTGTTCAGATATGGACAGGACCCCATTACTAACTTAACTAAGAGTCCAAAAGGAAGCTTTTCTAGTAATAAAGTGTGTGGGTCCCTGCTAGAGGGTGACCCATGCACATGAAAACAACCCGTTGCCGTCAAATAAATTTTCTTCTAGATTTTCTTGGTTAGGTTTAAATCTTTAATTCTAAAGAAGCTATGAATAAATTAAGGCAAAGGAAAAGAAAAGAAAGAAGAGGGGAAATATAATAGTCATATTTGATAGTTTAATAAATGTAATGAAAGAGAATTATTTCTTAGCCATTGGATTTGTATCATAATAGTCCAAAATCTTTTACTTCCTCTGCACACCAATTTGGAGGGAATCAATTTCTATAGAATAGAGTTTAATTGATGTACACATTATTACCTCTCTTTCCCTTCATTCCCTTTAAAAACACTCTTCAAACAATGTAGACTTATTTACCTTCCTTCCCTACCCTTCATTCACTCCCTTCCAAACAGGGCATTAAATGTAGGATGAATCCAAAAGAAGATGTGTATATAGGTACGTATATATGTATGTATATGAAGTACAGCATGCAATCCTTGCTAACATATTGCAGACTAGTCAAAACTAGAAAAGGAGTTTCGTTTGATCATCTAATTTTCCATATCTCAATACTTGTATATCAAATACGGTAATTATTTCTATATAGGCAGCTCACTTAAATATTTGCCCCTAATCTAAAATCCACTCTATAGTAGTTTCTAATTTACTCATAGATTATATAGGAAAATATTTTCTAAATGACTAAACCTACTTATAGAGTTGCTTGTATTCCCCTTATTCTGACTTATTAAGATAAAGAGTATTTCAATTATTTTGATTGAGAATTATCTCAAGAAAAAAAAAAAAAGATTTAAAGAGGATAACCTAATGAAATGAGATGTAGAGCTTAAGAGGAATATGGCCATTAATACATTCATAATTATTGCTCTAAAAGTCAAATTTTCAATCCAACTAATCTTCTTGTATCTTATGAATACAATGACTTAGTCTTATCCTGGAAATAATTCTGTAGAACTTTTTTGTCACATGACTAAACGAAGACAAATGCATGAGATTGTGCAGTGTATCTGGCTGAGTCCCATTTTGAGAAGTAAACCGATAAGGACCACAAACTTTCTCTCCTAGTATTTAGTGCACACCTAATATTTTCAACTGCCTTCTTTTTAGTTTAAATGCTTGCCAACTCCCTTGATGGAGAACATCCTGTCAAATGTCAGCTTACAGTTGGGCAGAATCAAAACATTTTAGGGAAATTTATTGTTTGGCTTCTGAGTTTATCAGATTTTTGTTCCACCAAAATATTCTTTTCTCTATTTCTCTTTCTCTGAAATCCTTTATAACTTATTTATACTGTCAATGTACGATCTCATGGGAACTTGGTTGTATAACTAGACGTGTCTCTTTTGCATTAATAATCTAGAGTTTACTGATCATACCTTCTACTGTTCTTACATCTGAAATTTTGGGGTCAGATTCTTGCCGACTATCATTTCACTCCTCTTCTACCATCAATGGCAGTAAACTATTTGCATGAGTTGTTACATCCCTTGAGATCGCATCATTTTAAACCTATTAATTCTACAAATAGAATGGATAGAATCATACTTCATAATAAACTTAGGGATGTAGACACTCACTATTTTGTCATCTGATTGCAAGATCATCTCTCTTCTGACAAGACAGCATCAACATAGACGACAGGCTGGAATACCATGATAGTTTGATTACAGTAACATATCTTAGTTTGTTTCATATTGCGTGTGCTTCTCCCTTATATTTCTTTTTCTTTTCATGCATTTTTCTTTATATATTTTGTCTAGTTAATAAATTCTCTGGACAACTGATATATTCTGACTACGTGAAAAATAATTAATAAAATGAATCATTAATTTCATAAATCAAGAAATGAAATGAAAATTTTTCTGGAAAAAAACTCACCTAACTCTTTAAATCAACCTGCTCCTTTGAAAAACACCAAAAGCACGCAGCTCCTAAAGATCCCAGGGTCTCACCTCAGCCAAAAAAAGTCAATTAAATGCACAACCTTTTGGCATTGAATTCTCCCAACTCTCACCAAGACAAGTCCAAAGGTGATATCATAATGGCATGAGAAAGACACGTGGGGAAATTGGACCACCCGTAAGCAAGATAGGACCACTCGTAAGCAAGATAGGACCACCCAAAGGCATATAATCTCGCAAGAAATGGATGAGGGTGGTGTTGCACGTGGGTTTGAAATGGTAAGCTTGTGTCGTTGCGTCATTGGAGGGGTTGATGACAAACGTAATGCCTTATCACAAAAAAAATGGTACTTAAGGATACTTCTCATTTCTGTTGCAACTAAAATTTCTACTTTTATGTTTACAATGAGCAAAGTAATATATTCTCCTTAATCTTATTGCCCCTTTGTACAACATGCAATGTGAACAAAGCCTTGGTCATTTTGCCAAATTGGCCAATGCACTCAGACCAAGTAGCAACCCAAGTGAGTAATGATGCAGCTTGGGCTT
The DNA here is from genome assembly GCA_037177215.1 of Asparagus racemosus. Classification (NCBI taxonomy): domain Eukaryota; kingdom Viridiplantae; phylum Streptophyta; class Magnoliopsida; order Asparagales; family Asparagaceae; genus Asparagus; species Asparagus racemosus. The sequence continues at coordinate 6,945,419 of JBAKGM010000365.1, read as the reverse complement.
ACATGAAGGGCTTTGATCGTGTTGAAAATGTGGCCAGATGTAGAAGTGATTTTTCTATTTTGGAAAAGTCCCCAGTTTTTGACTCCTAGTTGGTAAAATATTTAACCAATATGTAGTTAGAGACATCTAGGAGTTAGATTGATGTGTTCAATCAATCAGTTAGTATATTATTTTTTTCAGAAATCTGTATTATTTTTTTCTTTTTTGTTTTAGTTTACTTTTTAAATTTTATAATTTTCATTGTATCTTTTCTTTCCCTCCATGGAAACATTACAAATTTAAACATTGCATTAATAATTGAACTTGACTTTGGTTTCAACTTTGTATTCTTGTACCTTTCTTTCCTTACCATATAAATTTATCTTAAATAACCAGCAGTTTTCTATATAGCTTCAACCATGACTGCATTAGTCAACATGAGTAAGGTGAAACAAATTAACTTACTACTAAAATTTACCCAGCACGTAAATATCTTCAGGCATCCTATCGTCACAAGCAATCCAGAAGGTGAGGCAGCCGACAAATTGCGTGCTATAATGTCTATCTATAGCCTCCGTTGGAATTTAGCATCCAATTTCAGCACAAGTATCTAAAAATATGCATCAATGATCGGTGATCAGTATGTAGCTAGAATTTTCAATTGAGTCGCATTCGCATGAATTGGGTAGCTACCTCGCTTGGGCTCAGTTTGGATATGTCGATATGGGAGTTTAGACCGAGTAGAATGTTCGAGCTAACTGTGATCAGAGAATGCACACATTACTGTAGTTGCAGTTGCAAGTGTATTTTCTTCATCACAGCTCTTGTAGCTAGAACATTTCTCAATATGAATGCAATAATTTCTCCTATTCTTAAAAGTATTCTGCTTTTCCTGGAAATTTAGTAACACCAATTGAACAGGAATTACCAACTACTTCTAACCAATCACACTCTCAAATCTGCAGGCGTAAATGTCTGAAATAGCAGATGACAAAATTTTAGCCCTAATTCACATCGACACAACAAAGTCCAGAACAAAGAAGAAACTGATACAAATGATATTTGAGCAAAAATAACAACTACACCAGAATTATTCATCTGTAATACATTAAGGGGCGATCTTTATTCTGATACAATACCACTATTTATCAGTTCCATATAAATACAAATTTCGCTCCAAACTGATACAGTAATGGTAAATAATAAATCTCCTTCTTCCACATGTTTTATGGTCATCCGAAACTGTTCAAAAGCAAGTTTGTCAATTTTCTTTTGCATGCGTGAACACCTCCACTATCATTGGACATGCTGGTTTACGAAGCAGTGACATCTGCGGTTGTAGGTTGAGGAACATCGACAAGCCTCTCTATCATCTGTAATTGATCATATGGTGCTATCTGCAAAGTTGTAGGAATATGTATGACAAGAAGCAGTGTCTAAAACACCAGGTTTTGAAGCTATAAGACCTAAGAAGGTAACTCACAGTTGAAGAATCGGCAGCATATCTAACAGCTCAAGTGAGACAGAGTGTAACTAAAGGAGCAGTGGTTTAGGTAAATTCATAGAATATAAAGTGCCAAAGCAGGTTAGAGCGAGTCAAAAACCGAGGTTTGAGCAAATGACTCATTAGTACCCTCACCATAATAAAGGATTTTTTTTTTTTGGGCATCTATGAGAAAACAATTACCAGATTCTTGCAAAAATATTCCTCGAGGCATAGCATTGCTTATGTGCTCTTTATAGTTTTCCTTTTCTTTCTTTGTGTGTGAAATGAGATACATATCAAGAAAGTTTAATTGAAAAATAATTAATTTGGTAAATTAATCATGATTAGTTATAGCCTAAGCTGAATGTTTAGGGGTACGGGTACTGGTATTGGTACGGGACATGGCAAATTTGTAAAAGGTAGGGTATGGGGACACTGCCATATGTATGTATGTTATGTATATTTATATGTATTAAAATTAATAAGTTACATAAGATCAATATTGTATTTTCATTTACATAAGATCAATATGTAAAAAATAGATGTGAAGTGTAGAATATACGTCCAAGAAGTGTATGAGGATTGTTTTAAATTAAAACAGGTATTATACAATTGAGTATACGCATGGATAAACATATGCATATATTCAACAAGTGTCCTAGAAGTTTTGGTATGTGTATAGGTACGGGTATGGGTACGTGTCAGGCACTGGTACGGTTTTCGATTTTAAGTACTCATGTAGCATAGGTTATAGCATATGTATCATGGTAATTCAGAGGAGATGAATCTGAAAAGAGAATGTGATACTTAAGATGAGACTTGATGGACACATGTTGAATACTTCCTTTTAGGGTTCTTTCCTGCAAACCATCTTAGTCAATTTACATAAACCACCTTATATTTCCAATGTATATCTAAACCACTTGCAAAATTAGTTTTTCTTCCAATCAACCACCTAACCTTACTTTGGCGCTAAAATTTTCTTGAAACTCCAATAACCCTCACTTATTCTCATGTGGAAAGCTTGTTGAGCATCAACAAGAGCGGTCACATGCTTTACATGTGAGATCTCATCTGGAAAGCTTGTTGAGCATCAACAAGAGAGGTCATGTGCTTTACATGTGAGATTAAGTGAGGGTATTATTGGGATTTCAGGGAAATTTTAGCAGCAAAGTGATGTAGGTGGTTGATTGGAAGAAAAACTAATTTTGTAAGTTGTTTAGGTATAAATTGGAAATACAACATGATTTGCATAAATTGACCCTAAATTTAAGCTGGTTTTAGGGGGTGGGGGGGGGGGACCTTCCTTTTAACATATTCTGAATTTTGTAACATACGCTGGACATAGATGTATCCATGAGAAACTAACCGAATCCCAAACCCCAAATATACTTTGTAACTCTCCGTGATAAAATAGAGGAAATATCCTAAACGAGTAAATACATATTTTCTCTGTGACTCTCCTTATTTGGGTTGCAGTTTTTCTAAAAGAGCCTCTTATTTATGGATACATGACATATTGAACTTTCTCCACAAGATGTAAACCCTTAAACATCCCTAACATATCTCATTAATTGTAGTTTTTCAGCTCGATATAGGTCACCGAAAACTGAAAAGTGAAAATTGTCATATGCAGTCAAATCCACTGAAAATCAGTCAACTGACCAGCCACCCAAAGAGCAACCTGATTGCGCTGAGCGAGTTATTCATCTATCTAATAGAAACTTGCAATGTGACAATAAGTATTCAAGGGCATGAATTCAACACCGCCGTAACCAGATCTCATATACAAAGTCATGCAGTTAGTAGCTTACTTAATAATCGTATTCCAGCTACCAGCAAACAGAATTCTAGCTATAGATGTAACAAGCATTAGATATGCCGGCATTAATGTTTTCATGCACCCAATATAGAATACTTAGATAAAGGAATTAGTAAAATACAACTAGTATTACCTGGCTGAACCCATCAGGCCATGTTATTGACACTGCGTAGTTACCCATTGGTCGGATGTCTTCAGGCTCAATATCTTCAGGGATATCTCCAAACTGTAGCTTCTGCTCACCCGTCCACTCATCCTACATGAATAAGCACCCTTTTTTTTCTTATTGCTGAACTTGCAACTAAGCATTTATTACAAGCAGATAAAACTCACGGTATGAAAATTTTACAATCAATCAAAAGATACTGTAACTTATGGCATTTTACTTCTATGTAATGGACTCCACAAGGTGATTGTTTTCCATCCATTCCTTGAAAATTTAATATTTTTATGGGATTTAGGTGTGGTATATCCAAGAATTTTACTGCAAGATGGTATATTCATGAGTATTTACTTAATTCATGAGAATCTAGACCTTTTGAAGCTTTATTCAGCAGTTCCAAAATGAAAATAAAAATGGTGCGTCTTATATAACAGAATAATTTACATACCACACTTTGAGCAGAGCGATCATTCCGTCTCACTGTTGCAGGATGCAACAAGAATTCTTCATCTGACTCTGGTACCCTCACTCTGATTGCTCTAACAGACTTATCATAGGATACTGCTGTGGAAACTGAAAATGGAAATAATTTTTGTCACAAGGAAGCCAGTACAAAATAAAGAGCAAAACTGTAACTATAAAAAAAAATTATTAGTAGGGTACATCATATGCATCTTCGCATTCATTTCTTTTAGAGAAACTCTACAATTAATCAAGAATCTAGACTCTCTAACTAGTCAGATAGACAAAAGTTAATATTAGATGGAAGGATACTTTATTTTACAAACAAGCGTATCAAATATATCAGGAACTGAAATCTATGCCATACTGCATGGATTGAAAGGGCACATATATGCTAAAGTAATCTCAACAGTATATCTGGTTTTAAATATCTTCAGAGAATGCCAAGATGGACAAGCCCCTACACATAGGCTCCTCATTCTTCGCGTGTTGGAGAGAAATTAGCAGGTATTATGCTAATAAAATTAGTTTTATAGTGTGCAGAAAGTGCTAATAAAATTGTTTTATTTACAGTGTGCAACCAAATTGATGCTGGAAGATAAACTACCTTGTTGACGAATTTTAGCACATTGTTGAACAACACAAACTCCGAGATTCTGAAATGTGCTTGCCACCTCACCTAGAGGATCAGCCACCACTTCAGGAATTCCACTATCTCCAGAAGCTGATAACTGCCAAAGGGAATTTTACGTTACAAAACTAAGAAATGGACCATTTACATAAAAATTGATTGAAATTTGAGAAACAAATAGCTAGCTATTATATATGCCTATTCTTATAAACTAGTTATGATTTCTTTAGGCAATTCAAACTAGACATCAATAAGATTAATTACATATTGTCATGTAGACTACCTACTTTTAGATGAGTAAATTCACATCTAAATAAGGATTGTCGCGTATGAGGAAAAAAAATCTAATACAGCCAAAAAAACTTACCATAATTATCAGCCATATAAATCTATTCCCTAAAATTTAGACATTGTAACTCTTTCCACTAGTTACATAGCAGTTTTGCATTGAAAGTATGTTATTATGTAGTGATAGTCTTTTCTTATGATATCAGGAGTTCAACCTAAGACGTACCGCTGGTCGAATGGGAAGATCAAAAAGATGAGGTATTCCAAACTGCTGGACAACCTGTAAAGACCAAATTGACATATTAAAATCAAGATAACTTCACCTTGAAAATGAAATAAGTTGAATTATTCAATTACATGCCTGAGAACCGGAACCTTTACCAAAAGGGTAATAGCGCTTCTCGTCAGCATCAAAGTAGCACATATTCTCAACTACTGCAACACAGGGAACCTTCAAAAGAGAAATTCCTCACAATAATTACTAGACACTACTTTTCTCAAATTAAATCATGTAAAATGTAATCTCCTATATGATCATTTTTTCATTCTTTAAGTTGTAAATAACTGAATGTTACATTTTAAGAAGAATAATGCAAACTGTATGACAATTATTGTGCTGCTTTGGTACCACGATACTCATATCCAACTAACCCATATGCTGAAGTTGGAACGACGGGCCAATAAACATCAGTAAGTGCTATGATGACAATTTCTGTATATATGTTCTTCAAGATAAATTATCTAAGAAGAGTACCTTAAGCTTTGAAAACATGCGGACCCCTTTAGCAACATCAATGAATGCTAACTTTTGTGGGGTGGTAACAATCACTGCTGCAGTCAGTGGCGCAACCTGATAAAATGAATGTTTAACCATAATTCTGGACGATAAAAATAATAAAAGACTCAGGTTTATGGATAGAGAAAATATGAACCTGACACAAAGTAAGTTGAATGTCACCAGTTCCAGGTGGCATATCAATAACAAGGTAGTCCAGTTCTCCCCTGTATGGTGCAATAGTCAGGACCACAAAATCTGTGTAGTATTGAATGCAAAAAAGCATGATTATCATACTAGAAATTTTCATATGGAGAATTAGTAGACAAGTGCCTTATATGAAGGCATAAAAGATATGACAGCAAGTTTACATGTAAAGACGACGTGACAAAAATGATCCTGATGATATATAAATCATGATGTTCAGCATAAGAAATGGAAGTATACACATCCATCATAAAACATATCCTGCAATCTCAAAGCAAACTATTGACTTACTCTAGGGGCTTATTCATTTTACAATTTGGAAGTTCCATAACTAAGCAACTAGCCCTCGTTCCGTGACTGGTCAATTTCTATCCAAAAGCTCTAGCCAACCGAGAAGAAAGGAAGCCCATCATATAAATTCTAGCATCTATGCACTAATATGACAGCTTAAGGTTAGATCTATTTGAAAATTCCAGCTACAAAAAATTCTGCCCATCAAGTACTCACTCTGCCCATTGATTTCTATCCAAACGCTCTAGCAAACCAAGAAGAGAGAAAGTCCATCATATGGTGCGTAGGTAGGCACCTTACGGCATGCAGTTTAAACTAATGCATCTAGGACTAGGAGAGTCCCGTAAATCTCCTTGCCTAGTAAAGAATCAAAGGAGGAAGTATCTATGCACTAATAAGCAAGTATCAAAGGGAATTTTACCGCAAACAATGAAAACAGAAGTCTGGATTTCTAAAGCATTATAATTATACAGATTTATCGGTGGTTAAGAGTAGTCACACTTCTAATTTAAAGTTAACTTAAATTATCCATCATACCATTCAGCAGTAGTTAGCAATTGATTGATGACCCCTGATACCATTGGACCCCGCATAATTGCCCGTCCTTGACCAGCAAACCCAAAAGATACCAACTTTACACCCAAATACTCTGTTGGAATGATGGTTCTTGTTTCTGGGTTCTAGAAAGAAGCTGCTTCAGGTTCACAAATATGGAACTTTAATGATATGCGTCTAGATCAATCAGCTTTAGAAAAGTACCATTTCTAACAATCGGTTTTCAGGAGAAACCATGGTCGGTAAGCTTGGACCATAAACATCAGCATCAAAGACGCCAACTCTAGCACCCATACCAGCTAATGTGTATGCAAGATTTACAGCTACAGTAGACTTCCCAACACCTCCCTGTATGTTTTAGAAACATTAGTTTTTTGCATTTAAATAGCTAGTGAAGAGTCCATGATTGTCTAACAGTATACAGTGACTGAATAACATCGAATAAAGTATGTAAAATTGCAGGTCTGAAATAAGTAATAACCAACAAATATGAATGAGATGATTCTTCATACTTGTTTGTATAGAGTTTAGTGATAAGAGGAATGAATGGGAATCACCTGGATTGGCATGTTCCCCAATTTTCAAAGTATCTATCACTATGTAACACAATTAACTACGATAATTATGGACTAGTATCATATGTAATGTGCAAAGATCACAATGCAGTTAGAAGTCCAAGAAAAATCTAGATATTTTGGTCGATGACACTATTGAATGTCTTTGAATTCAATAAATAGCCTTTGGAAGCATTCATTGTGATTATGATAATATTAGCATTTGGAATAAGAAGTATAGGGAAAGGAATATATTTGTAGAGGATATCAGAAGTTTTACCTTGCAACTAGAAACTGCAATGATATTTGAAATATTTTGTAGTCCCTTGGGAAGTTCTCCAGCAAAAACAGATTTTGCAGCCTGCGCCGACATTTCCACGCTAACTTTATTAACCCATGGAAGTGCTGCCACAACCTCATTTGCTCTTTGTTCAAACTGGCAAGAACTGAAAGTGGCTTAGGCATTTAGGAAGAAATCCACTGAATTTCAATATGCATGAATACAAAACTTCATTTATAGATAATGTCATATAAGTATAAGAATATAATATGGTTAGAAGGAGTTTGGTGTCATCTGGTTTAGACTGTGAGAAATTGTTATATGGTAGCGGTTGAGTTTGATTATTCACAGGCTCTATCTCAAAAGTGGTGATATTTAAAGGTTTACTGAAATTTGCTCTTAAATCAAATAACGTTATTTTAGACCTTCTCTAGTGTCCATTCTAACTGAACTTCTATATTAAGCTTCCGTTTGTCTAATTTATATCCTAGAAGCTCTTTTTCCTGAGAAAAAAAATTTAAACAACAGATTCTATTAAATAACTCTCACAATTCCATTACATCACATAAATTGCAGGTGAAAAAGGAATTTTTTACATAAATTAACACAAAGTATGTGATAAACCAACAACTGAGATTCCATTTACCATGTCCTTGATTGGGCATGCTGGCGTTGTGAGTTCCAAACGAAATGAAACCTAAATTCACACAAGCAACAAATCCGTCAGCCACAATCATGTGATCTAAATAACTTAAAAGCGATAGAAATTTTTCAGGGCAAGCCCATTATCACCTCTTTAGATGATTCATCAATCTGCAAATCCTTCACAAAGCCACATGAAACAATGTCTGTTCCAAAGTCTGGATCTATGATCTGGGATAAAGCCTTCAATACATCTTCCTTTTCTTTATCAACTGATATTGGCGATGTGCCAGCTGAAAAGGAAAAGATATAAGTCTAATAGGTCTCAAGCTATGTTACCCGGGTACTTCTATAATGAAGCTGTACCCGTACCGGGCACGTACCCGACACTTTCCCGTGCCCAAACTTCATGGACACTTCTTGAATATATGCATGCATTTATTACAACATGTACTCAATTATACAATATATGTGTTAATTTCAAACACTTGTCAAAGACTTCTTGGACGTATAGCTTACACTTCACATCCGTTTTTTGAAACTAATTAGATATAGGTCGGGTTCGTTTCAGTCCATACCCAAGTTCAAAACTATATAGTTAAAGGGTCGTTTGGATGTCTAGTAATAAGAATGAGTAGTTTCCCATTTATGATAATCAATTTGATAAAAGAAACTTAAAAATCTGATCGAAATTTTAATTTTAATAACACATGAAGCGGAAAAAAATAATCTCATGTACATTATTAATT
>JBAKGM010000365.1:6901892-6936435 GCA_037177215.1 Asparagus racemosus | reverse complement strand
TATATATATAGCCGTGTCCCATTACCCTACATTTTACAGTTTTGTCGTGTCCCGTACCCGCACCCTTACCCGTTTCCATGCAACTAAGGTCTCAAGATTCACAAAGTAAAGATTTTGATCGACGGTGTGCATTTTTTCAGTGCATAATGGGTCAAGACAAGCTGAGAATGTGATCCTTATGCTTTTCAATTTTTATTATTTTTTATTATTTTTTTATTTTTAATTTTTACTTCAGAGATGAGGGTCAATTGATTGTAGTGCTGGGAATTCAAATAATATCAAGAATTTTTCATAGAGGATGCAGGAATTCTTGGAAATAAAGCTCAAAAGATGTTTGCATCATTCGGCACTTACTTATCATGAGCATCAATGTTCTATAGACTTGCATCATGAGCATCAATGTTCTATAGACTTGCTGCAGATATTGAGAATTAGGATATTACACACAATGTGAACATTCCACTAAAAGTTCAATTGAGTTCATAAAGAAAAATACATAGAATCCGGACAATTGAGTATTAATTTTCGCAGAAGAAGCATTTCTCACCCACACTGTAACTAACAAAGTTCCTTAAATTAATTTACTAAAAGCGAAAACCCAAATGGTTCACCTCACAGAACGTATTGGAATCCTAAATGACTTTAATATAATCATATCTAAGAAATTCCCTGAACAAGATTCATATATTAGTCAAACTTGAGCCTTAAACAACCCAAACATATTAATTTCAACTAATTTCTCATGAATTTGGTTGGATTAATAAAGTTTCAGGTAGCAGAAGGAACCTTGAGCTTGCGGTGCTCTTATATGGAATGAGCTCAAACTCGACCTCCAATGGCTAAAGCGCTGAGTAGCCACAGGAACAAGAAATGGTCGCCTACTGCAAACAAGCCCTACAACAATGAGAGTGAGATAACCATCAATTTGAAAGAGAGAATGAGAGCAAGAAATTGAGGAGAAATAAAAGGGTACCTTCATTTGGGCGTGTTCTTGATAAAGGAGGGAGAGTATTTGATGGAACTTGAAGCAGCTGCATTATTTTCTTGCCTTCAGTTGCAGAGGATAGAGAAACCCAGTGGGTGGTCTTGGTTTTGATTTGAAGTTTAATTTTTTATTTATTATTTATTTCGTTATATATATTCTCTTTCTTCTACTAAAGTGAGTTAAGCCTATTTACTTGCTTTCCTTGGGCCGGATGGGCTCTCGGCCATCTATGGAAACCACGCGCATGTCTTTTACTTGGGCTTCAGGCCCAATTGTGATGAAAGTCGATTTTAACATTTGCTTCCACGAAATCAGATACGAAGAACATTAGTATGGTAGGTAATTTGAATAAAGTTGGGCCATTTGTATTTTGCAAATGACTCCTCATGTTTTTTTTTTTTTTTTTTGGGATGAAATAAATAAGATGGCACTTAAATACCTTGGATGATTGAGCCTCCAAGAAGAAAAAGTTCTTGCCTCTGCCATTCGTAACATATATCCAATTAGGAGTTATGTGATGAAATACTTACAAAACCTTGCTTAAAATTGAGGCCTAACGCTAAAACAGGCCTTAAAAATTAACAATCAAGGCCTACAAGCAACTTGATTTAATGAGCATGTGATGAGGAGTCCCACTACTTGGACTTGGCTCGTCACATAAATAAACTAGCCGGCACCAACCTTAGACCACTAGGCCTGCGAGACAGGACTATTCAAAACTTATGAATTCAAGATCTTGCGATGCCACAAAGTCTAAGTTTACACAGTACAATGTCGCAACAAGTCTGAGTTAATAATTAATTCTTGTTCCCTATGTAGATAAGATCTAAAGATTCTTATCATTTTCGAAATATCTAAGCCCATGAGCTAACACAATAATGTCAAATCACAGGCACAAAGAGAAAATTATGAGTATTCCACTATTTTTATGTGCTATTTTTACTGGTTCAGTGTTATTTTCATAATTCCTTGTTATTATTTGCTTGATCTAAATTTGATAGTAAAACATTATAAGTCATATTTTTCCTTCCTGTATAGTTTCTTTACAAGGTGAGCTATATACAGCGGAGGAGCCAGAAATTTGCAATAATAAAGTGACAATATATATAATACGACAATATTACTAACTGTTTTGCTCACATTCAAAGAAACTTTAAAAAGATATGAAAGATCTTTAACTTAATACAATTACATTTGATCTTTGCGTGTTTTCATGTTTTGAAATCCTCGCATAAGAACATCATTTGAAACGCCACTAAACACATCAATTTCAATGGGTACTAGAGTCACTTTGCTTTTTAGATTTGACCCATTAAGAATTATTGAGAACTCACTACTCAAATGAGTTGGGGTTGCCACTTTTATTCATAAAGGTCACATATTGCTCTTTAATTGTATAATTTAGGGTGGCGTCAAATTTTTAAAAATGACTTTTTTTAAAAATAATTAGTAAAATCAATCTTTTTTTGTGAAGTAATTAGCAAAATCAACCTTTTTTTTGGCAAGTCATCACGACCGACCAAAAATATATTCTACAAGAATTAGAAAAACTCGTAATTAGTGAATGCTAATTACACGGGACAGATAGTCCCATGTATTTTAAAGATCATATTTGTAAAATCGACCTCATTTTGACCAGCTATGATGATGTGATCATAAAGAGATTGATTTTACAAATTATTCTTTTAAAAAAAGTCTATTTCACTAATTTTTTTTAAATGGTCTTTTAAAAATTTGTCCTTAAGACCACCCAGTATAGACGCTCCGCCGTTGCCTCTATATTTTTTTTTTCCCCAAATGATGTAATGTATATCGTATTAAATATTTCTTTCACATTACCAAAATCCGAAGTTAGGAACGAGGATTGAGTTTATAGCTTTATACTAGAAAATGAAAATATTAAAAACTTTGGATGTACGAAAAAATTGAAGTTTTTGAAAAGGTATACAAGCTTCCTTAAAACATAGCACTCTATAACATTAGAACCTTAATTAATACAATATACATTTTTCCTCATCCCCAAATAAAACAAAGGGGTACCTCCAAACTACAAAACAAGAGCTCCTCTAAGCATTATTATATTAATAATAATAGACCCATCAAGCAATGGTCTTAGAAGAATGGTAGGGGGCAACCCAAAGCTCTGCAAACTTAACCTTGGAAACACTCTCTAGCACCTCAAAGGGAGTAATGTCCCCTATCACAATTACCTTCTTGCTCTCCAAATCCACTTTGAAGGAAGTAACTCCTATAAAAAAAAACAAGAGAGAAAGAGATTGGTTAATGACATTTTGATTTTAATAATAAAATGGGTTTCTCCCTTATCTAGTCTTTTGATCTTTAATATTTCAAAATTAGTCCCTCGCATCATTGGAATTGCCATTAGGTCTCCAGTTATCTTACATCTTTACGTCGCTACTCTTAAATGGAGAGATTAATTAAGTTTTAAAAACCCCAATAAGAAAATTTATCAAGTACACAAATACAAGTCAACAAGTGCTTGCTAGCTTCTTGTAATTCCAACGAGCTACTTTCTCATTTCCCAAGGAGCATCACTTCGCACACGGAAATTGAAAGTACCTTTGACTACTATTTTGATATTTATTGGTACTTTTCACGTTAATCATATGTTAAAGATATCTAAAAAAAGAGGGGAAGAACTGAAGATTTTTCTGACAAAAATAATTGTAACTAAAACAAGGAGCAAAACATGCAGAGGTTGGAAGAAACAAGTCCTTTCTGCAGAACCATCAAAAATGGTGAAAACTGTTACAGAGATGGATTCTGCAGACTTTGACACTGTTAAGATACTTCCTATTTGATTAATTCGAGAATTTGATGAGCACATTAGCATGTGATGGAAAAATTGAACTTTTTCAAGGATTCTTTAGTTAAGATATTTCCAAAGTGACTAATTTTAGAATTAGATTAGATCGTAGAATGTGGTTGTTAATAAATTTTTATGACCAGTAAAGATCATACTTAATTTTGCAAAAAGATTAGTCTATCATCAGTCACATAATAAGATGAATTCAGTCAATATATTTAATATGTGTTCAAGTTTAATTTGGCCCTTTTCAAGGGATACTTTTAATTCAAGTCTAGATTAATATGTGAAATATTATGTTAGCTTACATTTTCCTGAAAATGCATTAATAAAAATGTTTAAGTTGAAATCTAGTTTCCAGGTTTTACTTGATGTGCTTTATACTAACTCAAACTAGTTAGCCATTCAACTAATAATAAGAAACAACCCAAGCTTATTATAATCATAATCCAGTAGTCATTACTGAAGAAAACGAGAGAGATTAACTAAATAAGAAAGTCTATGTAGAAAACATTTTTTTCCCAGTTCAAAGTTGTTCTTACAGAACGTTTCATAAGAACTTAGAAGACAAGCACATGAAATACACTAATCTATTTTTGTTGTAAAGATTTGTAAGAAAATAAGATGCAAGCTTCAATATTCAAAGAGAAAATCAAAAGAAAATAAAAGTAACACATACCTTCCATCTTCTTGATGTGTTTCTCTACTTTTCTTGCACAACCATTGCAATGCATAGAAACCCTTAAGATCACAGTCTGCCATAATCAAAACAAGAAGACATAGAAGAAACAAACATAAAAATTAGTATTAATGTACATAAAACAAAATTAATTTAGAGGCAAACGAAATAAGATTTAACAAAACTTCACCATGGGCTCTAGAACATCTCTAAGTCTTAATATCTGATCTCCTGGATCCTTTACCAAAGAGTCCCTCTCAACTGCAGTATATTCATCTTCATGTCCAAATGAATTGATGCAGAGGCAAGAGCTTGAAGAGATTGGAAGAGAGAAGCAACCCAAAACCTTGTCAAATCCAAGCCTCCCCATTTTGGCCTATAATGCTTCTACACTATCAAACTTAGAGCACACTTAAAAAGGAAGCAAATACCCTCACTCAAGAAACTCCACTCCCATGAGCAAGCACATCACAAGCAACCCATGAAACGTAGGAAAAAGTTTGCTAGCTTTTTTACTACCTCACATTTACATGGAGATCACCTATTTATCCTACAGTTGCAATGTTTCATTACAAAAAATAAAATCTAATGAAAAGTTAAGGGACCCTAAGTTATCTAATTGTTAAGTTTAGATAAAGTATACAAAGATAATGATCAATAGATTAATAGTATACATATGGGTGAGGATTGATCTTAGCCTAGTCTAAATTAGTTTAGAAATAAATGAGGGTGGTCCAATTTTGAACTAGTTTAAGATTCATTTTTGGGAGAAAGTATCCAGTGAGAACGGTCCATGACATTTAATGTACATCAAATAGATGTCAACTATTGAATTCGTGCATAAATTTCGATGTCTAATGATCTAATGGTTAACATCCATTTGGTGCACATTTAATGCGATGCACCCAGAACTATTTGAATTTGCGATGCACCCAGGACTATTTGAATCTTTCTCCATTTTTGATCTATGAAAATTTAATCAATAATCAACAATGATTTAGTTTTTGTCAAATTTATTGTCCTTTAAAAAAAGGGTTAGAATTACTCATGATTTAGTTTTAAGTGGTTCTCAAACAAACCTTCAGATTTGCATAAAAATTTTCAAGTCCACTAATTTAATATATAGTCAATATATACAGTAAGGAAAATACTTGAATATTTTGATAAATTTAAGCCAAGAAATAATCTAATTGGTTAAGTAATGGGACTCCACTAATGTAACATCAATCAAGGTTGGCAGGAAATATTCAAGTGGGTGCAGCCCCCATGTGAGCAGGTGTTGTTCATGAAAACAAACCAAGAATAGAATCTAAAAGGCCAATCATTCAGGAAAGGAAGAAACGTTTGTGCTGGAAAATAGAGCAAGATCATATGGCTTTGAGTACTGAAGAGGAGAATAAAACAAAGCTTTACATGTCCTGAAGTGAGAATCTTAGCTAAAAGGCATGTGAGCGCCTGAGTGGTTAGCCTAAACAAAGAAATGTTTTATGTTAATATAGGTGAGAATTAGATAAGAACTATGATATCATGGTATTGAAGGTTTTTGTACTATGGGGTTTAATTGTAAAATTTTGGGTACCTTACTATTCATGCAGATTCGTTGTAAAAAAAAATTTTTTTTTTGGGGGGTACCTTACTATTCATGTAGTTTCGTTGTAAAATTTTCACTGATGTTACCCTTGGATGAAGTTAATGAGCTTATCTGAGGATAACAGAGTTAAAAGAATTTAACGCAGTGGGTCTGTATGCAATAATGAAACTAGCTAAAGGGCAGTAAGTTTAAAACAGCGATGCTACAGGGTGTCTATGTGAAATTAACCTTGTTAAATATATATTGATAACAAAATCAAACCAAAAATTTTAAGCTATCATATATAAATTCCAACTTTCTAATTGAAATTAGAACCGACACGTAGCTAGATCCCATAGAACTGTGCATAAGTACAAATCAAAGTGCTTAGCTTGCAAGAAAGATACATAATTTGCTTGTGCATGAATCGTGTGTTAGTAGTCCTAATCCTCCAATGATTGCTCAAATATCAATTTTATATATCAAAGCTAATTGTTAAATTCATTAGGTTAACTATGCATTTGGTCTTATCTGCCGACTGACCCAACAAATGACGAGGGATAAGCACTTGGGTTTATAAGCAAGGGACTAATTTAGATGACCGTACTATGAGCTAAGGGCCATAATTCAAAAGTCTCAACTAATTTATGTCATTATCTAGATTGTTAAAATCACACCTTTCGCTATCAAGACATAAAGATACTAGATTGTTAAAATTATATCTTTCCCTATCAAGACATATAGATATTCTAGCATTACTACACATGCAACCGGCATTAAGACTTTATTTTTATAATAAACGATAAATTTATTTTATTCAGACTTCCAATCATGAAGTATACTACTACTCAACATCAATGGCAATTTATCAAATCAAACAACATCTGCTAGTTCAATTCGAGCATAACTAGCTAAAAAAATGGGCAAACTCATTGGTTGTATGTCAAACCGTGAGAAGTGATATTCATCAAATGCAACACATTGGCTTCTAATGTCTTTCAAAAGCAAAGCCAGCTAATGGTTAGGCATCTCATCACGTAGGAGCATACAAATCGGTTGGGCAAAATCAGATTCAAACACTACCCTTTTATATCCTTGTTCTCTCGCGATGTTAAGGTCTTCCTTAATTGCTAGTAACTCCCCCATAAGAGTAGATGTTGAGCCAATCAAGAAGAGAACATGCCCTCCACTAACACACAACAGTCCCCATTCCGGACATTAAAACTTAATTATTCTAATTTTTGGATGAAAAGTGCCATATTTTTAATAGGGTTTTTACATTAAAACCACATCTACTTTTACCTAAATTGATACTTACTATATTTAAAAAAAATTTTGATGTAAACCACCTTTACTTGTTAACATATCTGCAATGTCATACCTAATCTAATTTTTAGCCAAAAATATGTGAAATGACTATTTTACCCTCGCCATTTTCTTATTTTTCATCTCCTTCCTCACAAATCCTATCCCTAACCTCCTCATCTTCCTCTTCTCCCCGTCTTCCCTCTCTCCTCATCCTCCTCTTCTCCCCGTCTTCCCTCTCCCTCCTCCCCCAACTTCCCTCTGCCTCTCTCTCGTCCTTCCTCTTCCGCCCCGATCTCCCACTCTCCCATTCCTTCTGAAGTGGGAACTAGGATTAGGATTAGGGTTTGGGAGAGGTGCGGCCATGGGTTAGGGCTAGGACTTTGAGGGAGGTTGGCAGCCATGGTTTAGGGTTAGAGTTAGGGTTTGAAGAAGAGGATGATGGAGGGGGTTAGGGTTAGGGTTAGGAGTTGGAAGGAAGAAGGTGGGAGTAATTTGGGAATATCTGACCTTTCGTGTGTGAACAGTAAAAAAAATGTGACATTGTAAACATATTAGTAAGTAAAGGTGGATTACGTTAAAAAAAACTTTAAATGTGGTAAGTATCAATTTGAGTAAAAGTAAAGGTAGTTTTGATGTAAATACCTTTTTTTTAATACTTTACAGTATCGTAGATATTTCTAAGATTGTTTCATGCTATTTATTCATTTAATATGTCTGATATTTTATCTTAACTTATTAGAATTTGGTTATTACATATTTATATTAGAATATATTGAAATTCTAATATTTATTTTCATTGTATTTGTTGATCAGATATTAAACAGGGGGATTAAGTGTGGATTATGTAGGGTTTTAGGGTTCCTAAATCTTCTTTGATGGTTGAATATCAAGCAGAGGATTCAATTCTACACACAAACAATACGTAAGAGGATCAGAGTTGGATACTCCAGAGGTTCCTCCTATAGTCAAGTCAGCATTGATCTTAAGTGGAGGAGAAACAGTTTGATTGCAGTGTGTTCGATTGCCAGAAATCACGTACCTTCATACACTAGGCAAGGCACCTATTAGCAGATTCAGGAGGGCAATTTTGTAACTTCGGCCGAGTCCAAGCAGTGAGGTTATTCAGCTGATACTTTACAGGTGTTGATCACAGACGGTGTGAGTCATCTTCGTGATTAATGCGAGGATGACATGGAAAGTATGGTGCTAACGAGATCCGACGAGTCATTAAGACTTTTGGGGTGAGAGTAATGATGACTCTGACTATGCATTTAATGTGATGGTGATCGGCTGTCAGTGTGGGGTTCAAGAGTGGCTGCCTTTCGTCTCGGATTTGTGAGTGGACCGATAAAAAAACGTCTTTTGATTCGGCCATCTTGGATTGGAAGCTTCTCGATTTGTTTTACCAAATGAAGAGACATAGAGCTGGCCTTAACTATGGGGTTCAAGTGAGGATGCCTTTCCACTCGGCCCTTCTTGGAAAGGGTCGAGTGAGGGCGTTGCTTGACTCATCCTGCATAGGGTTGAGTCGATATGATGCATAGTTAATTCGGGACACATGTCGACTCCTGAGAGAGGATCAACACTTAGTCATTGCCATGTTATAACAGTATTCAATTGCTTGAAAAATAATTTTATCATTTCACATTCATATATTTTTATAATATGCAATGTAATAGATTTAATTAGTAAGCTTTATGATATGCTTTAGAAAATTCTAGAAATAAAGAAAGTGAAAAGAAAAGGAAAGAAAAATTTGTGTGAAATGACCATCTTATACTCATGTCTTTAGTGAGATGAATGACAATTTTTCCAGGTCCTACAATTTTTCCTACGCTCACTAACTTTTTAATACAGTAATATAAATATCTTCTTCAAGAAGTATAAAACTCTATCTACAAGAAAATTTGGCAATTTTGATGTACCAAACAAATACTAATTATGAGAACTTAGCGGCTAATAAAGTTAGTAGTTAATACGTATTCAAATTCGCTCATGTCCTTATTACTAACAAAATACATTAGACGGAAAATATAATCTCATCACAGCATTTGCTGTTGCAGCTCTGTCATTATCTCTACCAAAAAAAATCTAGATATTACATCTCCTAGTGTAAAATTAACTTCTCCAACGCCCATATGTTGTACAATTTTCTTTGAACTTTTGTGAACTTGGAAGGACTCACAATTTTCCAAGTACAAAGTGGGTAGTTAGAACATTTCATTCATGGAGGGCCAAAAGGGTAGGGACCTGTCTAGAGAAAAAAATTAAAAGGCAAGGGGAGGGATCAACAAAGGATGCGACAGTTGAGGGGGCACTTGAATCCTGTGGACAGCACATAAAGCTTTGTACGTGATGTGTGTGTAATGTGAGATGCGCAACAAGCAAAAGACAAGGCAATGCGTCTCCCATTATTGCTTCCGGCATCTCATGTGTCTTATATGTTTACTTTGTACCTGGCCATGATTCTTGCTCGCCACACCCCCTCCGTCATAACGTTTAGTTGACAAATCTTTGAAGTATCTAATCTTGTGCATAAGGTCATACCTTTTTTTAATAATTTATTTTCACATATTTTGAAGTGAACAAAATGAAAGAGTGTTCTACAATAAAATTTAAAATACAAACATTTTCCATTGCCTTACCATAACACTTGTCTTAAACTGGAGTAGATGACTGTCTTGGAGAAGCATGACATCTTAATTTAGAAAACAAAATTAGTTATCTTTGTCTATCTTCATCATTCTATTTATGTGTGGTTTGTATCCGTCTTCTATAATTAATATATTTTTGGGCATTTTGTCCCACTTGCTCAAAAAATTTTCCAAGTATTTGAATCCGCCCTTGTAGTAGAAGGATACATATTGGCATTTAGGACAATTGGTATCTGAGATGACCTAAATGACATTTTATTTCAGATTTGAATGTGAATACGTGGATGGATATAAGTCTAATAGTTTGTTTTGTCAAAATACTAATAAAGGGTGTATAAGCTGTGTAATGTATACCTAGCTACTGTAAGTATTCCCTTACATATACTCAACTTTTGGGTGATTTATATTAATTGGCACTATATCTTGGAGACATAAACTTGTTTATTTACATATAATGAGTTGAGATATTCCGTTGTCTTATAACCTAAACCTAAATAGCTTTTGTCCATAATGAAAATTCTATCATTGACAAGAGAAATCCCATGAGCATTAATCAACAGCTTAGTTTATTGAATCCATACATTTCTTCCGTTTTGCTTCTTAGCTCACATGCATGTCTTAAGTGCATGTAACAAGTTTACTCTACATGGGACAAAATCTCCTTCAACGCTAAAACCATAATTTTTTAAATCTCGGCGTCCGAGCAACTCTTGCTAAACTATAATCTTTGTCACTCTAATCTAGACTAGATTTGACTGAACACTTGGAAATATCTAAAAGGTAAGGACCATCTAATATCTTAATTTATTATTATTATTAGGAAAATGGTTCTTATATTCAAATGAGAGAGAAAAAACCTATTTTTCTAACCTGTTAAATTAGTTGGCTTATTCCCATTGGCTGCGCCCTCATGCTAAGTCATATCGTGCACGTGAAAGTCACATGTCGTGCGGCCATACTCACAAAAAAGAACAAGCGAAAGATGACACTTGGAAGATTGCTTCATGTAGCCATGGCCATGGAAGAGAATAGAATCTTGTTATCATTTGCAGCTGTAGGTGATATATATAACTGTAAATAGTAGGACCCTGCCCCCTTCTATTTTATTTTTGGAATCAACAATATTAGGGCTCGTGCATACCCTTATCACTTTTCTTCTTGCAGATTTTGTTTACCTAAATACAGATCCCAGGAACTATAAGCCTGTGCCCGCTTAACAACGTCAAGTTTTAAAGAATCTTGAGAGTTTTTAATGCCAAAAAATAAAAATAAAAAAAGACTTGGAAGTTCATGCACTAAAAATTATCAACTTTCTTGCAGTCATATTCCATAGACACAGCATTCGCTGTATCAATTCTGGTTAGTATCATATCATGCACTTTTACTAAAGGTTCATAGAAATCACCTTAAGGATACGGTTATTCTACAGGACCCGCTTTCGAAATTAATTCACAACAATAGATGGCCCGAAGCAACACGCTGTTACGTTCATAGATAGCATCATACACACTATTCATGCAATTTAGACAAATGAAACATAGGCAACAGAATTTAAAGTCCGTACACAGATAAATTGAGAGGGAGAATTGCACATATTGACGATGATGTTTACCATTTGAGACCCAAACCAGTGAAAAAATAGGGAGGAGAACAAACAGGGACTCTTGCATTCCAATCAAGGATACACAAAATGTCATGTGAGGAAAACAACAAATAAGAAGAGGGAAAGGGGGGGAAACAAAAGGAAATCCAACTGCAAATTTTTTTCAACCTCCATATCTATTTTCCTCAATAGAAGCGCATTTACAGATCAACCTCAAGCTTTCTCCACAGCTAATAACACCTGAACCAAAGCAAATAGATATGCCAATTAAATAGATATGCAGACAAGCTTTCACATAATTGATATTAGGAAACGCAAAAGTCTTGAAAAAACAGAAAAAGGAAACCCACCAAAACTCAGACTACAGAATGCCACCCGCCCCAGCCATGATACGGTCTTCTTATTTTGACTGCAGCAGACCAGGCATTGTACGCCTTCGAGAAATTTCAATAACAGTTATTAACAACCTTAATCAGTTTAAAATTACTTGTCCTAAAAACTTGAATCTCAAGAAACAAAAATCAACAGATCAACCTCTTGAGCCACTGAAGTTAGTATATTAGAAAATGGCAAGACCCACACATTAATAACTGCACCATAAGATGGAAGTGATAATAAAATTACTTAAAAGTGTGAGCATAGGGCAAGGGGTAACTTTTACAAAATACCATATAAAAGAGTCAGGGGTTCTGTCATAAATATACCAAACAAGCTATTTTTATTAGAGAAAAGTACCATTAACTAGCATGACTGACAGCGTCTGTATAATTTGCACGTGATATATGCATGACATATTTCAGACACTTTTGTCCTTATTTACTTCATACAACTTACTCCCTCACGCTCACCCTCACTCTTCTTGATTATTGGGGGCATCATAGACTATTTAACACTGCTGGGGTAATTTCTGATATTAGGTGATAGTTTTATACAGATTTGAAAGTTGGTGGTGTCCTCTTTTCCAAATAGCTGTTTAGGGTAATTCAAACCAAGAAGGTTTATGGTCAAGCCTACTACATAAGCTTTTACTACCGTAGCAAGTTTCCTTCTCCTTGTGTTCAGAGTAAATAGCATACGAATAAACGTTAACTCTCTCATAAAACTAACATCAAGAAAATTATTAAGAAAATTGTTCATGTATATCAAATAATTAAGACCAACAAACCTATGGAACACAAAAACTTTCATAGCCTAAAAATAAAATAAAATAAAATAAAAATATCTAGCATGATAAAATGAAAGCAGACACCTAAACATCACTAAGTACCAACTGAAAGAAGATTGGATATAACACAAAAATGCATAAGATCTGAGCCAAATAAGAGACATGTACCTAACACATCTTGGGACAGCCAGCAGCCCAAAGTGCTCCAAATCAAAAGCTGAAGATCACAGAGGGCATAGGAACGGGCCTGTAGGAACGCACATATACATCCAGCTTACTGATTATAATTAAAAAAAATCTAACATCTCCAAGATATCAATAGGAGAATGTCGGAAAGCACTAACCTCAAGCTGTTTATTCAAATACACTCTCATCTTACATATGTACTTCACTGCCCAAAGTTCATTTCAGAATATCTGATACAATTTATAATAATAATAATAAAGAAACATTACCTAGCAAGCAAGTACAAGAAACAAACAATAGAAATCAACAGAGCATGAAGATGTCAAGAAAAAGGTGACTTGCCTGCGAGGCTTGTTCTGACGTTGCTCAAATTCATCATTTACCATCTCTGCAAGAATGACGAAGAACTTCTTAGATCAGAATAAATTGAAATAGACACAAGTTCATGTGAATAGAAAATGAGTGATGAACTGATCTCTCAAATGCAGCTCACATATAAACATCATTTACCAGGCCTTTGTTGAGGCTTTAAAGCATTAGCAGGCTTGGGTGCGCTAAAGTCTTTGCTGCAAAAACGACATAGAAGGGAACAGGTATGAATTGCATAAACATTCACAAGTCGGAAACAAAGCATGATAATGCATAGAACATAATCTATAAGAAGTTCTATCATTGTTTTCTATCATGTTTTCTACCATCATAAGATCAAAGCAAATTAGCATTAGTAATGTTATCTGTAGTCATATCCTTGAAGATCTCTTCAGAGAAAAGAAAAACTTTGTTTTAGAAAAAATAGCTACGTTTTGAAATAAATTTCATGCACTAGTAACGTCAAATTCCATCTGGATGTAATGATAAAATAATGAAGCAGATATAGAAGAATTATATCTCAATGAACATCGATATGGTGAAATCATTTGATCCTAAAATTTATCAAATAAATCCACATTTCATTATACATGTTGGGAAAAGATAATTGCACCATATAACCATTGCAATTCAATGTTTTTATGATATCCTCATCCAAGTTTTTTCCTTTACTTCACCAGCATAACTGTTATCTCTTATAACCCTTCTACATAAATGAAAATACCAGTGTTAAACAGGGGCCCCACGGTGTTACATACCCATAGAAATATAGCAGGCCTGCCACCTTGTCCTCAATAAGAGCATTGTAAAATTTTAATATGCGTCTGTTTCCTTCGACACATTGAAAAGATTTGACTGGCAAGTTACAGTGTTCATGTGATTAACGACAATAGTTGACTGTTAGATTTTAGAAGGGGTTGCCAGCAAAAGTATACTTATCCATTGAGTAACATATTCATTGAAGCTGTTTTATATATGGATTAAGATATAGATAAACTACAATTACCCTTTAGATCCGTATTGGTAAAAGATGAAGGGGGCATATTGTGGTGAGGTGTTGTTTATGTGGACATTAGCTAAAGCCCAAGATGTCCCGAGTAAGTCTGTTAGATATTTTTAATCTTGTTTTCACTTGTAGCTTATGTAAGGGCAAGAATTATGTTATCTTAATTCTTGATGAATATTTGAATTTTCTAAATTTTAGTCTTCGTTGCACCTTTCTCTCATCTTCTTAGACTTCTTTCTTGATCTCCTGTTCCACTCTCTATCTCCAGTATTGGTCAATGGTCACCCATCTTCCTCTTTCCCAGGCTCCTAGCCTCACATCAAAACCAGTAACTATAAACCAAATCCTAACTATTCATCAGAAAGATAAAAACAGACGTTATAAAATAGTTTCAGTCACTCAACTATGACACAGAAATCAAGTTTACACAGCATACTCAACCCTTCAAAATCTTATATTGTTATACTGATAATTTTGTCTTGGACCCCATTATAAACCATACTCTGATCTACTTTGTTTAATATATCAACAAAGTCTCCCTCCACCTTGTTTCCAGCGGTGCACTCCTGAAAGCCTTCACATCCAACCACCTCTTAATTTTGTTTAATCTATTTGCTTGAGCCTTTGACCCACACTATACAACCATAAAAACAGTATTTTCTTAGTTCTTACTGCCAATTCCAAGCTTTTCCGATTTATTGATATTTCAAATATTGTCATGTAGCCCCAAGGCATTCATTCAACACATCTACCAGAATGACAGGTACAGTTCTCTGTTCCACTCAACAAATTGAAAGATATTGCCCTTGTCCTTTTTTTTTAAATCCTGGGAAACAACATCAGATGCATTGTGAAATGGCAAGGCTATTAGTTTTTATTAGGCTTAAGTTCTTCATAATAGCATCTACCATGAAATAACTAACAGCAAGCACCTGCTCTTGGGTAGTTAACTGGCACATTAATAACAAGTGCAAAGAGCTACATTCACTCCCATGAATAACTGATAACGCGGTTTTTCTGACAATACAGGCAAAGACCCTTGGCCAGTTCTTCGCAGAGGCAATGAGCATTGCATTGCTAAGGATAATTCCTCAATGTGCTAGATTATCAACTTGTGTGATATCCTCAAGAAAATGTTATCCACATAATGCATCATTTGTTCTTCTAACAAAAGAACTTTACCAAAATAAAAAAGTGACATAGGCATAGTGATGCAGGACAATCGTGGACCCTTTATGTAATGCGATTAGGATTTATTAGAATCTTTCTTTTTTTGGTAGGATTTTATTTAATTCCATGTAATCTTTTATTTTAGTTAGGATTTCTTTAGGATTTGATTTTAAAATTTCTTTCTATTTTAGCTAGGATTTTATTTGATTGTATCTTTTAGTTTTGTTAGGTTTTGATTTGATTAGGATTTTTATTTACTTACTTAAATGTTTAGTTGCTTTATTTTCCTATAAATAAGAGATGTAATCCTCCATGAGGGATAGACATTGATGAATAACAAAACTGAGTTTTCTCTCTACAAGGTGTTTTTGGCATGTGATTTGCCTTTGTTTAGGGTGTGAAGCTCCTAGGTATGAAGCCTAGTTAGTTATCCAACAAAACCCTAATCTCACCGTCACTATTCACTGCATACTGCCCCTTTGACACTGTTCATTGCCTGCTGATACTGTTCACACTTTGCTTCGATAATCAATTATCACGATCTTCTTAACGACGGTACTGTTAAAGCTGATTACTGTTTATGTAAACAGTACCCAACACCTTGTTCACCATGGAGTTTGTCCCAATTCGGCCGCGTCTTCGACAACTCCCCGCCTCCAATTCGAAGCCTCCACACCGCTCCCCATCACATAGTTCCCAGAAACATTCAATAGGGCATAGTCTTCAAACTTCAAAGTGATATAGGAGTGGGGCTAATGTCCCACTCCTGTCTCTTGGCTGGTGTGATACTAATGTGTCACAAATCAATGTAATGTGTGTGTATTCAGCCACCAAGTTTTGTGAATGGCTAGAAGGCTAGAACATATATGTCCTTGTAATCAGATGTCAACATGTGTTCCATTGGGGACAAATCCAAATCCAGTTTGATCCAGTTTCAAATATCAGAGTAAGTTACCTGATGTCAGTTAGATTTCAATTCAAATGTCCACACCAACACAAATTACAAAAATGGTTTAGCAAGCACAACAATATTTTTAGTCATGTCAGATACAAACTGTTCCAATTGTCTCTACTTGATTTGGTTTATTATTGTTCCTAGAGAAGTAGAATTTTGACAGCTCTTCGAAATGAAGGAAACTTTCTTATTTGGTAAAGTTCTTCTACCCATTCACATATCACAATTATTTTCAGATATATCAAGAAGCTTTCAAATCTATGAGAGAATGGCGAAGGGGAGAGATGAGAAAAGGTAGTGTGTTAAGAGGAATGAAACACATATGAGGTCAGTAACCCACTTAAATTAGCAAACGCCTTTAGTCTATAGCAACCCTAAGTATGAAAGAAAGTTTAAAAGGGTAGTTTACCTAAAATATCCACAAGACAAAGCAGAGGGCAAAATAACTACTAATTGTCCTTTTTACCCTTTATTGTCTCTAACCTATCAGGTTTCCTCAAGACTATTTGTTAACTGTACACAGGTTTACAGTATTCATGCTGCTGCAGATTTATCTCTTCTACAATCACACCAGGTCCTTTGAGAATCTATTTAAACCTTACAAAAATTTTCTACTTTGAATATTTGCAACAAGAGTTTCTAAAGCTGATCCTGAGGCCATTCTTTTCATTAAAATGCATGCTTACTACTTAACTATTCATTGAGATAATTTCAGTAGTTCATGTCCAAGTCACCTAGACCTTTTCCCATTATGAATCTCAGCATCATATGAACCCTACAGGATAAATCTTATAATAGTAAAAGTCAATACTATCTAAGTTTTTCCCCATAAGAAACACGTTTTTCTCAACCACCACAAATAAACAATATAAGCAGCAATAGCACATAGCAGACGATAACTTGCTAGACGCTTAATCCAAATCCAATACTTGAAATCTGCTAAAGGAGTACATGCCACCCGCAAGAACTAAGAAATTACCTCGAAACTCGGACTAGAATGTATAACATAAAATCTTCATCATTTAATAATAAACAACTAAACATAATTTGGAGAACACAACCACTAATAAAGTAACTTTGAAGAACACAACCACTAATAATATAACAAGAGGTGTGACATTATAATGTATTGAGATGCAACAAAAAAAAGATAAATGATTACCACTTACCTAGAACCAACTGCATTAGCAGAAGATGCCTGCCCTGAAGGACGGGGGTAATAACTTCCATCAAGAGCAATGCAGGGATAAGATGCTCCTAAAGCCCCAGCAGCACCTGCCAATACCGGGACCCTACATAACACAAAGTCAACGTTCAGGCTTCATTGTTACAAGGTGAAAAAAATAAATCTGATCATAACCAGACAGCAGTATACGCTCACACCTTATTCATAAAACTTACAAGCCTAGGTCTGGTACATCACAAGAATACAGAAAACATATAACGAAATACTTTATCCTTCTAAATAACACTGAGATTTAGACTACGTTTTCAAAATAGCAAAATTGTACAATAAGCCATCAAGCAGTGCAGTGCATGCACTGTTTTATCAAGATATAGGATACCAGCTTCTAGAAAAAGCAAGCAATGTGCTTAAATTCTAGAGAAAACAAATCCATGCAGTTATGCTCAATCTAACAGAGAAAAACAAATTTCATGTTAGGCTTAGCGTCTTGCATTGAACAATGACCCAAAAAAAGAGAAATTAGCCACAAGCAAACTATTAGGTATCGCACGAAGAGCAATAACCGGCTTACATACCAAGTCATTTCAGAATTCCCAAAACCAAGTTGTGGTTGGGCCATATATCCTGGGAGTGCCATACCAACAGTAGGAATCCCATTATGATGCGGACCCCCAAATTGCATAACTGCAAATGAGTAAAAATCATATAATTAGAATGGAAGCCATGAAAACAGTACTTAACAAAACTTCTAAGTTATAATTATCAAAGAAAGAGGCAAAGTATGAAAAATATTGTCAATCAACTGCAGTTTGCAATTATGATAATTTTTCATAATATGGACTGCACACGTGAAATTAGTTGGCTCTTTCTGGAAAGAAACTTGCAGAAAATTAACTTTAAATACCAACTTAGTGAAAGGTTCAAAAGTATCCATTCCCTAGTTTAATAATTTCGGGTATTTCATTTAACTCTAAACATGACTCTAAACAGGATGGAGAAATGAACATGAATAAACCTGGCAATAGTGCTGGAGTCCCAGGAAAGTTCTGATCATTTTGGCTGAGACCAGTAGCCCCTGATGTGCCAATAACCTGAGCTCCATTGTACAGAAAAGAACCCTGTTCAACTCCATAGGTACCAGGTTTTCCTTTTGCAATCAATTGCGTCTTAGAATTATTCAAGCCTGGAGGTGAACCTGTCGCTCCAACTTCAGACGAATTCATAGTTGGAGCATGAGGAGGTGAAGCTTGATTTCTGCTGGCAGGAACTATACGCTGTGAAGAACCACGCACAGCAGGTTGAAATTGACTTTGTGGCTTTTGTTGAGTGATAGGGGCCTGGATTTGTTGAGGAACTCTAGAGACTTGGCTAACTGGAACAGTTGATTTATAATTTGACTGTGAAGTAATGCTTAGACTTCTGCCTTGAACCCTGGATTGAGAAGAGAGAGTTGTATTTACAGATGTTAAAGTAGATCCTGAGGAATGCATTTGCGCACTGACCAAGGCTTTTTCTCTCAACATTGAACCAGATTGTGATGATAGATAGTTATTCTCCATATTCATAGGAGATGAAATTATATTGCTTGTTTTTCCAATTTGGGCATCCATTTTTTGAGTAACGGACATGTCCTGCTTGGACGAGCTGGAGGGGTAAAATGGGGGAGAAGCATAGTTCAGGTTTGAGGCAAAATTCTTCTTTGGAAGAGCTGCATCATGTTGCACGTTTGAAGTTTGTGACGATGGTCCCCCAGCACAAGTACTTGATTGTGACTCTTGAGATCTTGCAGGCCTGTAGTAGTAATGAAAGTTTAAATTTAAAAAAAGGATAAAGTTCTCAGCATTCAATTAAGAGAGGGATAAATCTGAAGCAAGGAGCACAGGTGATGACTTACTGTGCACGACGGGATACAGAACCTTCATTGTTCCTAGGAATAGCTTCATAACGTCTTGGTCCCCTTCCTCTCACAGACTTTTGAGGACGGTTTTGGTTGTCACTGTCAGGATTTTGGTTGTTACCATCACGGTTTTGGTTGTTACTGTCACGGTTTTGGTTGTTACGGTCATGGGTTTGGTTGTTAATTTCATCAAAATAGGCTTGAGGCCTATTATTTCCTTTAACAAAACCACGACCAGCACCCCGGTTATTTCCACCACCACGACCTCTGAAACGACCTCTGGAATTTCGCCTGCCCTGGACAAATTAGAAAAGTATTCAATTGGTAGGAAAGATAGAACTGAAAGAAACAGTATAAAAGTGTTACTGTCCAAGACAACAACAACAAAAAATAATAATAATAATGTACACAAGCATTATACCCGTGCTCGCACGGTTTGATTTGGTTTCTTTGAAATTTAAATTGTAATGAATTTTTTTTTCTATGGACTGTTGCTCCTCCTTCTAAATTAGATAACTTAAGCTGGAGTTTTTTCTTATAAGGGGTTGTGTTTGGTTTACCAAAAAAAGCTTGAAACATATTTCATAACTTGAAACACATTTCGGAGGTTTTAGGGCTAAGATGGTTTTCATGAAAAAAAGGGTGCAGCGGAGATATTCAAGACCTCTTTCGCATAAATTATCAAACCTATCAAACATAGGAAATATAAACCTTTTTGGTCTTGAAAATTCCAAATGTGATGTGGCAAGCATATATACCAATTCTCATTTGTAGTTCAATTTATTCTTCCACTCATAGAATAACAGATCTAGATTTTCTTTATTTATGATATATCTATGAAAAGTGAAATACGGGTAAATTTCACTAAAACCCAATAAGTTTGGATGTTTGACACTACACTCCTAATTCCTTTGAAATTCTCACTAGGAACCCCCAAAAATCTTTGATAGAAAGTTTCTAATTAAGATTGCTAGTTAATGTGCGGTTAAATGACCAAAATACCCCAATAAACTTTGGAAGAAAACACCTAATAAGTTTTTAGTTTTATCACTTAACTCCCAATAACTTTAGGTAGAGAATCCCTAATAATGGTTATGTATTATTTTCAGGTTTTATATAATTTTCAGTTTTTTTAGGAGGTTGTTTCTAATTGTCAGATTTTGAAAGGGGCTGTTAGTAATTTTCATTTTTTGTAATGAGCTATTTGTAACATTCCAATTTTTGGAGTAGTTGCTTATGTTTCTTTAAGGTCTTTTTGCCATTTTTATATTTTTCAAAGGCCTTTTTGTGATTTTAGATTTTTTTGGAGATTGTTTATAATTTTCATATTTTTAAGAGATTTATTTATTATTTTTAGAGTTTTCAAGGGGTTGTCTATAATTCATAGAATTTAAAGCTGATGATTAGTAATTTTTAGACTTTTAGCGTGTTCTTTGCAATTTTTAGAATTTAAAGGGGTTTTTTATAATTTCTAGACCTTTCAGGGGGCCATTTGCAGTTTCATATTTTTCAAAGAGCTATTTGTAATTTTCTATTTTAAGGAGTTGTTTGTAATTTTATGAGTTTTATATGGAAATAGGAATGATTCGAGAGGTATACATTGACCTTGAGGGATAATGTTTGGCAGTGTCTGTAAAGAATCAAAATGTTTTGGTGAAAATTGTCTTTAAAAAATGATGCATTATGTGACTTTTTTAAAATATCTTTTGTTAGAAGAACTTATTAGATTTTTAAAAAATGATGCATTATGTGACTTTTTAAAAATTTCATTTGTTAGAAGAACTTATTTGATTTTTTTTAAATGATGCATTAAGAAAATCTAATAAGTTCTTTTCCAATTATCACTAGAATGATAAATGTTCAGTGAAAATTATCTTTTAAAAAAGCAAGGAGAGCCCTATGGTAATTTTTTAAAATATAAGGCTAATAGTAAACATTAATCTTTTCTTTTAATATAAAGAGAAGAGAATTAAAAATATGACTATTAGATTTTCTTTAATTATGGATAGTTAAAGAAAATTAAAAAATATAATTATTAGATTTTTTAATTTACTAAAACTGTGACTATAATCAAAATTTTCTAATTATAGATAGATTTAATTTGATGAGAATTCTAATTATGAATAAATTTAATTTGATGAGAATTCTATTTATGGATAGAAAGTAAACTCATCATATAAGAATTCCAATTTAACACTAAAATAACATATGACACATGGCATTATTTTGTGTGCTTATGTGACGTTAATTTCTGCCTTTAGGAGTTTCACTAATTTCTCATCATATACAAGCGAGGGATAAAAGCAGATGATATGAAGTAGCAAGAGAAAAGATGAGTTATTAACTCACCCGATCATACTGAGCATCTGGCAATTTCATCTCTTCAAACCTATCATGTACCCAAGCACGGTTATCTTTGGTTTCCCATAGCCTACCAAGCATGCGCCTAAGAAATATGAAAGAAGAAAAAATAACCATCAGAAATTCAGAATCTATATTAAACTTATGGTACATTTAAGCCTGTTTGTAAGCCACTTCAATCTCCGAGCAAAAGTTTTTGCAATAATTAACAGACATGAGTCATAAACCAATAAGTTTAAAAAAACAGTATTATTTGTGAACTTGCTTAAAACTTAGAGAATACCTATAAAAGTAATTGAAACACACTTAATGTTGTTACATTTTTCAAACACATAATGAAGAAAGGGCCTTGCAAATCAAAGGTGATGTTGTATATGAGCAGCATACTAACAAAACTTTAGATTTTCTTCGGAATAAAAGACAAGACAGTAGATTAACTAAGAACCATGTTAAACAATATATGTATATCTTCAAGGGATTTGGATTTCTCCACTATCAAAAAAAGTAGTGGAGACTACTACTTTTATCACAGCCGATTTTTTCAGTGTGTGGTTATGATTTTTCTTTTAGTGTAAAATAGGAATGACTGCAATTCATGGGGGTATGACAACTGCTATATTTAGAATGAATCACAACCACTCACTAGACAAATCAACGATTCAACGGCTGTGATAGAAGTAGTGGTCACTCTACTACCTTTTGGTAGTGGAAAGGATCCAAATCCATCTTCAAGCTACATGTTAAAAAGAAGTTTGTGTGATATACAACAGATAATAATGATATGTTTGCTTCCATGAGCATCAAGCCATTGCCACAAAGGAAAAAACAATGAATGCATAATTTACTGCAATAATTTCTGCATTTGGTAAATATTGTTTCAGTATGCACGAATATTTAAAAATATTGCAGTTCTCCTGTGCACATTTCAGATCAGATTGGTCTAAAAAGAGGAACTTTCTTTCGTCACATGAATGCTACAAAAATGACATCAGTCCAATGTTCAGCAATGCCCATACACCAAACTATTTAAAATAAAAAAAAAGCTATCTTTCCTCAAGAAACAAGAACCTTGGTCAATCACCTGTTTCGTCCCCGTCCCCGCCCTTTTTCTTGGAACCTGTCATCGTGCATGTAAAACGCCCCGGCCGTCGGCACTGCATACGGCTCGTTATCCTTCTTTCCCTCTTCTTCTCCTTCTTTTTCTTGCCCGTCCTCCTCTTCCTTTCTTCTAGAGCCTTCTAGATCCTTCTCAACTTCTTCTTCCTCAACAATCTCGTCCTCTTCCTCAATCTCCTCCTCATACTCTTCATCATAATCCTCCTGCTCTTCCTCATCCTCGTACCCCGGTGCCGCTCCCTGATCGTCATATTCTCCATCAGATCCGATCTCCGCCGTCCGACCTCTCCTACCACCGCCGTCACCGCCGTCCTCCCCTTCGTCATCGCTCGCCTCCCTCCGCCTCATCGCCGACAGCGCGATCGCGTCCTCGGGGTCGCTCTCGTACTCATCTGCCTCCACTTCCTTCCCCTCGACCGCCATGGCCACGATTCCACAATCCCCAACCCTAGTTGAAGAATCTAGGGCTTTGATGGGTTAGGGTTTTGGTTGATTCGATACTTGGAGAGAGAGATTGGGATCAAGATCAAAGCAATGCGATTGGCGAGAAAAAGAAAAGCAGGAATATTCGTTTTCTAAGCGGTCAGGTGAGTTTTGGGCGCAGGAAGGAATATCCTCAACTTCTGGCTTGTTTTATGAGCCTGATGGATTGTGACTACTATGTGACTATGAATTTTTCAGTGTATGACAGTCTTACACGTCAGCAAAATAATGTAGGTGGGGTCGATGTTGGAGGGGGATGAAGGTGGGTTTCGAATTGGGATTTGGTTGCGGGCGTGAGGTTTCGCAAATCTGACGATATGGTGTTCGACTGGACGTGTGGATTATCGGAGATTTTTTTGAGATGAATTTTTCTAGAGATAGGTTGAGATGAAATATAAATAAACATTACTTTATCTAAATTTTTCCATAAAAAATTATAGGAAAATTTGTGTCAATACCTCAAAAAAGAAAATTTCATGTGGCCAACCCCCCACCACCACCCCCATTACTTTCTTAGTGTATTTGTCCCAAATGCAATGGCTTTTGTGATTCAACTCCTATTTACATTGCTTGAGAAAAAAAATTCAAAAAAATTCAAAAATACCCATCTTCTTCTATTTTTTTTCTCTGTCTATCTCTTTTTCTCATGGAGACCACAACCCTTCCTCCCTCTTCTCATCCTATTCTCGTCCTCTCCCATAATCCTAAACTTCATCATGTCTCCATTACTCCTCTTCCCCTCTGAACCCGTTGTCTCCCTCTCCGCCACCACTGATCTTGAGCACACTCTCCAACCCCGTTGTCTCCCTCTCCCGCCTCCTCCTCCTACTAATGTGAAAGGAGGGGTTTTTGTCCACTTTCCTGCCTCAATTGACCCCCTCCTAGTCCGTGATCGCCTCTTTATCGGTGATATCAACAACGTTGCCCAAACCCTAAACCCAACCTCTTCTATTGCTCGCAGAATCACCTACATCCTCTTCCTCCTCCGCTTCGCCTCCATCTACTTCTTCAATAACCGAAAGCCTAACATCGACATCACTGTACATTGACAAGATCAACAGGGTCTACAATCTGCTACCATTTTTGAGTTTAATCCCAAGATGTACTTTTTGTTGCTGTAAATTTGGTTTTTATGTGTTATAATAGTGTTCTTTTGGAACCAAACACAACGTGTTAGTTGTCTTGCTTCAACTAGAGAACTTGTTGTATGTTAAATTCAATGGTTAAAACATAGATTAATCTCATTATGAAAATCAGGGAATTATTTTTATCTATACAAATGAAACAAAATTGAAGTAGAACTCAATTGAGATGACAGTCTATTGACCTCATTTTGTTACGTTTTGAGTCGTCGTATCTAGTACATGTTAACTTTAGTCAGTACCTATTAACTATATCCGCTACATGTTAACTGTAGTCAGTACATGTTAATTACATCTGATATCTGTTAACTTTAACCAATACATGTTAATTATATTCGATACCTATTAACTTTAGCCAGTAAATGTTAACTATACCTAGTACATGTTAATATTAGCCAGTATATGTTAACTATACCTAGTACATGTCAATATTAGCCAGTATATGTTAACTATATTCAGAACATGTTATATTTTTATATATGGTCATGTTAGCTCTAATATCTATTTGCTTATTAATTAACAGGCGATGAGAAATTATCCAATATATGAATTATAAGTTATTTTTAATACGTACATGTTATAGTTAACAGTTAAATGTGATACTTAATTAGAACAATTTACAGTTAACATGTGCCTGTTATAGTTAACATATACATGTGATAATTAACAAGAACTGGTTATAATTGACAAGTATGGTTATAATTAACAGGTACGTAGTATAATTAACATGTACTTGTGATACTTAATAGGAACAGATTATTTGGAGTATTATCTCCTCTCCGAGCTCACCAC
This sequence comes from Asparagus racemosus, assembly GCA_037177215.1. NCBI lineage: Eukaryota > Viridiplantae > Streptophyta > Magnoliopsida > Asparagales > Asparagaceae > Asparagus > Asparagus racemosus. The sequence goes on along the minus strand of JBAKGM010000365.1, from coordinate 6,910,981 downwards.
AATCCTCAGCTTGGTTTTTAGAGTAGTATATTAAGTGGGTAAATGATACGTGGTGGTTTGCAGATTGTTTGTAAGGTGTTTGATGAAATGCCAAAGAGAGATGTATGAGGTATCTGTAAGTTTAAAGCATAGGATAGATCGTGTTGACTTTTAAAGATAAGTGTGTATACTTCTTCAAGCTGCCTCATGACTTCTGTAACAGCTTGTTAAGTTTATCAGTTACATGTTAAGTTTATCCCTTTAATGTTACAATATATGTTAACTATATTCGGTACCTGTTAACTTTAGTCAAAACCTGTTAATTATATCTAGTACATGTTGACTTTAGCCAAAACCTGTTAACCATATCCACTACCTATTAACTTTAGCTAGTACCTATTAACTATATCTGATATATGTTAACTTTAACTGGTATTTGTTAACCATATTCGATACATGTTAACTTTAGTCATTACCCGTTAACTATATCCAATACCTCTTAACTTTAGCCAACATTTGTTTATTATACGCAGTACATGTTAACTTTAGCCAGTACCTGTTAACTATACCCAGTACACATTAAATATGTTTATATATGGTCATGTTAGCTCTAATATCGCTAAGTCTTTCAACAATTGAGATGCTTATACTTAACAACTACAATGCTTATAATTTCATTGAATCGGCTATTGGTTGGAATTGCGGTAGGAGATTATAGTGAGATTATGAAGTTGTAGAGAGCATATCTCACTAAAGCGATCTTACAAGTGAAGCAAATAAATCAAACCCCACCAATTTTGCCCTAAAAATCAAGCTCACTAGCATTTACTCTACAACACACATACTTAAATTGAAGAAATTCACACCAAGTTTACCATAAAATCCAAGTTTTTAGGATCTTTTGATGAAGAGGATAGAGTGAAGAAACAATGGAGGCGAGAATAAAAATGAGGAAAGAGCAAGAGGGCGGGAGAGTCACTCTAGAGCTTTTGTTGTTGGGGGGTAATGAAAGGTGGTAGCGGTGGGAGACGACGTATGAGGCAGTGGCAACGAGAGACGACGTAGGAGGTAGTAGTGATGAGGAAGAAGAGCAAGAGGAGAGGCCAATGGTGGTGAAGGGAGAGGGGGAGGGGAGGGAGATGGCGGAGTCGGAGGGAACGATGAAGAGAGAGAGGAGGGTTAAGGTTACAGTTAGGAGAGAGTAGGAGGAGAGCAGGGAGGAACAGGATGAAGGTGAGAGAGTAGGAGGAGAGCAGGGAGGAGCAGAATGAAGGTTAGGGATAGGAGAGAGGAGGAGGATAGGAGGGAGGAGCAGCAACATAGTGGGTTAGGAGAGAGGAGGGGTGGAGGAGATGATGGGGATTTTTAATGGGTTGGGAATAAAAGAGGAGTAAAATGGGTAACTTGAATAAAATATAACTTTTGAGGCCAATACACAATAGAAATAATTAGGGGGGCTGAGTCACATCAAATTTTTATTTTTGGGGCCTTAAAACAATTTTTCCAAAATTATATCTAAATTTTAATTTCGATTTTAAGTTGAAATTTCTTATTGTTAGATTAGACTAGATGTAATGTATAAAAACTAGATGAATATATACTGAGTTTTATTGTTTTGTTCAAAGAAAAAAAATGGATCACCTAAACAAAACGAGATCTTGTTACATATGTAAATTTACGTGATAATCACATATGTATTATCAATTTTTGTTAACCACTGAAATACATGATTTACTATTGAAATCATGTAATTTCTTTCTTGCAAATCTAATGTTTGTTTCGTTATGATTTGGTAGAGAGGAAAGTAAGGTACAGGGAGAAACAAAAATCTAAAGTCCTTGGTAGACGGACTTTAGAAGGAAAGGTAGAGTAAGAGGAAGTGAGGTATATAGGAGAAAATTTAAAATAGACTAAAAATAAGGAGAGAGAATAATCCATTTAAATTGGAGGGATTCAAGCAGAGAGAGAAAATGAACTACAAGTTAATGTGTCCCCCCCCCCCCCCTTACCAAACAAGAAGGGCTACATGTATATACTATATTGCCCCTCCTCTTACTTTACCTTCCCTCTTTGTATCCCTTACCAAAACCATGTAGCATAATTGTGAATTTCAAAAGTCTTAGAGCACATGATTTTGCAATGAGTAGTATTGCAAATTTTGATCGTTTTTGCATCAGATATTTGGTTTTTTACAGTAAGCAAGAACTAATATCATGAAAAGAATGGTTTTTTTAGGTTGAGATTATGTCCAAGGCAGGTTTTTTTAGGTTGAGATTATGTCCAAGGCATCATCACTTTTAAGTTTGTTTCAGTGTTATTTCATATTGAAATTATATATATGTGTGGTGCATCATAGCGACATGGATGATGGTTTTACCTATTATAATTTCGCATGATCATTGGAAGAGAACACTCTTCTTGGAAAATCGACAAGGAAAATATTGATTCAGAGTTTGTTATTTGTTTCTAAACTGCTATAAGATTTGAATGATAAAGTGGCATAGAGAAAACATAGAAATAAAAATTGAAGTATGAGAGAACATGATGAGTTGTTTATATTCATTTATTTTTTAAAATAATAATTTTCCCCTTTATTTATAAAGTAATCAACCTTCTTTTAAAACAATCTATATTTCTAGTTATATTTTATTTAAAATTTTCTATTATCCTTCTTACTATCTATCTTTGGCTACCATTCTTGCATATTAGTCACCTAATCTAGTAAAATACCTAATTTTGAAGTCTTTTTTTTAGATATTTGTCACCTAGAAGTTAAATCTTCCGTAATTTGATAATAGCCCCTCAACTCAGTAATAGATTTCTCAACTCATATTGGTATTTGCTAATTGGTCCTCCTTATAACTTATATTAGACCGGAGAATAATATGTTGTCAATCTAACTTTAGCAATAAAATTCTAGTCCATCTCCTAGTTATATTTAAGGGTTTTTTTTTTCTGGAAACCACCTTACAATAAAGGCATTTTACAAAGGCACTTTTCATTTTTTATTTATACATATACCATCTTTAAAATAGGTTTTTATTCCACACAACCACCTCCTCGCCAAATCTTCACTATAAAATAAAAAAACAACCTTTAAAAAAATGCATATTTAAAGTATGTGATTTGTATCCTAACTAGGTCTAGACATAAGCAAAATGGTCGCATGTCTTGAATATGAGTTTTAAGGGTGCTTTTGGTTTTTTGGTGAAAATTTTGATTGGGAGGTGATTGATTGAAATAAAACTCATTTTAAAGGTGATTTACTATAAAGGAATTTAAAGTTGATCAAATTTTAACAAAATCTAATCTTTGTAATACACGGGATTTCCTATCCCTCGTCATGAGCAAATTGTTCTGTATATAACTTTATTTTTCAATAAAAAAAACTTTATTTCAGAAAATCTTATCCCTTTTTAATCTTATTATTTCATTACTCTTTCTCTGACATGTGGGACCACCAGGAGCACACACACGACTAGTCGATAGTAAAAACACCCACAGTGTCTTCAACATTTTAAATCGCGCCGCCGCCACCGCCACCCTCTCCTCCGCCCTCAGCAATGCTCATCTCCGATCAACGCCTCAAATCCGCCGCCATCGAATTCGAGCACTGTTATGTTAAGATCTCTCTTCAGTGCTCCCTCTGTTACTCTCTTCACCCTCAAACCCAACAAAATCACCCAATTTAGACTCTCAACCCTCTCAAATCTCAATCTTTCGAGAAATTCAAGGAGACCCATCTGGAAAACTGGAAGCATGAGCGAACTTTTGGAGATATTAGGCCCCTTGGATCGAATTTTCCCGCCTTCTAATGGCGATCCCTACTTAGGTTTCCTTCGGAGATGCGTGAGGTCGAAGAATTTCTTAATGGGTAGCTTGATTCATGCTCACTTGATCAAGTCTGGATTGAAAGATGAGATCTTGGTTTCGAATGTGATGCTGTTTGTGTATGCTAAAGCTGGGTTTTTGGGCAGCAGCCTTAAGGTGTTTGATGAAATGCCTGAGAGAGATGTTGTATCTTGGTGCACTTTGATTTCGGGGTATGTTGGATTTGGGTTTGAGATTGAAGCATTCGGGTTGTTTAAGAGGATGATGGAGAGCAGTTTGACGCCGAATCAGTTTGTTATGTCGTCAGTTCTAAAAGGCTGTTCAGGTTTTGGAGTACTTGAGCTCGGCCTTATGGTTCATGGGCTAGTTTTTAAAAGTGGGTTTGGATTTGATAGGTTTGTGGAGATTGGGGTTGTTGATATGTATGCAAAATGCGGGGCTATAGATGATGCGCTTAAAGTGTTCTATGAAATTCCTATAAAGAGTTCGGTTACCTGGAATGCAATGATTTCTGGTTATGTTCAGAATGGGTTTCTTGTTGAGGCTGTGGACCTCTGCCGGGAGATGTGTCGGGTTGGGATTGTGATGGATTTGGTGACTTTGAGGGTTGTAGCTATTGCTGCTGCTTCTTTGGAGATGCTTGAGTTTTGCAAGAATCTTCATGTTTACTCTATCAAAATTGGACTGGATAGAGATACGTTTGTTGTAGCTGAGTTGGTCAGGTTGTTATCTAAGACTGGGGAAGTAGACTATATGGGCAAGCTTTTTAAAAGGGTAAGAAGCCCTGATATCTCCTTATATTCTTTGTTAATCTCTGGATATCACTTACATGGCCGCAGAGTGGAGGCAGTGCTGCTTGCAGAGGAGCTTTTAGCTTTGAAATTGAATCCAAAGCAAGGAGCTTTGGTTAATGTGATTAACTTGTGCCTCTACAAAGAAGAAGGTAAACAAATCCATGCACACATCATAAAAACTGCTCATCTGTCTTATCTTTCTATTGGGAATGCTTTAATATCTATGTACATCAAATTTGGAGAGATTTTAGATGCAAAAATGACCTTTGTTGGAATGCTAGTACGAGATGTAGTTTCATGGACTGCAATAATGGCAGGCCTTGTCCAAAATCTTCAATTCGAAGAAGCCCTTGAGACATTTCGTGCTTTGAGAAGAACTCAAATACAAGTGGACCAACACTCTGTATCAACAGCAGTAAACGCTTGTACAGGTCTTAGATCAATATATATTGGCCAGCAGATTCACGCTCTGAGCCTGAAACTATGGTTTGAATTCTCTAACTTTGTGAGTGCATCATTTCTTCACATGTATTCAAAATGTGAACACATTGAGAGTGCTGAGAAGTTGTTTTCATACACTTCCTCCTCTCGTGATTTGATCTTGACAAACATCATGATTGCTGGGTACTGCTGGAATTCTCTGCCACATAAGGCTCTTGATCTTTTTAATGGTGAGCACCAAGCCGGTTTAGTTCCTGATGAGTTCAATCTCTCCAGTGTTCTTGGGGCATGTTCACAAATAAAATCTTTAGAGATGGGTGAGCAGATGCATTGCCGGGTTGTCAAGAGTGGTTTTGACATTTCCGATGTTATTGTTGGAAATGCAATTATAAGTATGTATGTCAAATGTGGAAGCATTGACAATGCCTCTAAAGCTTTCTATAGCATGCAAAGGCAGAACATGAATTCATATGAAATTTTAATGATGGGTTATTTGCAGAATAAAGGAATCAGTGAAGCTCTGAGTCTTTTCCATCAGATGCAATGGAGTGGTTTTCATGCTAAGCCAGTGGCTTTTGCAAGAATTCTAGGAGGGTGTGCTGACTTGGCAGCTATTGATCTGGGGAAGCAAATACATGCGTCCGTTATGAAGATGGGTTTGGTCTCAGATTCGTACATAGGCAATGCACTGGTGGGAATGTATGCAAAATCTAAAAGCATTCATAAAAATTTTGAGGCTTCAAGGTATATGTCAACAGAGGAGGATACAGTGGAAGGAAACAAAGAAAGGTCAGTGGAAGATTTTGTGCCGTTTAAACTTGAAGAAAAAGAAAATTTCTACAGTTACTCAGATGTCGAGAACATTCTCCCAACAGTTGAGGCTCAAAGGGGGTTGAAGTTGGAGTTATTGGATGGAAATTTAATGCTCGATGTAGATAAGAAATGCATGTCTTTTGAGGTGTCACAAGATATGCTTGGAGAGATGTTAGCGAGAGAAGTGGGAAGGCTATACTCACTTTCTACACATGCCTCTGTCAAGTTTGAGGTGATGCAGGTGGAAGGAATAATACCAGAACATGTTATTCTACTACTTGTCTTCTCAGATGTAAATAAATTTGGTTTATTTGATGAGACATTTAGCAGCGTCTCCGCCCTTCGGCGATCAGGGTTTAGCAGCCACCAGAGAGCATCAGCCTAGGCTTAAAGCATGTGCATTCAATACCCAGATGTTTAAATTGTTGTCATGATGATTTGCAAACTCTTATTGTTCCTTGGAAAAGGCATGGAGATTTCAAGGACTTGCCTGCATGTACTTTGCGCACGGGGGGGGGGGGGGGGGGATTCTGCAAGAGAAAAAGGAAGGGCCAAAAATCCCTCCAAGCTCGGTGCAAGAAAATGAACTTCCATTTGTATTTGGTCCTGCTAAGTTGAGAGCATCAGTGCTTGGTGCACGAAGTCATTGCAACTATGGGCCTTATTCCTGGAGCATGATGATCGAGGCTATTGAGCATCAGGAAGCAAAGAGAAGCTCTAAATATACCCTAGATGAGCAGGTTAGGTTAGTATTTAAAATAGTAGTGATGATATGTTTTGTTTGAGTTTCTGATGTAATTCATTGTACTAAGGTTCCTATTTCCTTTGTTTTTTCATAAAATGCAGGTCAATATCCAGATTATTACAGGTTGGAGTTTGAACTATGCTTTTAGGGGCACCAAAGAGTTTTAAAGGTACGGGTAGCAACTTAGAAAAACTTTGTTTATTTTAAAGTAAACGATCGTGTAAACTAAGTTGCTCACATTTGCTTACCAAATCAATAGAACATGTGAAAAGGATTTAAGATAGAAAAGATACAATAAACAGAAGCCAGAATGTAAAGTCGGTTTTAGCATGTCGTGTGCACTTTAAGTTATTAACAATAATTTAAAATTAAGTCTCAGAAAGTACAGACAGTCATAAAACTGGATGTACTCTTATTTTCCAATGATATAAAATTTTTGTAAATGGTTGATTACTGAGTTGACAAAGTATTACAATATATGCTCTGGAAGCTATATTTCATTGAACTGTTTTACTTTCAGCTCATTCTGTCATGTCATATGTTTGTCTCTGTTATATCATTGCACAACGTGTACAGTAGCCACAGTTAATTGTCTGAAGCGCTATTGGCCAAATATAGAGGACCCCAAAAGTTTGGCATAAAGGCAGTGTTGTTATAGTTAATTGCCAAAGATCTTGTTCATTTGGCAGTTTGAAGGTGCTTGATGCTAGTGGTAATCAACTTACTTAAAAAGAGTGACTTGAAGTCTTAAGCATTTCTCCTATATTTATAGGAAAAATTGCTTCAAGGCCCCAAACTTTCCTGCCTCAAAATTGGAAAAGTGATGTGGCCTAGCCCTAAGAACTTTGGCCCATGTGATAAAGCACTTAAAAATCCCAAAAATGTGACCGAACCCCTTAAATGGACTCCGTACCCGTATTTTGACCCAGAAACCCGATTTTACCTCTAAACTCTCTCCCAGCCTCGAAAATCCAGATCTGGAGCTGGAGAAAAGGGGCCGCGGTCGCGATTGCCATTAAGGCTACTTGATGGCAGTTTTGGGGGGAAGTCTGGGGATTTCCCTCCATTAAATCTCCTCTTAACCCATTCTTGTGTGAATAGAGTTCATTTATGGTGAAAATGCCACATTTATGAACTTAGGGTTTATGATCTTCAACCCCTCTTTTGTCCTAACATTCCCTTCATTACTCCTCTTAAATCCCCTTTATTTATGGTAGAGAAACCTCTGATTTGCATGGTGTCCTTGGGTGAGAAAGCGGTGTTCTCAATGGTAATGTCTTCAACCTCTTTTTTTGAATTGAAGTTTGATGTGGTTGAGAGGTTGAAGGCTCCATACGACGCATTATCAATGGTGTATAAATCTGAAAGGAATCCTGATCTCAGTTTTAAGATTGAGAATGGAGATGATTTCAAGTGTATGGTGGAGCATACTCATAATATTGGGTGTCCGGAGATCCATATTCGAGCTACTATAGATGTAGATATTTCCAAATCTCAAAACACTCAGAAGGAAACTCCTGAAACGTAAGTTATCGTTAAATTTTGTAAATTTTTGAGAAAGTTGTGAATTGTGTGATTAAAATGTTGAGAAATGACTAGTATAGAGATCAGTTTCAGGTTAAATGTTATGTATGACTGATACATGTTAACTATTTAGCATGGTTGTTAAGCTTTACGGGATATGTGTTACTTTTAAACACGCATAAGTTAACTATTAGCCACCATCGTTATTTTACGAAAAATATTTCTTTTTGTGTAGTGGTATGAATGCATTGAGGTCACAGTTTATAGATTGCACTCCTGCCGCAAGTCATAGTTCAAAAGGATTCCCAATGAAAACCCCAATGGTGGCAATATAATGCGATCCAATGACATTATTAACAACACAGTAATGATTCCTGTTTGGTGGCACACTGCATTAACTGAAGAGGGTCAAGAATTTGAAAGTGCTGATTAATTAAGATTGGCTTTGACATACTATTCAATGGTCAAAATGTTTGATTATGAATTTGTAAAGAACGAACCAAAACGTATCCGTGTTTATTGCCAATATAAAGAAACTTACGAGTGCCCTTGGATGTTGTTTGCTTCTCTTGCGAAGAATGAAAATAGACTTTCGATCAAGAAGTTTGTGAATGAACACACATGTGGACAGCATGGGCAAAATGCAGGTCGTTTAAGGGCATCCCGTAAATTCGTAACAACACAGTTGCAACCACTCCTGAAGGTCCATCCAGAAATCAGCCTTGTTAATGTGAAAAAGGAGTTTCTCACAAAGTACGACCTTAGAATTGATTACAGTAAACTATGGTGGGGTAAAGAGAGAGCACAAGAGAAGCTGTACGGGGATATATATGAGTCGTATGATCAACTACGATGGTAAAAATATTGAGCCTTATTTTTAAAATGTTTTAATGTCTTCTGAGTATGATAGTCACCTGTTATGCCTAACAATGAATATGTGAATGTTGCCAAATGTTTGTTAA
>JBAKGM010000365.1:6885038-6898494 GCA_037177215.1 Asparagus racemosus | reverse complement strand
TTTTTCTTTTCCTTTCTTTCCACTTTCTATTTCCTTTTCTTTTCTCTCCATATCCGTCAAACCAAACACAGCCTAAGAGATCAGGCTGAAATCATTTTATAGACAAACTATATACGTGTCAAGGAAATGTGATATTCTTCTGCTGAGCGATAAACATTTTCAGGAATCAGAGTGGAGAAAAATGATTCATTCAATCGACCCCAAAAATTAAGGCTTTCTCTTGCTACACCCTTTTAGTAGAAGAGCTTGTACAGAAAGTAATAGGGTCTGCAGGCTCAAATCACTGAACAAATATTTGCTTAATCAAACTTGTGACAATCCTCAATTTGATATGGCTGCTAGAAATTGGATAATAAATCAAAGTTGACACAGAGTGCAAAATCAAACAAAAAAAGAAATTATCTTAAAAGTCACCCTTGCTTCTAAGGATAATATGAAACATATATGCATTTCAAACCCCAAATATTTGCATAAAAGTTGTGTTGTTGTAATCCATTTTGAACAAATAGATCAAAGGGAACATATGATAGAAACATAGTTGTACTTAGAAGGACAACAGCACATTACACATGTCAAGGTACATGATACAGAAAATTTCAATTGGGCCATGGACTAAAGCATCTTCCAAATATAAAGGCTATTAGAAATGATAGTGTATCCCTTCAAGTACTTAAGGTTTCCCATTTAATCATGAACTGTTTATTCATAAAAATGGGAACAAGCTAGTGGTTACGTGGAAATTTTTAATTTGTACTTGCATGACTTTAAGTAACAGGTATTCTCCTATCAGGAAAAAAAAACTAAATTTAATGCCTGCAAGCACTGTTAGCAATTTTCCTTACACCTGTCCAACAAATTACGAGCTTGACTTAATCAGGAAAGGAAACATATAGCAGGCCAAAGTAAAATGGAAATGGCATAGAAAAATCAAGGGGATGTTACAATGTGTAGTTTCATGGTCGAAACCTATATTAAACCACCAGCAAATATATAAAGGCAATGATGGATTAGTATATATCCTATTATTTGTAAAGCTGCTGATGCTGTCAAAAAGTAAGGTTGTTCACCAAATCATATTAGTTGGTGAAACTTATATAACGCATTTTACTAGAAGTCAATCCTTTGGAACAAGCTAGAAGTCATTCTTTATTACGAAAGACGATACTTGCATAGCTTTTACTCCTGTGTCTCTGTTCTTTCAAGGATATGCATACATAATGAAAGTTGTTAAAGCATACAATGATGAAAATGGAAAACTGAGAAACACATCACAAGTTTGTACTTGGACAGTTGAAGCACTTATCCCCATCACAATATTTGCATTGCAATGTTTTCGTATGATTCAAGGAAATTTAAATATAAAACCCCATCAGATGAGCAGGAATTGCTTCAGATAAACAAAAATAGATACAGAGCCATGAGGACAGAAATTGTTTGGGCACGTGCAGTCAGTTATGCTTCCATAATCCATATACTTGTAGCCTAATTAACTTAAGGATATAAGTTTTTTTTTTGTGTTACAAATGTCTTCATAAAATATAATGAAGGCATTAACAACGTAAAAAAACAACAAACTAGTAATATATGCAGAGGTACACTACATGTTAAGAACTTGGTGAACCTAAAAGCCTGCTGAAAAAAGCCACAAGGGCCTAAACTAGGTTTTGGTGAGTCATTAATGATGTAAGAGGAGATATCTGTTCTTCATCTGATTTTTTGTAGTGTGGCGTAACCAATAAAAGTTACTGTAAGTTTGCCATGTATAAGTCCTACTAGAAAAGAATTTGCAGAAAATATCATCTCGCTCAATGAGTATTCCTTTTCACTGTGTGTATAATATTTTCCCTTGAAGTAAGGGATTCGGAAATAGGTAGACTATATCTTATCCAAACTCTAAATACATCACAGGCATTCAAGTATAGAACAACAATCAAATTAAGGCCATTATTAATGACCATATGATATATAACCTTGCCATAATTTTCCAACCATTTCCTTCTTTTTTTTCTGTTAAAAATGAATTGCCAGTCATAGTTAAAGATGAAAGAAGCAAGAGGAATAAATCAGCAAGTGCCATTAGCTAACCATACTTTCAGTTATGAAATGCCACTCAAAGCTACAAGTTTATAGCATGCTGAATTCCTAAAGTCCAATAGTTTCTAGCTTGGGAGATAAACCCCAAAGTCACTTTCTGTGTGAACTAATAGCTTCTGTACTACAACCTTGTCTCCTCCTAATTACCTATTTATAAATATAAAAAACTAATTAATCCTAATTATCTCAGAATAAAGAGAAATGAAAAAGAAGGTTCAGGTGTGTAAACAAGACAAAAATCCCAAACGTATTATGAAGATGGACTAAGGAACAATACATCTATAGACTAGTAGGAAAATTGTTAAGCAAATGAAGCCCTAGGTAGCATGGATACGGACACGCGCATGGATACATACATGGGACACGGCTTGTAAAATGTAGGATACAGGGACACGGTATATAATACACACACACATGATTAAATATTGAACGAGAATACCAATAACATTTGTATGTTTCTTTCTATTATCTATAACAAATAAGAATCAAGTTAAATCAAACCAAGAATAAGATTTAACAACAAAAAGTTTAGTTTTGACCGCATGGGAAAATATGATGCGTGGTTTTAAAATATTTAAGTAATGGGTTTTAGTTTTCAGGTTAAAAAACAATTGGTTTTATATCAGATATTACTAGAGAAACTAGTTTAGGGTATAAGTAATGGGAAATCGGTTTTTCTTTGAACCACATGTGTCCATGGCGTGTCCGTGGAGAGCCCGTGTCTAACACGTGTCGGACACGGATACGGCACCAAAAATGCCGTGCCTGTGTTACATAGATGCAGCTTAACAAAACATTAAAAAAGGAATTAACCAATCTTAAAGAGATAAAGAATATTGTATGTTAAAACTATATTGATTTTGATTTTACTCCAAAGTAAAGGAAGAAATTTTGCTGACTGATAAAAATACATGGGAAAGCCAGATAATAACCCTTGCAGGAGCATGGGAAAAATTACAAAGACATTTTCACCACTTTATAAAAAGAAAATGTTTGGTTGCAATCTTTGGCTATACCAAATTAATTTTGAAACATGATTAACTTCCTATGTTAAGATCCCACCTAACCATATCAAACATTCACAGGGAACCATTTTTCTCTTCAGTTACACACTAAAGGTCTCCAGTCCAACAATACATGTACTGTATAGCATATAAGACCATATGAAGAATTGCTCATAGAACAACCAAGACACGATCCTACAAGATATTGACAATAATTAGCAAGAAATTGATTTAATTTAATCTACGCAAGCATCTCATTACGATCTTCCTCCCATTATGTTTTCTGAATTACCATGTGTGGATGCAAGTGTAAGAACTTGCAGCATATGAAACTAATAATACAACACGTTTTACCTCCTACAGCTAACATTCTTTTTTTGTAAGTACAATTGGTTCACTCAGGACATGAAGCTACCTCAAAAGTATCACTGGCGCAGGCTACCTATTTTCACACGTAGAAATTGCAAGAAACATCTAGCTGAATATAATTGTTAGGACCTAGCAGTCTAGAAACAAGCTACTAACCAAGTACAAATTGACTACAGAAAATAGTGGATATTGCCGATGGAGAGCAAAAAATTCTTTTTTAAAGAAAATGCCCCTTCAGTTTTTGGTTTTCCTAAAATATTCTGCTACACTAGAGTTTTCCCAGGCCTTACTTCTCAATATTAGAAAATTCTGATAAAGTAGCTAGTAATAATAAACTTGAGCATGTGGCCTTTGTTGTTTAACTGATAACGTTTAGAGGTGTCCAGTCCACAAGTACCTTCAAACGGCACATATATAGTGGGGAACTGACAGCCTTGGTCAGTTTTATGCTTTTATCAATGTAGTTCCAGTAGAAATAAGGCATCAAGTACTTATCAGAAAATGATGCAATTTATTATAACAATAAGTTTGATGACTGAGAAAATCAACGATTAATGAGATTTGATGAGCATAATTCTAGGAGCTAAATCAAGGGATATAATGTGCTTAATATTTGGAGATTGATGAAGCTAAACTTAAGGGATGTGTTGCATCAGTTTTAGTAAGGAATAATACGTACTATTAGGGACTGATATGTAGGAGATGCATACCATGTATAGAGCGAATAGAATGTGTATAAAGAGATGCATCAAATGTAATACAGATTAAGAAATTAATAAGAAACTAATTTGTTCTGTTTCTCCTTATCATTTTCCTTACAATTATTTTATGGTATCAGAGGCATAAACTTCAGATTACTCTCATCCGAAATTCTTCTGGCGATACTCAGCAAAATCTGACCACCCAAACCACCTACAAACTCTCTATTCCCTCTACAATGTCCACAATCCACATATCATATCCTTTTGGATCTGCCGTCATTGTTTTGATCCAGGGCAAAGTAATCTTGTTTTCTACATAGATGGAGCACCAATCAACAGAAACTATTTCTGTGAAGCTTGATGGCAAAAATTTTGCCTCTTGGGAATTTCATTTTAAGAATTTTGTGCAGGGAAAAAACTTTCTTGGCTTCCTCGATGGTTCCGTAAAAGAATCTATTATAAAGACTGAGAAGGCCAAATGAGCTGTCGAAAATGCTAAAGTTGTTACTTGGCTTCTCAACTCAGTTACTCCAGAGATAGCTATGGGTCCTCGCCCTTTTCATTGTGCCCAAAACTTGTGGATTCACAAGAGAATATATACTCGGTCAAGTCATGCTCGCCAATTTCAATTAGAATGTGAACTCTCTGAATATGTACAAGCCAATGTTTGAAAAAACTCGCTTTGAAACTCGCTTCACAACTTATTGAAGGGTAAACGCTTCAAAACTCAAGAGTGAAGCTATTTATCCCTTGAAGCTTACGCCTCATCGCTTAAAGCATAATTGAAGTGCGCCCTTCACGCTTTATTAAGCGCTTTTAATTTGAAGCACATGCTTAAAACTAAATAGTAGGACATAAAATGATCTTTAACTAACATTAAAATGCCCCTATATATTTTTAATATGACTATGTGAGTGTAAATAAAATATATATGTTATGCATGTAGCTTAGTTTATTATGATTCATTTCTATACTTCACATATTTAATTCTTATTTACTAATCAGGACATGAATGTATATATTTATAATTGTTACACCACTATATATTATATGTTCATAATTTTTACAAATTTAAAATTAAAATATTTAAACTCATGAAGCGCTTCGCCTTGCGCTTCCGCTTTTTTAGACATTGGTCTTATCTCAACCAAATCTCCACAATATGGGAGTCTCTCCTAAAAGTTGGGCTCAACATCAAATGCATGAGCCATAGTAGAGGGTTGTAAACGGTACACACACACACAACAATAATATCCAGACTAACTTGCCTAATGTGATATATTAGTCTATTTACCAGTTCTTATTGCTCCTTGAAAAACTACCTCTCCATTTTTTTTGTTCTTAAGAAACCCAGAGTTAAAATCTTACTGACAATTCGGCTATTAGATCTTGCACATTTTTTCCCTTTCTGATGATTTCACGGGGTCACCAGAAATTCATGGGTGGTAGCTCAAAGTTAATAGCGGCATTAAAACTGTAAAAATCATGCAATTTTGTGCTTCAAGGCTAATATATAAGACATTAGGCACAAAGCTATACGTGTGGTAAATTATGGATCTAAAATCAAAGAGGGGAAATACTTTGTATTGCTACTTTGTTCTTGTTTCTCTTTGTACAGAGTTTGGGCAGCTATAGTGACTGCTATGATTGCTGCTATACTGATTGCAGAGCACATACTTCCTCACATGCAGGATGTAAAGTTCTTTGCTTTGGGACATGCGTGGGTGAAGCGGTTTCGCCCAAACATCCTGATCCAGGTTAGATTATGAGACACAAGGCTCAGGAATGTTGAATTTTATTAGTTTTATATTTGTTTTTCTATCTAATAATTTTTTATGATGTTTGTGATTCATGCATATCAGCAGAGAAGGAACTCTGCATTCGACCATAACTGTGACCTCTTTTGGGTGATCTTGATTACTGTATTTGATAAAATAAAGATGAAGTAATTTACGTAGGATTCAGAAGGAAGACATAAATAAATGGAGGAGAATGAGAAGGTAGAGGGTATCTGTGTCACACTTCTAATTAGACAGCAACAATATTAACTGGTTATCCAAGTTATCCACCAAACTTATTGAGTAACCAAAATTTGGTAAGGTATGTATTAAGGTTTTCATGCTAAGAAATGAAGTTATGGACATTAGCATATCTCCTATCTTTGTTTGTATTGCTTTAAAAACTGCCAATCTAACTTGGAGAACTTAGAATGCTGGTGACTACTGCTTTGTAATTGTGTCAAAAAATCTTTGATATGAACTATGTATGTGTGTGTGAAATGTACAAATACCTAAAGTTACAACTAGTTATTCTATTTTTTGAGAATTGTGGCTTAATATTCTTGGTTGCTCCCAAGCATTGCGGTTCTCACATAATAGCAAATGGTTTCTAGGAACTATTATCTTGATTTTATATTGATTCGAGCAATGGTTGAAACAATTTTACTGAAAGTTAAGGAAGTTGTAAAAAGGGATATACTGTCCGTAACAAATCTGGATCATCGATTAGAAATCTGTGATTCACAATTAAAAACTAAGGATGATGAATCAAGACTGGGTGTTTATATTTGTTGAATAACTCAATATGCTATTTACAATTTAAAACTTAACATTTTACTCACATCAGATACGTATGCTAGAAACTTTTGCACAGGATGAAGAATGAGACAATTTAATGCCTTTTTTCTTCTTTTTTGTCTAATTGAGGAAGTCAAGATAATTAATCTAAAAAATTTACCTGCCTATGCAATCAGTTGTCAAAGAGCTAAGCTTTCATTTGGAAATATTTTGCAAAAAGAAATTGGATGAGTTAATTCCTTTAAATCACAAAATCAACTACTTTACTCGTCAAGATCAGAGGGACAAGGAAGCCTGCATTCATGTGACAACAATTGCTACTAGACGGCTTTAGGATTGATTACTGTATTTGATTACATAAAGACGAAGTAATTTATGTATTATTTGGAAGGTACACATAAATAAATAATGGAGAATGAAAAGGTTAGAGGGTATATGTGTGACACATTTTTATTTAGACAGCAACAGGTTTAACTGGTTATCTTTCAATATCTTCTGTCTTATTAGTTTCACATTAATCAAGAAATTCTACTTTTAATCTCATATTTGAAATCTGACAACCTTTTAAAAGAGGATATGCTCACTTTTGTCCTAGCATTTTTATAGATATTTCTAATATGGGTAACCTGAAACTAACTGATACTCACATGTGCACTTATGAAAAACAAACCCTCTTTGTTTCTCTCCTTCACAGAACAATAAGCAAATCACAATAATAAACTATTCGTCAGTTCAGGCTGCAAATCACAATAATAAACTATTCGTCAGTTCGGGCTTTGTAATTTAGATAAATTTATGGTACTAATATTACAAAATATTTAAATTCTTTGAGGAATCTGGTAAAACTTGGACTCAATGTCAAATACATGAGTCTAACTTATAGGTATTGCTTAAATATTAAAAATGGTATTATGACATAGGGATCTTTTCTTGCAGACCACTATGAATTTCCACAACTATCAGTGTTTGTGGGGTTCAACTATATACGAAAAGAATCTTATGGCTTGTTGTTTTATTCTGGGGGTCTTCTCTTTAAACCCAAAGTTTTACCCCTACTTATTTAAAAACTCACTCACTTTAATAAGCATCCACACCCAAAAGTAATCCAATCACTTATTTTTAAACACACTCTTCTAAATACTGTCTTCCTGTATACTGTATTTGAGTAAAATAATAATAATTCCAAAGTTACCCTTTTCTAAATTATAATCCCTCTTTCACATAGGAAGCCATTATTGATCCAATTCTTTAAAAATCCCTAACTAAACTTCATCGATCACCGCCAAATCCCACAGCCACTGATGACAAGCGGACCTTGTTTGTGGAATTTGAGATCATCTCATCTAGTGACCCTCACACGCTGTAGAAACGCTGACGCACATTGCTTTGGTCGATCTCCTCTTGTCCCCTTTGCCGACCGCCGGTGAGTTCCACTTGAGCCAAGCAAACTTCGAATGTGCCTCCAAAAACTCTTAGAGACCCCAATCCCCTTCGTCGGAAGCATGATCCTGAAACCATGACTACTAATTTCTCAGTCATGAGTTCTCAAACATTGGTGGAAAAGAATTTTGAGGTAATTTTTTTTGTAATTTCTATCTTTTCTATTTTGTAATTTTTTTCGTCCATGAGATGAAATTTGAGAATTTTTGTAAATGTTCTATCCTTTCACGTTGTTCATGAGATGGACTTGGGAACTTTTTGGTTCTACTTGGTGCTCTAGATAGATGTTGATAATTGTGGTGATTTTAGATATTGTCAATGATGGATATTGGTGCAGTGGTGATTTTGTTGGAGTTCTATTATTACTTTCTTGATGCAATATTTGCTATTTTTGTTGCTAATATTTTGTAAAAGTTTGGTTAATTTTGGGAACATTGCGATGCATTTGGAGTTCTATTGGTACTTCTTGAGAGTTTTGTACATCCTGCATGTACAGTTTATGATTTCTAATTAGTGAAATTTTTTAGCTTACTGACAGGTTGTCTTTTATTTATCCATTTTTATAGAGCAAAGTGTCGCTTTTATGCCAAATAATAGCTCTTATGAGCAAAGTATAGCTTCTTACATAGAAGTATAGCTCCTTATAACCAAATTGTAGCTCCGTACCGCTTTATTAGTTATGAACTACACAATGAAAAAAATTAAGAGTGTAAGAGTATGCCCTCAAGAAAATTGTTAGAAGAAATTAGAAGAAGATTTCATATTCATAGAACTTATTAACATGAAAATATTATATCTATCCATCAAAACCATTGCGAACTACTCAGAGCCAAGTATGACGATGAGATTAACTCAAAGAGATCAGTTAGAGGAATCAGCAAATGTGCCACAAATACATTTTTTTGCTTGACGTTGTATATGTTTAAGGGTGGTTCATGTTGTGGTGATTTAATTGGAATTCTAATATTTTGACAATTTTTTTGTTCACTTTGGGAATATTTTGTGTTTTATTTGGACAACGCTATACAATTCAACCTTCCGGCGAAGGAGAAAAGACCACTGTCGCAAATCTATATACTTGATTGTTTCAGATTTGTGTACTTGATTGTTTCATGCTGTGTTGATTTTGTAGTGGTGATTTTGGGTAGTGGTGATTTTGGGTAGTAGTGATTTAGGCACTGAATATAAATCAAATCAGATTTTTTCAGTTTTTGGAAAAGCATAGCTCCTTATACTGAAGTGTGGCACCTTTTTGTGAAAGTATAGCTCTTTATTCCAAAATATAGCTCTTTATGACTGTAGCATAGCTCTTTATTGAAAAAGTATAGCTCTTTATGTCCTCTGAAAATTCTAAAATTTAGTGAAATAAATCAAATCAGTTTTTTTCTAATTAATGTAAACGTGTGATGACGTATACAATGTGTTATTCGATTGATTATTCATGTCGACGAGAGGTCCACTCTCAATTTTCTAGTTTTTAGAAAAGTATAGCTCTTTATACCGAAGTGTAGCACCTTTTTATGAAAGTATAGCTCTTTATTCCAAAGTATAGCTCTTTATGACTATAGTATAGCTTTTTATTGATAAAGTATAGCTCTTTATGTTCTCTGAAAATTCTGAAACTTAGTGAAATAAATCAAATCAGTTTTTTTTTTAGCAATGTAAATGTGTGGTGATGTATTCTGAGCAATGTAAATGTGTGGTGATGTATACAATGTGTTGTTCGATCAATTATTCACGAGAGGAGAGGTCCACTCTTAATTTTCAAGTTTTTGGAAAAGTATAGCTCTTTATACTGAAGTGTAGCACCTTTTTAAGAAAGTATAGCTCTTTATTTTAAAGTATATCTCTTTATGACCGTAGTATAGCTCTTTATTGATAAAGTATAGCTCTTTATGTTCTCTGAAAATTCTGAAACTTCGTGAAATAAATCAAATCAATTTTTTTCTGAGCAATGTAAACGTGTGGTGATGTATACAATGTGTTGTTCGATCGATTATTCATGCCGACAACAGGTCCACTCTCAATTTTCAAGTTTTTGGAAAAGTATAGCTCTTTATACTGAAGTGTAGCACCTTTTTGTGAAAGTATAGCTCTTTGGAATGCTCTTTATACTAAATTGTAGCAGCTTTTTGTGAAAGTATAGCTTTTTATTCTAAAGTATAGCTTTTTATGACCATAGTACAGCTCTTTATTACTAAAATATAGCTCTTTTACTTTTCTAAAATTCTGAAACTTAGTGAAATAAATCAAATCAGTTTTTTCTGAACAATGTAAATGTGTGATGATGTATACAATGAGTTGTTCGATGATGTATTCATGTCGACGAGAGGTCCACTCTCAATTTTTCAGTTTTTTGAAAAGTATAACTCTTTATATTAAAGTGTAACATTTTTTTGTGAATGTATAGTACTTTATTTTATAGTATAGCTCTTTATGACCATAGTATAGGTTTTTGTTGATAAAATATAGCTCTTTATGTTCTCTAAAAATTCTGAAACTTAGTGAAATAAATCAAACCAGTTTTTTTCTGAGCAATGTAAAGAGCTACAAAATTTCCAACAAATATGCTATAAAATTCTTATATAAAGTGCCATAACATACTGTCAAAAAAGTTCTTTTTTATACAGAGTGTGACATCAGATGAATAAAACGCTTGTACGAAATGCCCTAAAAAATATTATAAAATTTTCATCACAATCATTATGCATTCATAAGCACATATATGTTTAGCATTGTACAAACTAAAAATCCTATAAATAAAACTCCCACATTACAGGTATAAAAGTGCTATCGTACTTTGATATAAATTCTTTATGAGAGCGTACAAACTTAATAAGCGAAACAACTAAATATCATATAACTGAAGAGTTTGCTGCCTATTCAACTTCGTTTGCAAGCATATCCAAGCTCTTATCAGCTCTATCACATCGTGTTGTCGGCTCGTCCTACAAAAAACATGATTGAAAATTAATTACAATAATTTCTTAATAAAGAAATTAGGATCAAAGAACTGACATGTTACTTTCATTATTTCTACATATAAAAAAATATTGAGAGCCCCAAATTAACATGTAAAAAACCATAATTCAAAATAAGAATTCTCAAGCCCCTGTGGAGAACTATTTGTTGACAACATAAGAGGTGTTTATAAGCTCAAAGAAAAAAAAAATCTCAACAGAAACACATCGCTTTCAGAAAGTATTTCAAGTGGAAGCACAAAAAGGTCTAACCTTTTTGAATTGTAAGTTGTAACTGAGGAATCCGACATGATTTCCTTTCAAGCATTTTTACCGAGCAACTTGAGAGCAACACTGCAATCTTCAAAGCAACTTTATGGCTTCCTCTACAAGTCAATCTCTCGCCAAAATTGCAGTCATAGAATTTGAAATAACTTTATCCCTCTCATGCATTTCATCAAACACATCGTGGGCTTAATCACAACTCCATCGTTTCTAGACAAGTTGTATTGTTAACAAAATTAGACAGCAACCAAATGTCATTCTCAACATGACAAGAAGAAATTAAACCACATATAAAATTTCCTAACTTCTAATCAATTACCCTTGTAATCACAACCTTACTTACTGTAGATTAAAAGAACTTTAGCTACAATGACTAAAGGGGCTAAAAAAAACCAACTTATATGAACAAATTCAAAGTGATAAAGCCCATCTCTTTCGCTGCTTGAGCGATTGGAGCTGAGAAATCATAATGGGGTAAAAAGTAAGATGAGATGATTTGAGACAAAAAATGATAGAATCAAGGTTGTTAGGATAAACAAGCGTGTGTGATATTCTCTCAAAAGAAAAATATGATAGAATATCTTCATTAAGGTCATTCCATCTTTCATCCCTTCTAAAAGATAAAAGCTCAAAGCTCAACAAATAAAATAAAATAAAGAAATATGCATCAAAATTTCTAAAACAATAGGAGATTTGTAGATTTGGAGAGAGTTCTTACCTCAAAGAATTGTTTGGGGGTTGAGATCAAGACCTTGATTATGGAATATGGGAGATTTGGGGTTTAGTGCTTGCTCAAACGATCTTGGGGACAGAGCACGAACTTCATTGCCAGCGACAAACGACCAAAGAGTTCTAGGGCCATGCAGCCGTAGTGATCAACTGATTCAGGCAATCGGGGGAGGAAACTAGTGGAGGTAGAGACTAAGGGAGATGAGTTGGGTTTCAAGTTACTAAGGATACTTTAGGTAATAGCTTTTTTATGAGATATTATGTATACAGATATGAGCGTATTTTGATACTTTGAGTTTAAAGATAAGTCAAGTTTGTATTTTGGGTGTATGAACTGTTACTGAGTGGGTTTTTAAATATGTTGGGGGTAAAACATTGGGTTAAAAGACAAAAACCCATTTTGATTTTCTTTTATTGACTTCTCCACTATCAACAATTCCGGCGACTCCCATTTCTGAAGCTCACAACCAATCTGTCATATTGCAAATTATTTCATTTATATTTTGTTAACGGAGCTTTTGACATACCTAAATGTTAGCCTTGAAATTTAATAAAATGTGGATAATCATTTTCATCATCCTCTTTTCTTAAACTATTTTCTCATCGTTTCTCAGCCAAAGAGACAGCTTTTCCTTGGATATAGGTCATGTTTGTCTCGGTCGGTGACTGTACAATTTATGTTGGAGAGGAGTTCCATTTGTTTTCAATGGACTTGAATTCCGAAAAAAATACCAGAAATCATAGCATTCCTTGAAACGATGCCAACCTAATCCATATTTCTGAACAACAACCCAACGCAACACCACCAAAAAGCGTAATCGAATCAAGCCCAATACCTAAACTTTATTATCATCCTCCTCAAAACCCCCATGACCTCCAACAAACCTCCATTCTTAACAATCCCAGAGAGAGTCACTCACGGCGAGAAGGGAGGCGCTTGCTGTTAGAGAAGAGGGGCTATCGGAGACCATCCTGTAGTCTTTCTTCTTTTCCTGTCGTCGGTTGAGATGAGATGTCGGAGAAGATGGAAGATTTACTTCTGTGATGCGGTTTTACAAATTTACCCTTCCTTAATAAATGAGGGCCAACTCATCATGATCTAATCTTGATTCATCAATCAAATCCAATAGCTAAAAAAGTAGTTGTATAAGATCTATTATCCACTTAACTGGATAGTAGCTCACCTACATATATATACTAGTTTTTATGCACGTGCATTGTACGCGGTTAAATATCAAAATAATTTATTGTTTTATTTATTTCATTGCTATAAATTAGTCAGATTCATATTGAGTTCA
>JBAKGM010000365.1:6827919-6871196 GCA_037177215.1 Asparagus racemosus | reverse complement strand
CCGCCGCACTTGGCCCAAAGTGCGGCGGCAATGCCGCAACACTTGGCTTGAAGTGAGGTGGCCTTGGCTGCCGCACTTGGTGCCATGGTGCGGCGGCAAGGCCGCCGCACTTGGCTTGAAGTGCGGCGGCCTTGGCTGCCGCACTTGGTGCCAAGTGCGCGCCTTCGCCGTTTTTTTTGCCGTTCCGCCGTTTTCTGGTCTTTTTCTGACTTTTCAGCTAAGTTCTCCTTTGTTTCAGCTTGTGTTCCGGTCTTTTGTTGAGTCCGGAATTGAGTTGACTGATTCGTCGATTCGTCGTTGCTCGCGTTGACGTGTAAGTCTGATCGACTCGTCGATTCGTCGTCACTTGCGTTTGCGTTGACGTTTGAGTTTGATCGACTCGTCGAGCTAATTTCCCACTACTCTGGAACGTGACCGTTAGATTTATTTAGCGGTACGTCGTTCCGTTGACGCGTATGCCGTCCCGACGTGTACGCCGTGTCGACGCGTCCGCCGTGTCGACTAGGTTCGGACGTTCGTCGACGCGCTTCATGCGTTCGCGGCGTAATTGCGTTGTTAGCTGTTTCAGTTGCGTCGGTTGACGACTCGTCGGTTGACGGTTCGTCGGTTGTGTCAGTTGACGACTCGTCAGTTGACGGTTCGTCGGTTGTGTCGGTTGACGGTTCGTCGGTTGCGAACCAACCTTCACAAGTCAGGCTCGGGGACTGATAAGCAATTTTTTTCAACGCCTACAGTAGCCGAGGTGTATTTGGCTATTCTACGAATATTGTCATGGGTTTTGATGGCTACAACTAGATGGTGGAGTTTCTATGTTAGAATCTACACTCCGCAGTCTTTAACTTAGGATATCTGAAGCCTTAGTATATTCTTCTTAACCTCTTTCTCAAATATGATTTATATCCCAGTGCCCCCTACATGACACTTAACATCCAAGATGTTATACTCTTATATTGGCTTGCTATTGGTAAGTGTTTCGATTCAGCTTAAGTCATATTTGTTTGGATGTGTATGGTTGCCACTGCTACTCGGGACATTGTTGAGAAAAAAATCTAAATAGAAGACTCAACTAGTATATTGTTTCCTCATTACACGGATTTGCCAAGACCAGCGGATCCCCTTTCACGCTGCTAATCAATTTGAGAAGGGGAGAGCTACACTTTTGGAAGAGATAGCTAAGAAGAGCTTTGCTACGAGGAAGGGTGATACTACTGCTGAGCAATCATCTGGATCCCAGCCTGCTGCTTCAGAGGGCCCAGGTTCCTCCGGATTTACTCAATGGACACTACAATCTCTAGGAGAGAGTATGGAGCTGATGAGGAGAGATATGATGTCAATGAGGGTTGATATGATGTCCTAGCATACCTACTATGATGCATCGCTCCATTACATGATGGGAGCTCTTCATTAGTCAGATCCATCTCTTGGGATACCTCTGGTATGTGGTGACTTCTTTACTAGAGCAGCACAACCTTCAGGAGCTCCTCATCTATTCACTTCACATGGCGCTGATGGAGGAGATGATCAGGATGAGGAGATGCAGGAAGATGATGGAGAGGATTGAGAGAGTTGATATCTAAGTCGCTGAAGGTCGATTCTTCTTTCTTCTTTTTAGATTTCTTTATATTTTGGACGTGTATATTCTTTTCATGATGCTTAAGATACTTAGTCTGTACTAACTCTTTATCTGCACTCTGGATGTTAGATAATTAGCTTAGCTTTATATATTTGCATGCTCACCTTTTTCCTATTGTATATATATAATTTGATTCTTTTTAATTTTACTTGATTTTTTTGGAGTCATTTTTTCGACTTTTTTATTTTTATTTTTAATAAAAAACAAACAAAAATTTCTCTTCCTTTCTTTTTTTGGTTTTCTTTAAACTAAATTAAAAAATAATCTTTGGACATGCCTTTGTATATGCTTTCATAAGATTGATTCAGATGATATCATCTTTTGGTACATAGGCTTGATTATATCACATAGGTTCACATATAGTTTTCATATATACATATATGTGTGTGTGCACGCGCGCGCCCACACACACATATAGTGTTGAAGAGCTCGGTTTTGTCGGGTTGATTCAATTGCATTAGGAACATATCTGGAGTCTTGATGATTCCTTTGCCTATAAAATTGGACCTAGTCATGTTGTATTGTAAAATATTCTCCACAAAGTTTAACCTTAATCTTTTGATCAGTGCGCAGCAACCGAGAGGATCATTTATCATCAAAAAGATGTAATTGACTTGTAATATCTTAACTATAGATAAAATGTGAGGATGCCAGTCGGATTAATTTGTCTGCCAAGTATATGCTTTGACATTGATTTTTAATCACTGCGCCATAAAGGGATTTTTGTTCAGAGAATATAGGAAGTTACCATGCTGAAGGTGCAAAGTGGCTATTCCCTTAATTTCTTCACTTCATATATGTATTTGGAAAATGATAGATTGTTGTGATTAGGAGTACAGGAACGTTGCTCCTCGTTCCTCCTCAATAGTGATCTTACTGTCTCTGTTGAACTTGAAGAAAAATAAAATTTTAGAATATTTTTAACATATATGTATTTTGATTATTTGTTTGCTAGTAGTATTGTGTTTTTGTTGTGTTTGTGCTAATTTGAGGATTGTATTGAATCAGTGATGTATGTGTCGATGTCATTGATGTCTATACTACTTGAATTCAGAATGTACTTTGAAAAAATTCTAATTTATAATATTATTTTGTATTTATACTTATATTTATTACCTTGTTTTAGGTAATAAATTGATAGTTTAGATGGACTCTACACCATTTCCTTCACATGATGCAACAACAAAGTCTCCAATATTTACCTCACATGATGAAACGATGGACGCACTTCAAGTTGAAGCATATGATTTATCTTCCATGAATATTGGGACATCACAAGATACCTCCATGATAAATTTTCCATCTCAGGTAATGATATATTATTTTTTATAGTGCATTATTATGTCGGAAGATATATGTTTTTTAGAATATATTGTGCTTTGCTCATCATGTTTCTTATTTCTCCATTTTTATAGGAATTGGATCATGCGAAGAATGTTGATGATCTTGATGGTGATGTAAATGAAGAAGACAATTCTATTGTTGATCCCTATGTCGGAATGGTGTTCTCTACTCATGAAGAAGCTTATGGTGTTCTCTACTCATGAAGAATGTTGATGATCTTGATGGTGATGTAAATGAAGAAGACAATTCAATTGTTGATCCCCATGTCAGAATGGTGCTCTCTACAACGCATATGGTACACTTAAGGGGTTTGGTATTCGCAAAGGTAGCACATCTTGGTCAAGAAAGAAAGATGCAATTATTTCTAGGATCTTTGTATGCGACTAGGAAGGCTTCAAATATGTGAAAGATAAAAGAGATGATAGCATAAATGTGATTCGCAAGGCCGATACAAGATGTGGATGCACCGCAAAAGTGGTCATAGGACTTTTCAAAAGCACGGGGCAATGGGAGGTTCAGAAATTTGAAGAAAACCATAGTGGTCATGTTTTAACCACTCCGAATCAGGTGCGAAAGCCCCGTTCACACCGGCTAATTCGACGAGCTCCGTCGACAAGAAAATTGATTGATACTCTTGATGGCAAAGGGTTATGATCTTTACCATTTGTAAAGTTATAGATACTACTACTAAAAATGAAGGGGACTCTCTTATTCCACAAGAATGCTAAGATCATCTTAGAAAAGGATGAAAAAAAATATTGGCCAAGAGCGTGTTTCCATAATTTGACGTTTTCAAGAGAAAAACGTCTCCGATCCACAATTTTACTTTGCATTGGATCTAGAAAATGATGGGACAATGAGAAGTATTTTGGGTGGATGGTAGAGCGATGACTTCTTATTTGTAATTTGGAGATGTGATTTGCTTTGATGTTACATATAGAATAAACTATTTGAAGTTGACATTTGCACCATTTATGGGTATCAATCATCATCAGCATTCTACTCTCTTTGGGTGTGTGCAATACTAGCCGATAAAATGGAGGAGACCTCTATTTGGCTATTTAGCCAATGGCTACAGTGTATGTCGAGTATAGCCTTCTTGACTATCATCACCGAGCAAGACAAAGCTATGTGTGGTGCAATTCACAAATTCTTCCCTCAAACTCGTCGTTGCTTTTATTCATGGCATCTTGGTAGGAGTTCCGTACAACATCTTCAATCATTGCAAAATATTAATAGTGATGAAGTTTCTACAATGTCCAAAAAGTGGTATTGGAGTAGCACGAAAGAAAAGTTTGAAAAGCGTTGGGAAGAAATGCGAGATAAATATGACTTAGATAAAAAAAAGTTGGTTAGTAAATTTATATAATCACCAAGATCATTGGGCTCCTGTGTATCTCAAAGATACTTTTACCGCGGGTATGGAATCTACTCAACGGAATGAGGGAATTAATGCCTATTTTGATTATTATGTGAGTGTGCAAACCGAGTTGCATGATTTTATTAAGCAATACGATTTGACCATAGGAAATCGATGAGCCGCTGAACTTGAGCAAGACTTCTAGACTATAAATTCAATTTCTATATTGACCACAAAACATCTTATTAGAAAGAATGCTAGAGGGTGTTATACATGGAATATGTTTCGTATTTTTCAACGAGAATTTGAGGATAGTTACTCTATGCTTCATGAGAAATTGTCAAAGATTGATGCATGTAGCACATATGTCATTTGGATGACGGATGGAGTGGATGAAAGTGAAAAAGTAATAAAACATACTGTTGTCTTCAATGCATCCGGAGAAAATTTAATAACTTGTAATTGTGATAAATTTGAGATGGAGGGTATTTTATGCAAACATATCTTGCACATTTTGGTGAAGAAGTAAGCAATAGAGATCCCATCAAAGTATATTATGAGAAGATGGACACTTGAGGCTAGACATGTTAGTCGTGGAGTTGCTAGAAGTATCACTACAAATAATAAAGTTCTACTTTCAATCATCAATCATTGGGCGCTTAGGGCAAGATGTGACAAGACACTAGAAGATACATTAATTTCAAGTGCATTTCATGATATGTTCAATGACTTTTTTGGACTCATTTTTGGAACAAGTTGAAAACTATAAGAAAGAGAATCAAGTTAAAGACGTTGGAGAGGAGAGCAATGCTAGTAATAATATGTCTATCTACGTTGGAGAGGAGAGCAATGCTAGTAATAATATGTCTATCTCATCAATAGCCATCTCCATGGAGCAAGCTACTCAAATCAATATTCACGATCCAAGTGGGCCCATTGCTACGAAGGGTCGACCGACACAAGCTACTGGAATTAAATCGGGATTAGAGAATGCGCAAGAAAAGCCTATTAAAAAACTAAGAATTTGTGGATTTTGTGGCGGAAAAGGACATTATATAACAAGTTCTTTAGCTAAGGTCTCGCTACAAACATAATTTATTATTTTATATCTTTTATTTTGATGCAGTTCTCTTGACCAAGTTCTAAATCTTTGGTGTATTGTAGATGAAATATAGTGCAAATGAAGAAGGAGAACAAGTACAAAGTACTTCTTGATGTATTTTGGTTAATGTAGACTTGTTGATGTATTTATTAGTTTATTTCATGTTGTATGGACTTGTTGATATATTTTGATTAAGGTGGACTTGAAATTTGTATTTGTTGGTTTGTATGATGTTGTATGGACTTATCATGTATATTGTGAAGTATGTATTTTGTGTTTGATTTTTTTTACAAAACTATGTCATGATTATATACAGGGAATCTTTATCAAAGGGGGAGGTTCTGCCAAAT
This sequence comes from Asparagus racemosus, assembly GCA_037177215.1. Lineage (NCBI taxonomy): Eukaryota > Viridiplantae > Streptophyta > Magnoliopsida > Asparagales > Asparagaceae > Asparagus > Asparagus racemosus. The sequence goes on along the minus strand of JBAKGM010000365.1, from coordinate 6,865,407 downwards.
TTTTTTTAAAATTTCATTGATGTTTTGTGAGATCAAACCAATAGTTTATTTACATCAAATTCAAATATATTCATTATCTTGTTTACATCAAATTGTTTACATCAAATTTACATATAACATAAAATAAACTTACATCAAAGTTACATAGATCAAAACTTCTCTCACAATATACATCGTCTTATTGACACATTTATAATCATCACAACATATCTCACTGCTCATAACACAACTAAAAACTCAATGCACATAAATCATTCAACTCACTCTCCTCTTCGCACACACCATCGATGGAAAACACCTACTTCACCATTACCCTATCAAAGTCTCAACCAAATCATTCTCCAAATGCAGATAAACTAAATCCAATTTTGAAATCATATGCATAATCACCTACACAAAAATAATTATTTTACATATTTGCTTAAAGATACAAGTTTCTTAAGTGATCATACTCTTTGCTCTCATGCAAAATCTCTCATACATAGTCATGAACCTTCAAATAAACTTACAAAAGTACAAAAATAATCTCACGTACATAACATTATTTACAAATTCACCTATATTTTCTTCTCTACATACAATCAAACTAGTTGTATCCTCGGCAACACTGAAGGAACCACTAGCTTGGGACTCCCAAACATATTGCTCGTCGTCATTGTGCTTGGTCATAACAACTACTTTCTTAGCCCGAGCTTGTAATACTTCCATGAACTCCTTGGTTCCAAACCTTGCAATTGTTCCCAGGTTGTACACCAAATCTGATAAAGAAAGTCAGTTATCAGTTTTTTATAAGAAGGCTACATCAATTGATTCTTACCCAAGTATTAAGCGATTGTGTTACCAAATTCATGGCCTCTGTAAAAGGTGTAAAGAGAAACAAACAGGTACAGAAATTTCGTCGCATCCAACTCAAAAGATATTGATCCACAACCAAAGTACACTCTCAAATGATTCAAACTAGACAATCATAATAAGAGGAAATAGCTAAATTGTGGTTTTTCATAAATGATTCTAACATATAACCACTTCATTATTTTTGATCAGGAATCATCTTGAATTCTCTTATGATCACATTACAAATAAATGCTTAACTCAGCTAGATATTTATCATGTATCACTAGTAAAAAAATCACACCAAATGATCGATACATAGATAATTATTTGTAAATTCGCATAAACCTATTCATCATAGTATCAGTAGTTGGGCTGGCGGCGGCGACGAGAGGCAGTGGCGTGGAGGCGTGGAGGAAGGGTCGTGGGCGGCGGCGACGGGGCCAGGAGTTGGGCATGAGGCGTGGAGGCACGGCGCTGGGTTGACGGCTGCGACGAGCTGGGCTGCGACGAGTTGGGCGGCGACGAGCTGGGCAGCACGGCGAGGATGTGGGCGGCGATTATGTGGGCGACGGCGGCGTGGGCGGCCATGAGTTGGACAAGCGGCGGCGGTGACTAGCTGGGCCGCGGCGATGACATGGGCGGCGGCGACAGGGCGAGGAGGCAGCGGCGTGTGGCGGCCACGTGGGCAGCGGCGACGACGTGGACGGCGACGACTTGGACGAGCGGCGGCGGCGGCGATGATGGCTAGCTGGCCGGCGGTGACGTGGGTAGAATGTGAAGATCAGATCTAAGAAGAGAAGGGAGGGTGAGAGTGTGATCTTAGCGAAAAGAGAGAGAATGTGGGGGGGTGTGAAGATAAGATCTGAGAAGAGAAGGGGTAGAGAGAGAGTGTGTGGCCTACCTATTATTTAATTTTTGATCCATTCATTTGAATGGAGGGCGGAGATTCCTCCACGTGGGTGCCACCTTATATTGCATGTAAGGTGGCTCCTTACACACTTCTCCCATACACACACACACATATACATACATATACAAACACATATATTATATGTGCACGCGCGCGAGCTCGCGGATATGTGTGTGTGTGTGTGTATGTAAAGATGAACTTCTCTAGCTTAAATAACTTGAACAGGGACACATTAAGAGTAGCTTGTTTGACAACCAAGCTCTAACTCAAGTTTGACCTTGTCTTGATAAGTTGAATAAAAAAATGCGAGCAAGTTGTGGTCAAGTTGAGCAAAGCCTAAGTTACACAGATGTGGGTGTGGGTGCTGGTGCGGGTACGGGACATGAAAATTTGTAAAATGTAGGGTACGAGGACACATCTACAATAGTGTTATCAAAGGTGCACCTCATGCGCCCTGCTATGTGGTGTGGCGGCAAAGCGCCCCACATCTGATGCAACAATGCCTTTTTCCATCTTGCAAGCTCACTGTGAGAAGCGAAGGGTGCATGCAAGGGATGGAATTGTATATTTTATTCTTTAATATTTCAATCAGGTTTTTATACCCGATAAAACATTTCCAAAAAAGCAAAAAACTCATGAGGCCTTTGAAGTAGTCCAATTAAGGAAATTCAATCATTCTCGTTTACTGTTTGATTTCGCTTGGATATTAGATAATATTGTTTTTCATTTCATGGTCAATAAAATAAACTATAACACTTGTATGTTTCTTTTAAAATACAGATCTATAAATTAAAAACTTACTTGTTTTATTAACTTGGTATCTCAAAGAACCTTTATAAGTATAGTTTTGAACTGGATATGGGCTGCAACGAACCCAACTTATGTCCTACGAGTTTCAAGAATTGCATGTGTAAGATATATGTCCAAGAAGTATACGTTGGTGCTTTAAATTAGAACATGTATTATATAATCGAGTACACATTTGAATAAGTGTATGCAAATATCCAAGAAGTGTCCACTGAAATTTTGGTTTTGGGAACGGGTACGACACAAATACGGCTCCAAATAGAAGTACCCATGCAACATAATTCAGAGCTTTTTATGAACGGGTTCAGCCCCATATTTTTGTAATTTACGAGAACATTTTATAGAAAAATAACAACATATGCAATGCCCTCTTTTCAGATTGTCGAGCAACAATCTGAACAAACAAGATAAGTAATATAGAAATTAGGATTCATAGGTAAATTGAAAGGTTACGAGAGGGAGAGATGTATAGTGGAGTGGAAGAGCGTGCACTAGTTAAGCATAATAATTTTTTATGTAAGGGTGTCCTTGTCTCATGTAAGGTTTCTTTTACGCATAAAAAAGACCATGCAAAGTGATTGTTTTTTCTCTACCCACAGGTGCTATATGTACCTACTTCAGTTCTGCATTTATGCATCCTATGCATGCTAATACCACAAGCAATATATTTTTTTCAGTGATGTTTTCATGTTGGATTACCTGTCCTCTTCTACCACCACTACCTGTATCAAGTATATTCTGAGTAAATTATTTTAATAAGAAGATCTTGGAGTCGGATCTCTTCTCTCACCACTACCTGCTATCAAGTATATCCTCTTAGTATATTATTTTAATAAGAAGATCTTGGAGGCAGTCAAGAGCTTGCTTCTAATGCGGGAGGTCAAGATTTGTCAAACAGTGGGAGGTTGGAGACTTAAGTTTGGCAATGAACATGGATAATGAACATTGATATATTTATCATTTACATACATTATCTAATTGGTTTATGAGGGAAGTAATGCAAACACATGCTCAAATAGACGGCAAAACCAAGTGATCGTCCTTTACCCCACAATTGAGGCGGCTGAGTTAAAAGTTTCAACTGCATGAACCATAAATAGCTCACCATAATCTGAGCAGTTTCAACTGCATGAACCATAAATAGCTCACCATAATCGAGGCAAGCTCAGCCAGATGAACTGTATACATTTAATGATAGGTGCAGACATCAAGATTTGCATCCAATTTACATTTTGTTCCAATTGCTTGTCATTCTTAACTTCTTTTGCAATCTTATGTCCTTTTATTTTTATTTATTGATATCATCTAAGTAAGATTACAGACATTTAATGTGCCTATGCATTCTTACTTGTGGACGTGTAGGTTGATTCAAAATACATGCTCGCTTCTCTTCATTGCCATTCTGTGCTTGCTCACTCTTCTGTCATCAGCCCACGAGTTTGTGGATTGAAAATTTGGATATTCCAAAGGCGGAAGCATCTACAGTCCATCAGAAAGCTTGGATGGAAAAAGACATCTGTGAAGTTAGAGATTACAGGAAAAGATCGAGAAGCTGACTGCTCAGGAAATGCATCATCATGTGATGGGAAACCTAATGAAGAAGTGCAGCTTCTGAATGGTGAATTCTGTTACCAACCTGTGAGCAACACGATAAGACATCTTAATATATTTACCTCTCTATTATTGTTCTTCCAGTTTTCATCAAAGACTTGGGATAAACACTTTGTTCTTGCTATTATATATTTTTATTTAGCTTTCTCTTGTTTTCTAAACTGTTGCTGCAATCTTTGTATATTACTGCCATTACGAGCTATGTTGCATGGAAACTGGTACTGGTATGTGTAGGAGATAGGCAAATTTGTAAAACATAAGGCATGGGTACATGGCTATATACATATATTGAAATTAATAATTTACATGAGACCAATATTGTTTTTCATTCACATGTTATGAGAATTAAAATTACTATAATATATTTATATTTTTTATAATTATGTAGATTATAAAGTGGATGTGAAATGTAGGATATTTGCCAAAGAAGTGTATGATAGGTGTTTTAAATTAAGATATGTATTATATAATTGAGTACACATCCGAATAAATGTGCATGTATATTCAAGGAGTATCTGAAGAAGTTTAGGAGCAGTTAGGATGCAGTTAGGGTCAGATCAAAGTACCCAAGTAGCATAGAGTACAAGTATCTAGCTTTTAGATCCAAAATTAATATAGCTGTTTTTAGTTATAGAAAAATTGCAGTTTTGTATGTCCTTATTCAGTAATTTTGGTGAATCAAAATATCAATAGTGCTTTCACTCTTACACTGAGGTTATTTGATAGTTAAAATCTCTATCTTGAATTTTCTTCCATTTTAACTGTCTATCGAGCAAAGCCTATTTTCCTCTCTATTTTCCTAGATGATAGATGAGGAGAGAGATGCTACCGTACATCTGAAGATCAATAGACGCTCCTTGGATATATGCATAAACTTATTCAAACGTGTACTCGATTATGTAGTACATGTTTTAAAATACTCGTAATACACTTCTTGGATGTAAATCATATACACCACATACTCTTCTTGAAGCTTGCTAGAAGCAGAGCGAGTTCGTTTCAGCCCATTACACACTTCAAAACTATCCTTAAGGGTCTTTTAAGTATCATGTTAATAAACGAGCACTTTTCTAATTCATAGAAAATTTAATCTTGATAACATATAAATGAAAACATAATATTGATCTCTTGTAGATAATGTATGTATATATGTATGTATGTATGCATGTATGCATGTATAGCCATGTCTATTTTTGACAAATTTGCCGCGTGCCGTCCTCATACCCGCACCCGGAGCTTTATCCATGTAACGTAGACACTATCGAATATGTTGTATCCTATGAAGGATGGAGCATAATAAACTTGAAAGGCTTTAATGAATCAAAATGTTTATAGTACGTTCACTTATTATGTTGAGATTCTCTTCTGAGATCATCCAGTAGCTAAAGACTATCACAATTTCTTCTAGTTAAGTGTTTATTAGACTATCTTCTCCCTTTTGTAAGATGATATATGAGAAGCTATTTTACCCGGGTACTTCTATCATGAAGCCATACCTATACCAGACACATATCCGTACCCAAACTTCGTGGACACTCCTGGGATAGATGAACACATTTATCCAGACATATACCCAATTATACGACATATGTTTTAATTTAGAACACTTGTCATACACTTCTTGTACACGTAGCCTACACTTTACATTATTTCTTGAAACTCTTTAGGCATTGGTCAGGTTCATTTCAGTCCACACCGAAGTTCAAAACTATGATTTCAAGGGGTCGTCTGGGTGTCTAGTTCAAAAACGAGCAGTTTCCAACTTATAATAATCAACATAATAAAAGACACTCAAAATGTGCTAGAAATTTTAATTCTAACGACTCATGAACTAAAAAACAATAATGATATCATGTAAATTATCATTTCAGTATATATATATGTAGCCGTGTCCCCATACCTTACATTTTACAGATTTTATGTGTCCTGTACCCGCACCCGCACCTGTACCCATACCCATTTCCATGCAACTTCGGTGGGCAAGCAAGGCAGGCAAATGGGCGTGGGCGAAAATTGCCATCCTTAGCAATTCTGTTGTGGCTACTGGGTTGAGATCATGGAGCCGGATAATGTGATCACGTAAATAGCAGAAATACGTGACGCTGTTACGATCTTTGAGCCAGATTAATAGTGACATAACCTTGAACAACAGAAATATGTTATCTCATAAAGAGCATGGGACAGTGTTATGATCTTTTAGCCAGATGAGTGACTGTTTTTACATTCCCTTAATCACATATTTTGGTAATGCAATGGTATTATCATTTTGAATCATTTCTTCAAATGTCTGCTATATGCATATTCATCTCCTGGGAGCTTGGATTGAGAAATGGAAGGACGGAAAGAAGATAACAAAAACAAAGAGATAGAACTATAAGAAGGTAATCACATTTTACAAGCAAGTATAATCACATTACTGAAGTCGTTTCTTTGAGCAAAAAACTTGTCGTTTCTTTCTCTACAAGAATAATTGTTAGCTAACAGTATAGCATTTTCTTTTATCTGTCTTGCCCATGGTGGAACATTGTTAACAATTTGTTTAGAGTTAATTGTGCAGAGAACCCTGGTAATATCACCCAATTGTGAATGGATGCCATGTAGTTCTATTTTGTGGCGAATAGACCCTCTGAAGTATTGGCCCAGGTGTGAATACACCTCTTAGTGAACTTTTTCAACTCTTTTAAAAGTATAAAAAATAAAAAGATAAAAATAAAAAGCAATTGAGTATCTATCCTCACCAATAAAATTATTGGGGGTCTACCTGCCTCCTCAAACCTTTTTAACGATTTTAAGAGTGAAAAAAAAAACTCACTCAGGGGGTCTATTTGCAAAAGTAGAATAACAGGGGTCTATTTGCAATTGGTGATACTACAAGGGGTCTATTCTGAATTTACCCTTTTTTTTATATGAGGTAGTTATTGTGATGCTTGTATTGATGTTAATTATTGCTGCTTTAACTCATCCAGAGCAACCTAGGAACTATAATAAGCACATTTACTTGGAAAATCAAAATGATCATGGATTGAGGCAGTAGAACTAACTAAAGACAGTTGATTTTAGCTAAACTGCTACTTCATGAAGTCGAGTGCTACTTGCATTCTTTCTTTCTAAAAATGGCAATCCTGGGGTACTAAGCAGTAGTATATGAGTTAAGGGGTGTTGAATTCCAAGTGGAGGTACGTATGAGGGGGGTTGTGTGCAATTTCCCTATTTTTAAGCTTTCAATTCTACCAGACAGATTGAACGGAGCTGGTTACTGTTTGTAAAGGCTCGAGTTTAAATCTTTCTCAAGTTTTTTAATATAAGAAAGAATGCGACTAATCGTTTTCGTATTTATAATCTAAGCCCTGAATCAAGTTAGTATTTTTTTTCCCATGCTACTTACAGCTTCATGTACACACAACACCTGCATTGTTATTGGTCAACTAAAGCTTATAATTAACAAATGATTTTTTTTTGGTACAGATCTTTTGATCCGAAGAGAGAAAGATATAGGTAATCAAATCTCATTCACTATTCCCACGTCTATAGTTTGTTCAGATGTCAAGGTCTACAATCTTCATCTCACATGCTCATCTCTATAATCAAATCCTATGTTTCCTCCAATTTCCTATTGTTTAATGAAAACTTAAGCAAATGAGTCTAAATAATTGCCTTGAGCTTTGATGATTGCTCATCTCAAGTCATGGATCTTGACAAAGTTATATTTGTATTCATTAGTGACTTGGTTATGATTTCATATTCTTTGGTTTGCAGATACAGGAGAATGCCAACATTGGATATTGGCAATATTCTTGAAATAGAAATTGTGATTCATGTACGAAAACAATTGCCAGAGATTGGAGCTCCTCAAAATTCTTGGATGAATGAAAGGGTGAACTGTGTGGATTCCTAAGTCGCTACTTGATCCAATGCAATTTGGGAAATGGCCTCATCTTTTTAAACTAGAGTCGTTTTTGTACTTGTCATTCTTCTCGGTGTAAATATTTTTTTCTTGAGAAATCTAAAGGAACTATTTTTTTTTAGATATTTGTGTCGTATTTATTTGATTAGTAGTTTTAAATAAAAAGATTAACAATTCAAATCATCATGTCATCTGCTTTTGTTTGTAAAGTTCGTATTTCTCAAAATCCTGTTGCCAAAAAATATAGTGTGTAATTTGGGTATAGCGATGAGTTACAAGAGGGTACTTACTTAAAATATCTGTAATTTCATACTTTTTCTTTTTTACAGCAATAAATATCTATTAACTTTTATAATCTAGTGAACGCATGTTCACTTGAACAAGAACAGTTGGGCTAACTAATTTTGACGTTCATTAATCATTATGGCTAGAAGCATATGAATATATCTGCTATATTTATCTTAACCTACCCTAAAAAGTTAAAGTAAGAACATCTATGTTACGGTACACATGCTTGTGAACATCACATCTCATTTTGACTCAATAAATACGTAACAAAAGAAGGGGGGAAAAGTACTTCCCCAACTCTTTTTGCCTCTTTTTTCTTCTTTTTATGTCAACTTGTATAAAAATGTAATGAATTTAAAAGAAAAAAACATATAAGATCCAACAAGCTAAAGATGATTGTCCGTTTAAAAATACTTTCCAAGTGAAGAAAGTACATTAAAAAATTGGAAATGGCTTCTAGTTTAATCAAGAGACCAATTAAAATAGAGGTATGTTGTTCATCCCATATTTGGTTTCATGGAGATGAACTTTTTTTTTTTTAAATTACATCTTACTCAAAAGACAAGAAGTGTGAGGATTCTCTCACACACCATCGTCAAAGAATTTGTGTGGATCCGTCTATATTTCGCTTGAGTAGACATACAAACAAGTTACATGTGAATGCATATAGTATTTCTGTTTCCTCATCGTCTAACGCCATAATTAGCATGTACTAATTACACTTGGTTTTGTTAATAGAAAAATAAGCACTCTTCTACTACCTTTTCGACCCCTTTGCATAAGCTGGAAACACAATCAATGAAGGCACAACACCTACAACATTATACTAAGAAGGATTAGGATCCACAATATCTTGTTATATTTGGGGCTCCCATGTTCATCATCATAATCTCCAAATTGGTAAGCAATATATTTCTTACATTCTTTTCTCTATACTCTCCTGACTGCATACTTAATTTGTATATAATAATCTCTAAAAGAAATATCTTGCAGTTAGCAAATAAAACTTTTAGAGGTCTGATTAAATTTATTGCATCCAACCTTAATTAAGGCACTAACCTACACATAAGGTTCACATCATATCGAGATGGACCCGAAGATGGTGGAGATTGCATGAGTGCTATAAATATCAAGTCTTTTCACCTAAAGAGTTTGGGGGCAATATATGAAATCCTTTCTTTTGTAGTATCAAGTTGCCATCAGACTTTATTTTCGTTCTTTTTCTTTTCTTTTGATTGAATGAACTTTTTCAACGAGAAGAAAGAAATATTCTTCGTTGAAAATAAATGAATGAATGTATTAAAATCTAGCCAATAGTAAGCAGAACCCGTGTTTTGAACAACCCAAATGATCATCTGCGAAAAAAGGATACATTTTTTGGTCGGAGCTTCACATGGGTCCCCGGATAGACCTGTGAATTTATTAATATAGATGGCAAAAATAATAATTAACATATTACAAGAACGGATCATGGAGGCAAAAAAAACTTAATATTGCAAACCTTTACAAGTATGTATGCAATAGAAAATTAAACAAAAAATACTATGGTTTTTAATGCATATTTGATCATGAACAGGTGTTTATAAAAAGGATATTTTACATTGTATTAGGAAATAAAAAACTATATAAGAATTGTGAAATATAGCATTTTGTCACTCAAAAAAATAAAAGCATTTTCTTAGGTCCACATACACAAGAAAGTTTCACTGTATTAAGAATTGAGAGGATATATGTAATATTTAACATTGTGAGCCATCTAATTTTCTTATTCAATAAAATATAGCATGTTTTCTTTGTATATCAAAATACTCCTTGTTTTTTAATCTCGTAGTTGCTTGGTACGTGTCATGCATTCAAAGTAGCTTTATTCGTTTATAACTTGTCGCATTTCTTTCTTATAGATGAAATTAAAGTTAGAACTAGAAAAACAATTGAAAAATCTAATCATACATGAAAGAGGAAAAACATAAAAGAAAGAAAAGAAAAGTGAGAGAGATATATTTTATTTAACCTCTTTCATCTCCATGTTGGACCTCCCAATGTCTCTTTTCAATACTCTCTTTCTTATCACAAAACTTTAAAAATCTTCCATAAAGTACTTAGAATTTTCATTAATAGCCAATACCAAACTCCATCTAATAATTTATAGACTAAAGATTCTAAGGAGGACATAACTAAAACTTTAAGCTCACAAAATGCCAAAACCATGGAAGCAAGCAAGGAAGGTGATCTTAGATTCTTTCAACCAAAAGCTAAGCCATTCAAAACTATGATACAAACCACTTTAATTAATCAAATTCATAACCAGTTTCCTTCTAGGACTAGACAAAGGGATAATAATACAAGAATCTTATCTTCTTTTTTCAATTTCAACATACAAATAGATGAATCAAGTTTAGTCATGGGAGCACATGGGCTTTTGAGTTTCTCCCAATTATAAAATGCATTTGCATTAGATTTGTGTTTGTTCAAATTTTTCCAACTTTTGCAACTTTCGGCATGCATTATGATGTTATGGGCTCTTTTTCTTGGAGTTCTCAATCATTCTCCAACCAAAAAAGTGCAAAATGTCAAAAATAAGTGGTCCCAATTAAGTCTTTTTGTGAGTTTATCTTCGTGGTTCTACTTATTGGGGTGTTTTATGTAATAAAATACTGGATTTGGACTTGGCTTTAATCTTTATGGGTCACGGTTACTTTGAATATTTGGATTGAGTGGGGATATAATATTTGCATGTGTCTGTTAATAATGTAATTTTAAATTAATTGAGAAATAAAACGTAAATTCTATTAGAACTGTGTCTGAGTTTATCCCTTCTTCCTTTTTTTTTATAAATTTATTTAAGGATGGAACCTCAAGAATTGAGAAGCTCGCCGGTTACTAAGGATACTCAAAAAGGACTCGATATAATGTTAAAGATCACACTCTCTAGCCCTAGAGTGTAATCTTTTAGGCTAATATTAGAGCTTTATATGGCCAGCAATTTATTATTTCATTTTTTTGACATTTTAAATGTAAAATAATTTTTAGAAAATATTTGTTTTTGCTTTAAATTTGAGTAACCTTCTATCAACATGCACTTGTCAGTCCTTCCTAATCCTAGCTGGAAACCGTAATTAGCGGAGTAAGGAAGATGGTTTATGTATTGTAATCAATTATTATAGCTAATTATTGATTCATTATTAAGGTGATAACATGTTTATAAACTTTGTCAACTTTTCTAATTGGAAGTTTGTTAGCATGTAGACTTTCTACTGAACCAATCCGTTCATTGAGTATGATTTGGTTAAAGATCTTAGAATTTCGTTTTATTTGTATTGAAGAAAGTAAAAATGAAAAAAAAAAAAGGGCTAATGTAATTTCTAGTTCTAGAAGTTCACAACCCAATTTGAACTTGCTTAAATTTTACTACTAGAATATCTAGGTACTCTTTGTTATTATAATGAATAAAAAGCTATTCTTAAATTGTAAGTTTAAATAATTTACCTTGATTTTTGAAATAAGTCTCATTGTCTTATAGAAATCTTGCTTTTTCTACTTTATTTTTACAGGGTCCATGTAATCATATATCGGCTTTTCAATTGAACGCAACCATATATCATTTTCAGTTCAACGCAATCAAAAGCTGAACCAGTCTGAATTTATCATTTCAAAGGTTGAGATAGATTAAGAAATATTATTATTAAGGATGTGATGAATTGGGTTAGTAACTTAGAATTGAGACTTATTATTACTTAGAATTAGGACTATTGCCCTTACCATGAGCGCAATTTTGTGAGAGCTCTCACTGTAAGCATATGGTTGGTTATCCTGCCACAAACAAAAGAAGAAAATGAGAGCACTCACTGTAAGCATGTAGGTCCTTGACAGCACCTCACGTTTCACAAAGACCACGCTTGAGATTGTCATATATGTCTAATTATGTCATTACATATGATAGTCATATTGACTTTTCGCTTTACTTTACTCTCCCCTATTTTGCTCTCACCAAGAGTAAATAGGGGTTGGTGTGTCCCACCTCGAACTTGACTTATGTGTCACACTGTAGTCCATCATCAGCGTAATTAAGATTGTAGCGGATATTCTAAATGTGTATCACGTCAGCTACACGTTACATTCGTAGAGAGATGCACCAAGCCCTTTTTCTTTAAGAACAGAACTAACTTCTCTATGTGACCTTGGTATGCCAATGATGCAAAACAACTCAAGGTTAGAGCGGATGCCATTGTAATATTTATTTAAAAAATATTTAGAAAATAGATAAAAATGTAGGGTTTTTAGATATTGGTCCCTTAAATCTTCAATAATTGCATATTACTCTCTAAATCTTGGAAATTACATATTCATCACTTAAATCTTCAATAATTGTATAATAATCCCTCATATCTTAAAATTTGTATATTAGTCCCTCAAATCCTATAGGGTATTGTAAAAATGGTCCTTCAAGTTAAATCACGTTAGATTTGGAGGGAATATTCCACTAAATCTAACGTTTAGAGGCAAAGTAACTATTTTGACCCTCTATAATGTTCCTCAACACATTTCTTAATAGGTTTAAACCAAATACGAGCTTAAAATAAATCCAAATTCGCTTGAGTTCTTCTTCTCCGATGATTAGCAAAAAATTCTAACCCAAAGTTGAGCTTCACAAGGTGTTGAAACATCAGAGTGAGGTAGTTTGGTGAATGCGGATTTTAGATTAAGAGTTTAACTCAATCATGATTAGGTTTTTCAACTGAAATACTAATTGAGGGGCCATTTTGCAAGACCCTATAGGATTTGAGGGACTAATATGCAATTTTTATGATTTGGGGGGCTAATATGCAATTATTGAAGATATAAAAGGACTAAAATGTAATTTCCAAGGTTTGAGGGACTAACATGCAATTATAGAAGATATAAGGGACTACTATCTTAAAAAAAACCCAAAAATGTATATGGCAACAATAAAGTTGAAAATTAAAAGCCCTTAACAAACAAGTGAAAGAACTTGCAGGAGCTCGTGAGATTCAAGCCACAAGGGCTTTCTCCTGGTCCCTTTCAAACAAAAGGCCGAGGAACAAGGAAAAGAAAAAGGAGGGCAACATCCAACTACCAACTGAACTTTATCATCAGGGGTTGATTCCATATCTTTTTTCCCCTTTGTGACGATGAGAACCTAATACGTCCCTATCTACTTCTAGGCAATTGCATGAAACTATGGGCTCAGAGGCTATACCTTTATTTTTTCTACATTTCATAGATTTTGTTTATAAAGTAAAAGCATATATATAGAACGCGAGCACACGAAACAACGTCCTTGTTGCCCAAGAGCTTGATGATTCTCCTTTATTTTCACTTCTTTCTCATCACTAGCACTAAAATTGGTATATTCTAGTAAATTATAGCAACGCTCGGAGCTAGTAAAGTTCACTAAGAACAGCGGCCAACTGTTTGGCATGTTAATTAATGAAGCACCTAATTTGCGTGATTAGGCTAAAAATATTTATGGCTGGACCCCAGCTGTCGCTGGCACAGGTGGCTGCCACTCAAGGATGCTTGGCACCACCCAGCGTCACATGGGGAGGAGGTCTGAGGCTATTATTGGATGCAAGAATTCATGCCTAAGGTTAGTACTGCCCTACAATAATATCATATTTGTGTATGACAATAATTTTGGTAGTAATTGCAGGATGGTATTAAAAGATTTGTGGACCTGCACCGCTTAATCAAGTTCAAATCTTGACACCAGAGGGCATCCAACAAATTTAATGCCACCAGAGAGGAAATCCAGTTTGTATGAATATAAAGTCCAAACCAAATTTTGCAATTCTCTCTCAGTTTATTCTTAATTGGATAGTTGTTTTAATCAATCCAAAAAATAATAATAATAACTTGTGTGGAAGCTAGTTTAACCTTTAAAAGCACAAGGTCCATAATAGAATTTTTTTTTTTTTTAATCACAGGAGACAATAATAGATCACAATCATAACAAAAAGAAGGATACAAGATAGTGAAAGGACTAATTGCGAGATTAAGACGCAAGTAAAAGGTAATAAAACTTAGCTCTCAATGCAATCACTATCACAAAAGAGCCCATAAAACGTCCTCTTTGCTGATAAATCTACTAATCTAGCAAACAAAAGAGAAAGGCTAAATATCAGGAAAAAAAAACCCTTAACTTTGGACGCTTAACAGAAAACCCCCCTTAACTTTCAAAATATCAGAACCCCTAAGTATAGGGATTATCACAAAACCCCATTTAACTTTCAAAATTATCAGAAACCCCCCCTAAATCTGAAAGTTAGGGGTGTTTTCTGATAAAATCTGAAAGTTAAAGGGAGTTTTGTGATAATCCCTATACGTGGGGGGGTTTTTCTGAGATTTTGAAAGTTAAGGGGGATTTTTCGATGAACATCCAAAGTCAAAGGGGTTTTATGATATTTAGCCAAAGAGACTACTCACTTTAACCTTTCCCATCAAAACATCCTAATTCCCCCCTAAACAAGAACACACATTCTTAATTACTTCAAATCTCATGTCAAAATCAATGAAGCAAGCTAAATATTAAACACAAAAAGGATTAAAGGCACCATAGTGGTATGGGGAAAAAAATAGTGACAATGAGATAAAAGGAATTGATCTCAAACATGTGTGCTCTAAAAGTGGATAATGACATAAACAGTTGACGAACAATACAGCTTAGATGATATTGACATGTACAAGAAAATTGAGAGGCCAGTTATGTATGAACATGACTAGTTAGTTACAAAGAATATATACTTGTGCATTACAACTCATGTTTGAAAGGAACCAGGGCAAAGTTCACAGCTAAGGCATAAGTTGCTAACAAGTAGCTAAGGAATTCACTTTTTCCATGTAATTTTCAGGTAGCCATGGGAAAAAATTGGTTTCACATCAATAATTCTGTCAGGATCAAAACCTTAAACAGAATTTTGCGGACGAAAATGAACGAAAATCATTGTCGCATCAGTAAAATTTCTGCATGAAATTCCTCTATCCTCCAGTAGAATTTGCCCGGAAAGACTGAAAGGAAAAAAAAAAAAAATAGACCTTACATTCAAATTTCCATTTCAACCAAACAAAAACCAAAAACTCTATTGGAATTAAGAATCCCCAATTTGTCAAAATTCCAACATTTGAGCCAAACAAACCCTGAGCATTAATGTGAATAACAAACAGAAGGACAAGAATAATCACTCGAGAACAGAAAAATAAGGTATGTATATGAGCAGAAACAAACTCATTAGCTATACAAACAAAAGAATTTTCAAAACGAGGCAATCCACACATGAATATCTAAGAATCCATAAGTAAGCATACTATGAAATCAAAATCCAAAGTAAAATAAACTAAATACAAAGTATAGTAGGAGGAGATAATACCACAGTTGTTCTAAACTCAAATCTCATGCTCTCTATACAAGATCATTTTCCCTTGCATCTCTACATTAACTCTCGGGCCATCATCATCGCGCTTATTCACAACATAGATCAATCTCCAATGTCCTCACAATCCGAAACGAATATGGGAGAGAGTTTCTCCTTCCACCTCCAAGCCTCTCTCCAATCTCCTATGTATCTTCAACATACACCCCATTGCAGAAAGAATCCCAAATGAATGAAATCATTAATGCTAGCTTTTCATAACGGAGGATGAATTCTCAAAAGAATCAATAGTAAGGGATACTAGGCGGGGGAGGCGATGCATAATGAACACCAATGATTGGGGGTAATGGTCCTTCATAGACGGGCGGAGGTGGCGATGGAGAAGGTGGTGGAGGTGACGTGTAAACGTATGGTGGTGATAGTGAAGGCGATGGAGGAGGGGGCGAGTTGTAAACAGGTGGCAATGGAGGGGGCAATTCGATGCATGGAGGAGGCGAAGGAGGAGGCGGTGGCTCGATACAAGGAGGGGGAGGAGGTGGGGAATTGGGGGGAGGTGGTAAGTGCATTGGTGGAGGAGGCGAGTGAGTTGGTGGAGGTGGAGATGGGTAGTAGTATATTGGTGGCGGGGGAGAATTTGGTGGAGGGGGTGGAGAATTTGGAGGAGGTGGGGGTGAATGATGAGGTGGCGGCGGTGGAGATGCGTAATGGGGAGGAGGAGGCGAGAAATGGACAGGTGGTGGCGGGGAATGGACGGGTGGCGGTGGTGAGTTTGGTGGTGGTGGAGGCGGTGATTGGACGCAGTAGATTGGTGCCGGGGGCGGTGGAGAAGGTGGTGGTGGTGACATAACGGGTGGAGGCGGTGATGGGGGTGGTGGTGATGGTGGGGGAGGTGAGAATTCCGGCGGAGGAGGTGATGGAGGTGGAGGAGATGGCGGTGGTGGTGATGGAGGTGGAGGTGAGAATGCTGGTGGCGGTGGAGATGGTGGTGGGGGAGACGGCGGTGGGGGAGACGGAGGAGGAGGTGAGAATACAGGCGGAGGAGGAGACGGCGGCGGTGGTGACGGTGGAGGTGGTGACGGTGGCGGAGGTGAGAATACCGGCGGTGGAGGGGATGGTGGTGGAGGAGACGGAGGTGGAGGCGAGAATACCGGCGGTGGTGGAGATGGGGATGGAGGTGGAGGCGAGAATACCGGCGGTGGTGGAGACGGTGGAGGTGGGGATGGAGGTGGAGGCGAAAATACCGGCGGTGGGGGAGATGGCATCGTCGGAGGCGGTAAGCTAACCGGTGGCGGAGGTGGCGACGGCGACACAGGAGGAGAAGGAGGTGACGGCGTGGGGGGGACAAACGGAGCGCACCCAAACGAGCCGCAGTCAACCGGGCGCGACAAGAACGACCTGCACTGTCTCGCCGACCTCTGCACGGGCCGATTCGGCAGGCAATTCCTCCGGTCGTCGAACGTCGGCAACGCCAAACAGGACGGCGGCTCCCCCGTAAAGAAATTGTACGAGTAGGTGAAGTTCAACAGCCTCGGCAAGCTGCAAACCCCCGGCGGGATCGCCCCCGACAGCATGTTATGCGCCACGTCCAGCTGCTCCAAGCTCACCATCCCCGCCACCGACCCGGGCAGCGGGCCCACAATCTCATTGTAGCTGACGTCGAACACGGTCAGCTGCCTGAGCAGCCCGATGGAGGCCGGCAGGCAGGACCTAATCCCGTTGTCCATGAGGATAATCTCGTTCAGCCCCGTCATGTTGCCCAGGCTCGCCGGCACGCAGCCCCTGAACCGGTTGCCCGCCAGGACAGTGACCGAGACCGGGGAGTTCCCGATGTTGTTGGGGATGCCGAAGGCGAACCTGTTGTGGTTTATGAAGATGGCGTCGAGGTCCTTGTCGAAGAGCTCGGCGGGCACCTTGCCCTCGAACTCGTTGTACCTGATGTCCAGAAATTTTAGAGAGGGAAGCCGAAGCACGACTCTAGGGAACTTACCGGCGAACCGATTGTTGCTCAGGTCGAGCTCGAAGAGCAGCCCCAGCCTCTCGAACGTCCGAGGGATCGTGCCGCAGAACCTGTTGGAGTTTATGTGGAAGAGGGCCAGGTCCCTCAGGAGGCCGAGCTCCTCGGGGAGGTACCCGGCGATGTCGCCGTGGTTGAGGTCGACGCCGGCGACCACCACTAGGGACCGGTTCGACGGCAGGGGGGCGCAGAAGACGCCGGTGTAGCCGCAGACGCCGGGGCCCACCCAGTCGCCGGTGAGGTTACGCGGGTCGGAGAAGATGGCGAGCTTCCACGCCTGGAGGGCAATGTAGGCGTCCCGGAGGCGGGGGTTCGGGAACACGAAGGTGGGGTCCACCCGCACGTGCTCCCCGCGGTCGCCGTCGGCGTCGATGTAGGTCAGGAGCTGGCGGCGGGCGATGAGGCCGGCCTCGGCATCGGTGAGCGCCTCGGATCCGGATCCGAGGAGGAGGAGGAGGAGGGCGGCCAAGGAGAGGAGGGGGAGGAAGCGGGTTAGCGGGTTTGGATCTGGGTTTGGATCCATCATCGCCATCTCATTCTAGAGAGAGAGAGAGAGACAAGATGAGGGTTTAGGAATGAGAGTGGAGAATGAGAAATAGAGAGAGGGGGGGAGGGGGGGAGGAGACAGCTATAACACAGCTCAAGAGTGGGAATGGACGGTGCCGATTGAATTCGAAGTGGGGCCCGCTCCCTCTTTCTTTCGAATTGTTTTTCCCTTTCGTGTTTTTTAGCTAGGTTTTTATTTCTATTTCATTTTTTTTAGTCTTTTAGGTTGGAGTTATTAGCGGGTGAGCGTAACGGGAGTGGTTTGAATGGCGGAGGCGTGGCGATAAGAAGATAAGTGGATAGGAACGCGGTAAAGTTACACTGCGGTGGTGGAACCGCTTACCGAAACGTTTACCGGGTTGATATTTGGCTTCCGGTTTTAGTTTAGGTTAATACTTATTTTATGGAATCTCATAAGTTACTTACTATTTGTTTTTATTTATTTTGTTCGAGGGTAAAATAGTCTTTTAAAATGAATAAGCTGGGAAATCCTAAATTATTTTTTCCCCCTACTTATAAATAAGAAATAAGTAAATAAGTAAAGTTTACCGAACATAATTTTAAATCCTTAACAAGTAAAAACATGCTCACAAGTTAAAAATAAGTAACTTGCTAAACCTGCACTTAAGAAGAAAGAAGTGTGAGGATATAATAGGATTGGGATTGACCAGAGATTAGCTGTCTGTTAGTTATTTGGGTCAGGTGGGCTTGGTTTTATTGAGTGCTGCCAAAATTGCGGAAACTACGGTATTGCCCTGGTCTGGTGACATTTTCTTCTCTTTCGGATTATTTTCAACTTAGTAACATTTGATCTATTTCAGTATTCACCCATTAGTGGTTGTAAAGAATATAATCATTTCACCATTGGAGTTTGAAACAGATACTTGTTTGGAGTTAACTGAGTTGTTTTTTTAAATATTGTTTTTAAAAAGAGATGTTGAGATAATAATCAAGGTTAAAAGCATACCCCGCATCTAGTGACAGCATGTATATATATATATAAAAATACCACTAAGTTAAATATTTGCAGTAGATTTTTTATTTTATTTTGTTCAATTAATAATGCCATATTATCCTTCCTGGAGAATCTTGCCTTAGAGGGGGAAAACATGAAACAATAAGATCGCAAGTTTAAAACATGATGCAAACATAATAAAGAAAGATTGTGATATTAAGTTGTAACATATTTTTTTAGATTTTTTTTTTTTTTTTACAATAGTTGTGTGCACAAGCGATTTCATTTTTTGATGGAAAAATATGTAAACGACAATTCCACAGGACTAAATGTGAAATACAAAAGTTCATGTGTTATAGCAACGGGAAAAAGTTTAAACGCACAACGAGTCCTTTGGAGTAATTTTACAATAGAAACGCAGCGGACGCGGGAATCCGTCCGTATGCGAGATATACACTGTCCTAGGGTCCGTAGGAAAGGCTCCTCAATGGACGGTCAAGATTTCATTACATAGAGGGGAGAGAAATCGACGGTTAGATTTGACTGTGAAGCACGTGGGTGGAGCCCACAACCGTCCCTACTGTCGGCGCCGATCCCAGCTGGCACTCACCAGCACCGCGGGACCCGTGAAGAAGTTGAAGGGAGAGAGAAGGGGAGGTGCGCCACGTCACTATTGCCAGCTAGGATTCCTGTGCTGAGCTGTCTAGCGAAATTATTCGATGGTTATTGTGGAATGGGATCACTTCTAGAACAAGCTACGCGGATTCGGAAGAAAGAGAGAAGTTAAAATTCCTTTCTTAAAAATTCCTTTCTTTTCTTTTTAGTTTTGGGCATGATTGTCTATATAGTACTTTGGCATACAATGATTAGCTGTTTTGACTTTAATAAATGGCATTGTGTATCATAATATTCGTACACTTCCTCGTATGCTACTCAATTTAGAGAAAAATATTAGAAATTGCCTGTGTTTTCCTACACAAATAAACGCATAAATAGCGTAAATTAACTAAAACAATATACAATATAACGCGTGTATTCATACTGAGGGTGGTTGATTAATTAGTATGAACCGATTAAACCGATGAACTGACCAAGTTTCAATGATTTAATGTACCTGGAATTACAATAGTTCAACCAATCAAACTCAACATATGAGTAACTCTCTAAAACTCTGTAGAGTTCTCTCTTTCCGATCATTTTAAACTCTTGGATAAGATAGCTTCAAACTATTATTTGTATGCATCTTAATTGGTTCAGATTTAAAAGTTTCAAATTACGAGTTCAAGTTTGATCTTCAATTGGAATAGGAGACGAATGAACGTATTGAAGACGGAAACAGTGTTGTTTTTAGATGAATAATAACTCTTCATCGATTTAAGTCCAAACCAAACAAATTGAGAAACAACAGCGCTTAGTCAAGTTCAGCTCTAAATCTAGGATTCGGTTCAATTTAGGAGGAACGAAAATCAGAATTGAACATCTTCTCACCCCCTAATTTATAGATGACAAACTTTGGGCATTCTAACTCCATGGGGGTTGAGACTAACTTGCCATGCACATGAAAAGACAGAATTGAGACTAAAATTATAATGCTTAATTCCACTTACATGCCCTATAGTTTCCCCGATCTTGCACATAAATGCATTATAGTTTCAAACAGAAAAAGGCCCTAATGTATTTAAGTGTTGTAAATGAATA
Organism: Asparagus racemosus; assembly: GCA_037177215.1. NCBI lineage: Eukaryota > Viridiplantae > Streptophyta > Magnoliopsida > Asparagales > Asparagaceae > Asparagus > Asparagus racemosus. The sequence continues at coordinate 6,844,452 of JBAKGM010000365.1, read as the reverse complement.
CCCCATAGTTAAAAAAAACTCATACAGCGTTATCTTCTCTCTGTGTCACGTAATATAGGGTACTAAAGCGAAACTCTTAGAAACTTTGGGATATTTAAGTGATGTCATTTACAAATCTTGGGGCATTTTTATACAACATTGGATAAACAAGATAGCACTACCGTGCAATATTTTCAAAATTTGTCGCATGAATATGTAAAACTTAAATACTTTTGAGCTTTTTTTTTTCCCGATTTCAAAAAAGATGTCACTTCAGTCCAGTGTCAGGTAAACTATATGGCATTTAAGTGCAACTAAGCCAATTTATAATCCCAATATTCTAAGAATAAAGAGAATAATAAAATAAAATAAAGTTTAATTCCAATCCCGCGGATTACGCCGTATACGTACATTGGAAGAGGGGAAAGAAACGGAAGTAGGGATATTGTCTACATTCAAAGACATAATGAGAATTGAGAGGAAACAAATAAAAAACGCCCGTTTGTTTTCAAAGGGAGGCCAACTGTCCGTCACGTGTACGCTGGGATCCACTGTTGAATTTTGTTCGGAAAACTATAGTTAACAAAGATTTATATGCTCATAGGGAAACAGCTCGCTGACCCATAATTTGTTTCTTCCCAACCTAATTAAATTCATTACTCTTTTATTATTCTCTTGCTTTCAAGGTTTCTAGTATTAATCCCGTGCTAAGCATAGTCTAGTATTTTGTTTTACACATCTAATTAAGATTAATTTTATTATATTTTTTACTTTATCAAGTTCGAAAAATCAAATAATAAGATATAGCAAACACCAAATAGTATAATTACAGTTGACAATTAACAAAATTTTATTCTATCAAATTTAAAACATCCAAATAATAATATACAAGTTCAACTAAAATTTAATGTAGATTAAACAGTGTTGTTTTGTTTTAAAATTTTACTGTTAACAGTGTTTTATGTATCCTTTTCACACGATAAACATGGGAGGTTCAAATAGAAACAAAAACATTAAACGTATAATGCAACAAGAAGTAGTGGGCCACCACGAGCCATGATCAATTTTTTGAATGTAATAATCCATCTCTTTTACTCATATATACGAAACATTTCTACATCATTCTTTTCATCTCAAGGGTGCATATAGACCCAGGGTAGGAGCCAAATATTTGTTGTGTTCTTATATTAAATTACTGTTCTAACAAAATGTTACATTCACCCTAACAATTTCGAATAGAAACTCAAATTTATGAAATATTTACGAAACTAGCTATTATATATTTATAACTATATTTTATCATATAAAATTTTTGGCAAAACTTCAGTGAATGTCCCTGATGTATTGGCTAAATACTATACGAGTTCTTAATATTTGAAAGTTATCAATAGAGATTCCTAATGTTACTTCTGTCATTAGCCTAGGTCTTTTTACAAACTTCTGTTAATTATTGCTGACGCGGCGATGATGTGGCCCTGCCATATCAGCAAAAAAATTAGTGAAATTACAATTTTAATACAATTAAATATTGGCAAAATGACAAGTTTATATTGAATTTGGACTTTCACTAATGTTTTCGTTAGCATGGCAAGGCCACGACAACAAAAATTAACAGAACTTTGTAAAAAGGGCCTAAGATGATGACAGAGGAAACGTTAGAGACCGCCAGTGATGACTTACAAACATTAAGAATCCAAGTGATATTTTGTTGATACATAAGGACCTCCAGTCCTCCACTGAACTTTTGCCTAAATTATCATAAATAATGTTATTGTGAAATTATCTCTTTTCGCATTCCAGTCCGTGTCCTTTCATACGCACGAGCCCGAGTAGCAAAATCCTATATATCAATTTAAACAAGTAATACAAAAATCTTGGATAGGGCCATACACCAAATCCTACATGAAACAACCATAAAACACCGCAAAAACCACCCCCACGGAACATGAAGCCGTTCACATGCCATTCGCAATTCATCAGCAAAATGAACGTGCTTTAGCAGTTGGAGCCCTCTACTTGCTCGGAGTAGGGTCCCCACCAAAATTTATTACGGTCAATCGGACAGAGTAACAGAGAGAGGGGCAGCCGACAGTGGTGCGCAATAATGCAATTGGAGTCTACAGCACTCCGAGTCGTGCAATTTCACACTTTTTGTGGAGGAGGCCGTGAATGATGTTTCTTTTTTGACTTTAACGTCAGTACATTGTGGAAGATCCCAGGAGAAAAACAACAACATCGAGAAAACGTTCCCCACTTTTAACCAATTTTTTGTGCCTTGTTCGTGAATCTTTTTTCCACCGTGAATGGAGATATTCAAATCCACTAATTCAGGGGGAAAAAAATGTTGACTTAACAATGAAACTAGCAAGAACTGGAGCAGGCGAAATTTGTGGAACAAAAGCAGGAACTTTACCCACTGGCCGAGACGAAAGCTAGAGCTATACATAAAGCAACTCACCTCCGTAACTCATTGGTGGTTTTACTGTTCGGAATTTCCCAGAAAAAAATATTGGCCTTAGTTGCATAATTTCTTTTTTCAGGGATTTTAGAGAAGATTAAAGTGGCCATGGAATGAAGAAGATAAAACTACCCAAAAAAAAAGAAGTAGCTTCCGATGAAGCTGAATACACATAATCAGCAAATATTCGAATATGCTGATCCCAACAATCGCCTATCTAGCGCATAAACCTTTTAGTAAAACACACTTAGTACTTTAACAAAGAACATAAAAGTGCCACTCGCACAAGTTAAGGACATAAACATGCAATTTCAACAATAAAATGCCACTGCCAGGCAGGAGTAGAGAATAGTATTTGTTCAAATGTATGACGCCTTTGTTTTCTCTGGAAGAGGATCCAAAACTAAAATTGGAGGATTTTTTTTTTAAAAACTAGAAAAAAAAAAATCAGATGACTTTCACACTTGCCCCAAATGATGAATACAGTTCCCAGGTTTGAGATCTACTCTAACCAAATTCCAGTTCTAATAATCACAAACACAACACGCGTATACCCAACTAAATTGAATCACCATTAAAGTGAATTTATATTAGGATAATCCCAATTTTAAAGCAAACGATGCTACAAACCTTTGTACAAACTAATAAGTAAACTTTACAATTATAAACATACTTCCTCTGACAATCAGAGAATCAGAAGGTCGAGCCTAACTGACGACGAAGCATGAAACATTATGAGACATTCATTCACAACCTCATAATATCGGAAGTAAAGCATGTATGCTACTATTTATCCCTACTACAAAGACGAAAGACACCTTACCTGCAACTCATGAGGAGGCAATCTTATTGTTAATAGGCAGCTCACATCCGGTACATTGACACTCAATTACATACAATCTCTTCAAAATTATACTTATGGTGAAGGCAAGGGAAAGTGAGAGTTAAAAAAGAAAAGAATGTGATAAAAATAAAAGAATGGAGTTATGCTTTAGGCACAACCTTCTCTGCCTCCCAATTTCTCTAGTATTTCAATCGTACATTTTCTCTAGCATTTCAATGGTACATGAAGCAGCATCTTTAAGAAATACACAGAATCAACAGTGAGACACTAAACACCAACTGATAACAATCGCCTCTTAGTGTGTGTCAATTTAGCAAAACCTGTTTATCATTCACAAAGAAAAAAATCAAGGTGTTGTCCCAGTTAACAAACAATGCAATATCTCCCTAACAAATAAAGGACAAAAAAAAAACATATTTTCCACCGTGTTCTGTATCAACTACATTCATCATAATAGATAAAAATAAAATTATTCATGGATTGATTATTTAAATAAAAGATAGAAAAATTTGTGATTTTGAGATAAACTGAAACCTAACCAGAGTTGCTTCTTCATAAAACCAACCAAACTTGCATGGTTAAAATTTGATTGATGATACCGAAATTTATCACAGAAGAAATTGAGACACAGTAAAGTAATGACAAAGAATTATGAAGAAACAAATATTAGAGTATTATCCATGTACTAAAATTTTAGTTCCTAGTTAATGTCAAACTTCAGCACGTCACTTGCATTTTTATTTCTTTTCTTTTAATTTTTATAAAATAGGTGGGATTAGATTAAGCTTTAAAAATTGATTTATTGAAATTAGAAATTAATGGATTCCTATTTTATTATTTAGTAAAATTATTTATTGGAATCAATATCCGAGTCTATTCTATGGGAGGTTACGGGTAACTGTAAACTTGTTACCCTAAGCCAGCTACCCTAATTTTTAGTTGGGTCACTATTGGTTGCACTTAGTAATCCAATTTCATTTAGTTAAGGGTTTTAAAGCTCTTCTGAATCTATTGTCTTAACTTTAAACCAAAGTCCAACATAAATCAATTAGCAGGATGTGCTGATTTTTACAGTTCTAACAATAAGCGCATCATTGCTAACTCCCAAAGTTAGGTAGCTGAAACACAAGTATCAGCAGAAGAGGGTTAGTAAAACTACCTCAATCATTACGTTACTCAACATTTGCCCATATAATAATGATGACAAGGAAAACTCATGGCAAGATGCAATAACTATCGCCAAGTTGCGAAGTTATGATCTACATCACTCACGTGTAGAACACATATTTTGTTGTGTGCAGGATATTAATGTGCCCAAAAGAAACAAAAACTCAGTAATGTGACATTTGAAAAATTCAAGGATATATACTATCGGCTTAACATAAAAAGTTAATATATCAAATGATTAAGGGGTAATGGTGTTACCTTCAGAAATATGTCTGCCTCTAATGCTGATAGTGAACACGTAAGGTCCCTAACCTCGGGGAGTAAGGACTGCAATATCAGAAACAACTGTCATCACAATGAATACTCACTAATATCCATAGCAAAACTAAAACTAATAAAATATAAAGCTAGTATAGAATGCAGCAAGGCAGCGTATTCAACAATCAACTCATTTGAATTATCACACAAGTGATATAATAAAACTCCAAAAGTTAACTTCATGGAACTTTCAGGACAAAAAGAAGTCTAGGAGTGATGCCAAAATGATAAGCAGCTTTACATCAAAGGTATCCGATATCAGGGTATTTTCATCTTACCTGAGTTGAGTTGCTATTTAACTAAGGCAGACACCTCATCACAGAATTGATGATAAAACAAACACACATATTGAGTTATAATACAAGGAATGCACTTTATCATTTGTAACCCTATATAGGCGGGCATGGAAAATACACATTTATTTGTAACAAAAAGAATGCACTTCATTGCACTCCATCCTAATAAACATGCTCTAACAATGTTTCTAGTCATAATATGCAAACAAACAACCATATAACAATTAAAGGGGGAGAAAGGACCAGATGAGCTTCATAACAACTTGTGCATTATTTAAGTAATTAAAAGGATGTTAAGAGGCTGAAGCTCATGGATCCAAGGGACAGGTTTCAAATCTGCTATTGTGACTTACTGTGGCAATTTTACTCTTTGGTCATAGAAGAAGATGGTAAAGAGTAAACAATAATAAATAAATAAAGGCAAAAGAAAACAAGACTCTGGTATAAACTATATTCCACATTCTAGACAAACATTAAATGTAATTCATAGGCATTCTCATTCTCACCATTTCCAATTAAGTGATTAATTATCTCAATTAACCAAAAGACTTTCAGCAAATCAATTTTCAGGTTTCTAATAATTTGTGGAATAGCGCTCCAACATTTTATTGAAACAGAGGGAGGGAAACCAGCCGCAAGTGTTAGCTGGATTTATGTTGGCTTGATGGTTATTAAATAGAGTAGGGTGTTTCAAGAAAAAAATTAATCACCCGAGAAAAAAACTTGGATTTTTACAGTTGGCCAACCAAAGGCCTTAGGCTGAGGGATTTCCTTCAGTATTCATACCATACTCTTCGTCGCCATTATTTCCATTGACAAGGACGTCACCATCTGTAGACTCATTAGCGACAACTTCAACAGCTTCTTGGCCATCCTCTTCTCCTATTTCATCTGACACCTGTAAGCATGCCTTAGTTATGGTTAATGTCAAAGCAGTAAATGTAATATTTACAAGAGCACGTAGGCCAGTAGAAACACAAATAAAAATAACTCAGAAATTATAAAATAAATGTCAAAATTTTCATAACGTGGTCAAAATTATGACAGCAATCAAGCTTCAGTGAAATTTTTTATATAAAGAATTAGTATAAGAAAACATACCCTCCCAAAAATCTTAATATTAGAGTTTATATATTAAGTAGAATTTTAGAAATCATGGAGAAAACAAACTATGGTAAGTCATATCAATACCTCATGACCCAAATCTCCATTTTCAAGAGGCAAGTCTGCTTCATCCACTTGCATATTTTTGAATGCTTCCACAAGATTCACATTTAACTTTTCAGCGTGTATCGGGTATTCCTCAGCAGGCAGATAGGTACCTCTGTGGTAACAAAAAATGGAGTCAATACATAATTCCCCAAATACAATTAGCTTTCCAACTGTTAACCTTTGTGGAGTATCTATCTGCTGTAAGGTTTTGAACATAATTGTTAACTGAGATTTTGGTTATTGTTGATGCCCGGATCATACAGTCACTAACCTCTGTTAGATTAGAGTTTAAGAGAGTGGGGTCCGCTTCTTCTCCTAATGCATGGTGGTTGTGCGCGTTGATTGTTTCTTCCGCTCCGGCTGGAAAACCTGTGGAAAAGGCGGAGTTGGGATCTCCGGTGGTCTCTCCGACGGTCTTTCTTAAGAAATTGAACTACAAGTAGAGCTGAAGCTTTTTGATTTAGGGTTGCTTATCTTGGTTACTGTTCGGTTCTCTATTTGTATGGAAGTCGGAGGGCACTTTGGTCATTCTGGCTGGTGCTGAGCTAAGGCGTGGGTCAGCCCTATTCTTACGTATGCTGACTCGATGATGGGACAGAAATAAATAGTGGAGGCCGCGCCGGACAGCTTTGACATGTGTCGATTGGAAGTTGGCGCGGGAGTTAGCACTGTTCCCTAGGTATTAATGGGGATGGGATTAGTTATACACGCAGCCAGAGGGGTTCAAGGTGCCTTAATTATCGTGTGAAATGTGAAGAAATCAAGGCACTGGCGGCTCAATTAATGTGATGCCTACGCGCTATCGGGCCCAAACTTCGTACAACCCTCGCCTAAGGACGAGAACTTGAGCAGACTAAGCAGGGAACGTTATGTCGTCTACAGGACCGGCTAACACCACCTTTCGTGTCGTCCACGAAGGTAGTCGACTGAGGGGACGACTAGTCACGTCTCTCGAGTTGCTCCGTGAGGATTGGTCGACTTGAAGAGTCGAGAAGAACGGCTAGTACCGCCATTCGCGCCGTCCATGAAGGTAGTCGACTGAGGGGACGACTAGTCCCACATCTCGAGTCACTCCGTGAGGATTGATCAACTTGAAGAGTCGAGAAGAACGGCTAGTACTGTCATTCGCGTTGTCCATGAGGGTACTCGACTAGGGGGACGACTGGCCTCAACTTTCGAGTCGTCTAAGGGATTCGGATTAGGGAGGCCTAAGCTTGTTCCCTTATCTCAAATGTTGGCATTCCACTAGGAATTCGAGGGCTAATCAGCAAAAAAATGTTCAGGACCATAACAGTTGGCCCCTTTCGCTTGGAGTCAGCTTTGAGACGGGTCTGAGCGAAAATAGAGTCCTGGGTCCTAGCTGAGAAGAACGTGTTCAAAGCCGACTCCAAGCGAAAGAGGCCAACTGTTATGGTCCTGAATATTTTTTCGCTAATTAGCCCTCGAATTCCGAAAGGAATGCCAACATTTGAGATAAGGGAACAAGCTTAGGCCTCCCTAATCTGAATCCCTTAGACGACTGAAAAGTTGAGGCCAGTCGTCCCCCTAGTCGAGTACCCTCATAGATGACACAAATGGTAGTACTAGCCGTCCTTCTCGACTCTTTAAGTCGATCAATCCTCACGGAGCGACTCGAGAGGTGGGACTAGTCGTCCCCTCAGTCGACTACCTTCATGGACGACGCGAATGGCAGTACTAGTCGTTCTTCTCGACTCTTCAAGTCGACCAATCCTCACAGAGCGACTCAAGAGATGGGACGAGTCGTCCCCTCAGTCGACTACCTTCGTGGACGACACGAAAGGCGGTGTTAGCCGGTCCTGTAGACGACATAACGTTCCCCGCTCAGTCGGCTCAAGTTCTCATCCCCAGGCGACGGTTGTACGAAGTTTGGGCCCGATAGCGCGTAGGCATCACATTAATTGAGCCGCTAGTGCCTTGATTTCTCCATCTCACACGGTAATTAAGGCACCTCGAACCCCTCTGGCCGCGTATATAACTAATCTCATCCCCATTAATACCGAGGGAACAGTGCTAACTCCCGCGCCAACTTCCAATCGACACATGTCAAGGCTATCCGGCGCGGCCTCCACTATTTATTTCTGTCCCATCATCGAGTCAGCATACGTAAGAATAGGGCTGACCCACACCTTAGCTCAGCACTAGTCAGAATGACCAAAGTACCCTCCGACTTCCATACAAATAGAGAACCGAACAGTAACCAAGGTAAGCAACCCAAAATCAAAAAGCTTCAGCTCTGCTTGTAGTTCAATTTCTTAAAAAAGACCCATACTGACTTGATGGTCGGAGGGACCACCGGAGATCCCAACTACCCCCTTTCCACAGGTTTTCCAGCCGGAGAGGAAGAAACCACCAACGCGCACAACCACCAGGCATTAGAAGCGGACCCCACTCTTTTAAACTCGAACCTAACAGAGATTAGTGATTGTGTGATCCGAGCATCAACAATTATGATGGGAACATGATCTATAAGTGCAATATGCTGCTCAGCTGGGTCATACTGTAATATTGGCACAAATTGCCTATAAATACAAAATACAGGGAACTTAGATTAATATTCGTTCTTTACACTACATCCACTAAAAATGGCATGTTTTAGTACCGCACAAATGATATTGCTTTTATACACAAATGGTATAACCATGTACACTGCACAAATAGCTAATGAGTGGCATCAATTAGCAATATGGTGCTAAAAAACAAACAGTAGTAACTAAAAAATTTCACAATGACAACTGATGCTCATAAGCTATATACATTTAAAGAGTTTTTCATAAATGCTCCTATTTTAAATTGACTGAGAAAAAGAAGTAAATTTTAAGTTGAAAGATATCAACATATGAGAAACAACATAAGAGAAAAAGTTATGAGGGAAGATGAAGAACTTGTTATGAGCACCTGTTTTGGGTGCTATTAGACTCTACAGCAAGAGCAACCTGCCAGTCCTCAAATAAGTTTGAGTACTCTTCAGGATCAGCCAAGGACTCTGCAGCCTTTGGATTGACCTTTGCACAAAACCAATATAAGAACAAATCAAGAGTAAGTTATTAAAGCTAATTGAATAAATAGAAAAACCTACAAAATAAAGCAGATTCTGACCACTAAGAAGCAACAAAAATGATCTTTCATCTTTCCTTATGTTTAAGTGGGTTTAAAATTCTATTATAAATGAAGTTAAGAGATAACATGGCTGAACCTTAATGAGATCTTTCTTCCAAATTGCAACGATCTCTGAGACTTTGCTTGGAAGATAAGAACGCGCCATCAAGGCAGCTTCTGGAATACGGTTGCTACAAAGGGAAAGATGTTACCAGTAACACTTGAAGTGGCATGAATCGAGATTTATACACTAAGACTAAGAGATTCGACTATTAAAAAATGTACCTATCAACCAACAATTGAAGGCAGTCCTCCAATTTTCCTAACAAAAACAAACAAAGGAAGGCCACATTATTCTTCCCTTGTTCTTTAGCAAGAGATGCAAGTTTAGCGATTCCTTCAGCATCACCGAGAGCAGAATAAATAAGTAACAAACCACTCAGATCCGTTGCTTGTGATAAGCATTCCTCAGCCATATCTAACTGCAGAAACATGAACAACAACTCAAATAAATAACTGAGTCTTTTTGGCTTTCATCAGAATAATTATGCACATAAAAGCTGGAATCAGACTATAATCAACAAAACAGAATATTTTTTTTTGAAAAAAAGACAAATGCAATAAAAATCAGTACCAGACTGGTTCTAAGATTTAGCATACCCTAACTTTTTCTTTGCTTTTCTTGTTGGAATGTCTCGTAGAACTCTATAGACAAATAGTTAATCAACAAGTTTTATAAAAAATCGACAGTAAGGCTGTGTTTGGTTTGAGGTAAAGTGAAAGAAAAGAAAATGTAATGGAAAAGGAAAAGAAAGGAAAAGAAAAATAAAAAGAAAAAAGAGTTTTTTTATGTTTGGTTAGGAAGAAACTTGTAGAAAGAAATTTGAAGGAAAATAAATAAAAATAAGATAGAAAAAATCATTAACTTACCCTTATACATAAAAATTATACTAAACCCCATTAACTTTCAGTGTTATGCAATAAACCCCCATGACCTTTCAAACTAATAACAAACTCCCATGAATGTTTTCGAATTGCAGAAAACTCCCATAAACTTTTTGAGTTTTGTAGATAACCCCCATACATTAGAACCAAAAACCAGCATAAAGAGGCATTTTGAAAGTCCATGGGGTTTAGTGTAATTTATCTAAAAGATCATGGGGGGTTTCTACAAAAATTATTGGGCGTTTAGTGTGATTATGAAAATCGTGGGGGTTTACTATAAAACACTGAAAGTTTATGGGTGTTTAGTGTAATTTACCATAATATATCCTATAAAGAGAAACCAAACAATACAAATCTATTTTCTTTTTCTTTTTCTTTTCTTTTCCATCATTTTCAGTCAAACCAAACTGGGCCTAAAAGATTAGGACAGATCATAATGTTAATCCAACTGAAAATCCAAAATTTAACATTGCAAAACTAGCTCTATTTGAATATTACTTTCACTAACAAAAGTGACCTCTTCTGTTAATAATGCAAAGTACCAAATTGGTGTTTATTAAAGGGTTTTCACCTATATACCCCTCAAATCTATGGTATTCTGAATATTACCCGCAAATCTTCATAATTGCCAGTTTACTCAAAATCATCCCAAACTTATTAGTTTACCTCTCAACTTAACTTATTAACTTAACTTATTAGATCTCTAATAGAATTGGAAGAAAAAAAAGTCCTACTTTATTATCATTTTCTACCTCCCTAAATTCGAATATATATTTTATAAAAAAAAAGAGGGTGTGGCTGCCTGGTGATGGATGGCCAGCAACCATCACAGCCATCTCTTTTTCTCAACTCCCCTCTCTGTTTCTCACCTGACAGAGAGGCTAATTAGCGTGTTAATTAAGTATGCTGGGGTAATTTAGTTGTATTTAGAAAAGAAAAAAAAACAGAATATGAAGAAATATACAAAGTAAATTTTCTATTAAAGAATTTGAGGGATAACTTAATGGTCTAATGTAAATTGGTGAGAAGATATATGAAGAATTGGGGAATAAATTTAAGAATATCATATATTTCAGGGAATATGGGTGGAAAACCTAAACATTGAAGCATGACTCTCTGTATGTGAGTTACAGAGGGTGAGTGTTGGCTTCTGTTCAAGAAACAGAAGACCATTATAAGGTTAGCAGAAAGAAATGGGGTGGGGTGGGAGGGGCTTCAGCTTTAGCCAAAATAAAAGGTAAGTCTCACTTTTCCGGTGGACATTGCAAGCTTCCCTAGCTGCTTCCATTTTGATTCGCTTTGGACCTCCACAGCTATCTCCTGCAAAAGCCAACTTTCATTAAATGGAGAACGTTGTCTGGAACACTTGATCATATATTTCAGTGATCTAAGAAAGCTATCAAATGTTAGATGGCCACTGTATCAATTTGGATAAAGTACCTTAGCTATATCCAATCGCTCAAGCTGTACAGCAAGATCAAATTTGTAATTAGGATCCGTCGCCACTTCCAAAGCATCCTCGGGCATGCCTCGAGATTCTAAGAAACGGGCCACACTGGAAATAGCACATTATCAATATAATGGGTTTGCAATAATTTTATGCCACTAAGCTGTCCAGAGCCATTTTAAGGAGGTATAATTTTTGTGATTTATTCTTGAAAAATACCATCAAATTTAATGAATTAACATGCAGCAGAATAGGCCACAAAGCTTTAGATTTCCAAATTTTATGTGAAAAAAAGAAAAAAAAATCAACACTTGCATAACAATCAAAAGATTGCATTCATCAAAAACCCACAAAGCAAACTTAATATGTTAAAACATGGATCACAGGATGAGATTGGATATGAGTTTAACATTACATCCTATGTACAACTAGATCATTAAGATAAAGGAAATTAGATGACATAAAATGCAGAATGTGGAAAGTACCTGTTGTGATGCTCCTTGGGAATTGACTGTAAAACATCACTTGCACGATCCAGATCCCCACGCATCACTAGGGTTTTATACTCAATCAAACTAAGTAGTAAAGTGTACCCCATAACACTGCAGTGGAAAATCATTATTAGCCCCTAATTTGTGAGAACAAAAAATTTCAAAAAAATAAAAAAGGTCCCTTGTGCACTCACTTGAACTCCTTGTCAATGAGATACACCCTGCTCTGACTAGCAAGATATCCCAACAAGTACATTGGCCGGTCCAGGTGGAACATGGTGGTGACCTACAATAAAGAGTAGGAACTCACATCATAAAACTCCAGCAAGAAACTTATGTGACTGATTGTGACGCAACATTTCTAGCACTGTAAATACATGAAGGTATACCTCTCCACCGACACAATAATTCAGTCTACCGGAAGCGTTATTGTAAATGAAACAGTCCCCAACCCAAATTCCAGTTCGCACACGCTCATTTATTTCATGAAGCATTTCAAAAGCATCCTCAACACCTTGTTCATCACCTGAGTTTCCACTTTCTAGATAAGAAGAAACAGTGTCACCCTGTAATAATTTCATGTCTTTTAGTCTCATTTTATAAGTCAACGTTATACCCTTAGTATAAGCAGAAGCAATTTTCCAAAACAAGATTAATGTCAGTTAAATTTACTAGGGAGTGAAAAAAATGTCAACAAACTTACATTATACTTTAAAATGTAGAATGATGAGTCACTTGCAATAGTAAGTAGGTCACCACTATCAGCCCAATAAAGATTCTGAATAAAAGAGACCAAACATCAATTCATATAAGCTATAAGAGATCTGAACATGCACAGCACAAAATAAGCCTGTAATATTCTCACTTTCACATTAACATCAATGCGCCGTATCAATCTGCATTCAGCCCAGTCATAAAAGCAAATGAAGTCGTTCGAGCACATTGCAAGTAAAGCTCCTCCAAAGATACGCTCAGCAGAAAAGGTGGGTCTTATACTTCTCTTCTCCTGAAATTACAACTTCTCATCTTAGTTCAACTTCACAAGGACTAAAGTTAGATTTTGGACTTCGCGATCAAGAGCTGCAAGGATTATGAAGTAAACAATATGACTAAAGAAGTCCAAGTTTCAGAAACAACAACATAGCGTCTATCAGAATCATGAACAAAGGTGAAAGGACTAAGGAGACCTATATGCGTTGAACAAAGGCTAATGGAGACTAATACGCGCTAGTATAGTACGACTGCATTTATACCTGACCGACAAGAACTGCAGCAAGAGTATGGGAAATTACACAATTAATGGGTTGGGTTAAGCACGAGACCCACTAGTAAATCAGTATGACTGATAGATTGTCAATAACTTATGTCGAATTCCATATAAGAATGTGTGTCTGATGCTCCTTTCCGATATTAAAAATACATTTTAAGTACTAAGAATTTAGATTTAAGTGCGACATATGATGATACATAGCTCTCTCCTTGTTCTTCAATTAGTTGCACAAATTGAAGTAGTTTTGCAGCGCCGATTATATAACATGCCAGAAAGAAATAGAAATCAATAAAGTCAGCCAGATAAATTTGTAGGTTAAGGGTGGACCATTTCTAGGAATGGATGAGCTGATTTTTTTGTGACAAATCAGGGATGATATCGAAACTTGACATTTTAAATGTGGCCTCCACTAGTCCTTGAAGCTGAAGCTGGGTGTAGAACTTTACGCAGGTAAAGCTAAACCTACTGATGGGGGAGGGCAAAAAGGGGTCAATCATAAAGTGGCACTGAAATGAGGACAACTTTCAGGCTTAATTAATGACAGGGTGCTTCATGTGGGAATAAGGGATAAGTTAAGGTGCGCAGAACAGCAACATATGCAGGAAACACCTTTCCCGAGCTTGCTTCTCCTCTAGAAAAGGCACTTCTGGCTTAATGCATAAACTAGTATTTTATCACTATTATTATTGCATCACCACCACCACTGAAGTAAGAAAAGCTGTCAAGAAAAGACAATAGTAGTAAGAGTAATCAACTAAGTTTATAGTCTATACAAGCAGCTGTCAACATGACTTGACCCTCGACATATTGGATGGATGTTTATGTCAATAGAAAGAAATAGAATTGATTTTCCAAATTGATCAATTATTATTTCTCTTAGATGGATCCTCTTACAACAAGTTACATCAATAGGAGTAATGACCATGTATTCTTACGATGTATACCAGAAGTGTAAGATTACAAAGAGGCCATTTCTTTTTTAATCCATGCTAGTTCCCCCAATAAAATAAGAGAATAAAACAGGTTGAAGTAAATACCTGAAAGTTTTTGCTGAAAATTTTTATTCTGGATGTGCTTTCTCTGACCGCATATTCACCCTCAGATGACCACACAACCTCGAGAGCGGAGCCAAAAGATCTGTTTCTCCATGCCAATGCTGTGTAAATAATGTATTCACCGTCTCCACAAACAACCACAAATCTACCATTACGGTTATGCTTTAAGCTCTACAAACATAAGAAATAAATGCTCGATCAAAATTCCTTTTTTTTCTCTACCTGGGAAGAAAATTTAAGATGAAATTATCTGCAACATAAAACTATTCAATTTAAATTTACAACATTCTTATGATAGAAGGTAAAGCAACTAAAACTGCCTTTAGGCTAGACACCCTAAATCTGCATTATATGGTTTCAATGAAGAAAATCACTACAAGGAAGAAGGTGAAGAGCTTTTATAATAAACCTTAGGACAACTCAACGAAGCTTGGAGAAACAGGATATGTACATGGTTTATAGAAGTATCGATTTAGCAACTCTTAACTTATCTGAATTGATAAAAGAACACTCATGAAGCCAACCTCCAAAGACATTGTAAAGGTTTCTCTTATTGATGTTAAAATGGATAGAGCAATTCTTCATAAAGCAAGAGATGATAAACCGGGAGCAATAAGTATAAAATAATACATCTCCATCCAAAAAAAAAAAAAGTAAGGCATGGTTTAATATATTAGGTTTTTCTAAAAACATAACAAAGACAGCTTTATACACTAACTAAGTGAATTAAAACAGGAACAAAGCAGAACCACACTGGTCCACACTAGATCAAAAAATAATGCCAAGACTGCAGATAATCTCTCAATTCATCAAGACAACCGGCCTATTGCCTAACATAAAAAACATGAAACTGCATTTCATTACTCAGTAAGAGAAATAAAATAAACATCTGGATGTGTCCACATGTGTTATATTCATCCCCTTTCAACAAGGACTACTTTCTGAACATAACCAAGAAATCCTGCAGTATGGACTTCGAATCAGTACGTGATACAGATACAGGAGAGCTAAAGTTTGCATGCTTGCTATGCTTCTGAACTATCCTTTAAAGGATCAATTCATCCATGAGACAAAGAGGATCAAGGAGGTGAAGAAACTGCAACTTAGAACATAGTACCAAGAAACTTACTTGTGGATAGAGGTCACAGCTCCCCAGCTCCTTCACAGCCAAAGGCAATCTTTCTCCATCTGTAACCTGAAGGACAAATTATACCAATTTTCTAAATTAGCTACAGAAAAGTTTACCTTTCTACTTTTTGATAAAGAAGTACAGAAAGTAACCTCATAGTCTGCTCCGATTGTCTTAATATTGACAGTTTGAATTTCATTATGTTTTGCCCATATGATCTTACCACTGCTGTCCATACTAGCTACTGGAACTTCACGACCAAGTTTTATCATTATGGTTCCTTCATCATATCCAATTACCACTCTGCATAATTTACCATATGAGCAAAAAGTCGAATAGTACATCATGTAATCAAGATTTTTTACACAACTAAGAAGCTTTGTTAGAGAACTTATCTAATAAAGAAACAATATAGATAAGAAAATCCAAAATATCAAAAGGATAAATCTTCATAATTTGAAGCAGCATTATTGTTTTATAAGGAAATCATAGAATAAATTTCTCCACCATGGAAAATTAAGCAAATTGTGAAGGAGGGATTAATGCTTGACAATTACCTCCTTGAACCTCTAGAGTATCCCACAGCCCAAACTCGTTCAAGACCGTAATTTAGCGTGTTCTCAAGCCTGCCAAAAAGAAAGGATGATGAAACTGACAGATAAAAGAAAATATGGAATCGTTCAATTCACAAACATTACAAATCTATACTACATATAAAAGAGGATTGCCTTGTCAAAAATTTTGATTTCCATTTTTACCCTTTTAAGTTTGATAATTCTCAAATATGTCATTAGTTGTAATTAAT
>JBAKGM010000365.1:6806980-6824985 GCA_037177215.1 Asparagus racemosus | reverse complement strand
AAGTGCATTCCTATCAAGGACTAGAATTTTAGAATATTATACTTTTATTTTTTAGGTAAAGAGATCATTGCTCGCCCCCCCCCCCCCACAAACCCCACCCCACCCCAAAAAATTTGTGTATCTGCCACTGCACATAACAATTCACCAACTAACAAGTCATGCACAACAAATGAAGAAAAATAGTAAGGGACATATAAGAAAAAAAATCTATGGAACTAATAATCTAGGTCATCTGATCCAGAAATAGAAACACTGATGATTCAGCTTCATCAAATAATTTACATCAACTATAAGGAAAAAAAATTTATAGTTAAATCAAACACGAACAGGATGAATTGCATATGCAGAAGAAAAAAAAGCACCATTAATGCCAGTAGTTATTTTGATGAAATTTCATGATAAAAAAATGGTGGTTAACCTACCTATATGTTGTTGCATGCCATATTCGAACAGTTCCATCCTCTGAGCCTGTAATGATTATAGGGAGCTCAGGATGGAAACAGACAGTTGAAACATTGTGCGTATGGCCCTCCAGAGTTTGAACACAGCTCTTCGTTTGGTAATCCCAGACCTGATTCCATAATTTTTTTTAACAGGAAGCTACAACAGAAGCATACACAATACAAATTTCCAACAAAGAGTTACTGAGCAACCTTGGCAGTATGATCATCAGAACCAGTAATTAAATATGGCCTATCACCACCTGTAAAGTAATCAACACAATTCACTCCCTTAAAATGTGCATCTAAGGTGAAGTTCGGATCGGGAGAACCAAGATTCCAGATCTGTAGTTAAGAACAATGAATATGTTCAATATTCTGACAAGAAACAATAAAAAAGTACTTAATACCACAGATTGATATGGAATTTGAGTGACACCTTTATTGTGCGATCCAAAGAAGCACTTGCAAAAGTATTAGTGTCTTTTGGATTGAAGGTCACTTGCATTACATAGTGTGTGTGTCCTTCAAAAATCTGAGTACACGTCCAACCTTTCTCCCAATCCCAGAGCTTTATCAACATGTCATCAGATGACGACAACACATATGGAAGGGTTGGGTGGACAGCTACACACCTGATGTAATCTGTGTGTGCCTCAAAAACTTTCACTTTATCCATTGTATTATAGTTGTAAACACGAATGAACATATCATCTGCTCCAGCGACAACCCACTGTTTGCGTGCAATAAATTTTGCTGAGCGTACTGGATTAAAGTACAACATGTTAACAGCAAAATGTTACAAAAAAAAAAAGCACAGAAACTGAAAGCTG
Source organism: Asparagus racemosus (assembly GCA_037177215.1). Taxonomy (NCBI): domain Eukaryota; kingdom Viridiplantae; phylum Streptophyta; class Magnoliopsida; order Asparagales; family Asparagaceae; genus Asparagus; species Asparagus racemosus. Next base: position 6,823,712 of record JBAKGM010000365.1, on the reverse strand, counting down.
ACATAGATATTACAATACCTGGCAGTTCAGTGACCTCAAATGACTTTGCCATAGTCTGGAGACATAAACAACTCTCAGTGAACTAAATCGCGAAGATTTAAGAACTAAAGAAAAATGACTAATTAACTTTAAATCCTTCAACAACCACAGCTAGGCATTGAAAATTTAACTTCCAGCCTTCACAATGATTGTGTAAGAAAAATGATGTGGATCCTTAAACTGGATAGCTTAACATTCAAAAGGTGTTCTAAAAACTAATCAAACTTCTAAACAGAGCTTTTAGATATATTTCGCTATTCAAAAGACCTAGAGTGTGAAATCATACATACAGAAGAAATAATATATATAATTCATGTATAAAAAAACAGAATATTAAGTGTCATTCCAACAAGAAAAATTACAAATAAGCAGTTGAAACCATGCCTTGTAGAACTGGTAATACTGGAAGTATCTTTCTTCATATTTTTTCAGACCACATCTAGCTCCTTTTTATTTTTATAAGTAATTATGAACTTTCCTCTTGGTTGCATGAGCTTAAATTGTATAAAATTTATTGCCATGAAAAGGTGACCTAAACTTCAAGGTGTTTCTTGAGGGCGGTACCCAAGGACACCTAAACATGCCTGGCGTTGTTAAGAAACACTTCAAAACATGTAGTTTTACCTCACTAGCCATCGAACATAAAGGCTGGCCAATTGTTTATAAATATTTCTTGACCTTCAAACATAAACCCAGTTTGATGGGAAAAACTCAGGTGATGTTCGTGGATGCCAAAATGGTTTGAGTATTTAGCATAAGTTTCTAACAAATCACAACCTGGTAAAGATTCACTCTGATCCGGAACTACCGTATTTTAAGGAGATTAGCACCACATGGTGTTGAAAGCTCAATGAGTTATTTCTATACATTCTCCGGTTCTCCCTAATCCGTATGCATCTAAGTTTATCCTATCACCAATGAACACTGTATACAGATAAACTGAAATGAGATGGAGAAATTTTCAAAATAAACTCAATCCCAACTTTTATTCTAAAAATCGACCCATTTCAAACTTAATAACACAAATCGACCTACTTTCTGGCCACGTCAGCATCGCCACCAGAAACTGAGTCGTTTTTAAAAAAATCGAGTTGTTAATTAGTTGGGGTTGGCAACCCCAACTAATTAGAAGCTCTGCTAAAACAGTCGGGATTGCAAACCCCAACCAAACTTAGACACAAAAATAATGTTTCTTCGAAAAGAGAACACAACTTAGATAAGTTCCAACTGCCGTGTCGGTCCAAAATCACATGGGCACATCATCAACATAAACACAAAAATAAAATAAAATCAAAAGATTGAGATCTTCGATCTTAATGAATCCCTCGACCGCAGCTTCCTCTTCTTCCTCCTCGTCAACCTCCTGCGGCTCTTGGTTCTCTGACTTCGTCCGTGGCCGCTTCGGCAAGCTCAACCCCTCCGCCACTTCCGTCAAAAACGTGCAGGGGAACTCCATCTCCGACAAGCTCCGTGGAGTTCTTCTCAAGTACGGCCCTAAGTCTGCTCAAGTAGTCATTGTTCCATTTTCTGCCAATTTGGTCGAGGTTTGCAACCCCCACTGTTTTAGCTTTGCTAATCACAAGGCAAAGCTTCTAATTAGTCGGCAGAGCTTCTAATTAGTCCTGGTTGCTAACCCCGACTAATTAGCAACTCGATTTTTTTAAAACGATGCAATTTCTAACCACGACGCTGACGTGGCCAGAAAGTGGGTCAATAATAAAGTTTAAAATGGGTTGATTTTTGGGATTCAAGTTGGGATTGGGTTTATGTTAAAAATTTCTCCAAATGAGATTTATTTGGTAAATGTAAATTTTAACAATGGATAAGAAATATAAGCAATGACTATGTGACTACCATCCTCTTACTCAAGTGGTACAAGAGATTGTCTAGGAATAATGTTCAGAACTTCTGCATAAAGTGTTGGCCAAGTTGTATTAGGAGCTCAATTTTCAATCCAATATGTCCTCAAGGACGGAAATGAGACAATTATTAGAGCACATCACTATACTAAATCCATATCCACCTTATACAGAGTGGGGGTAGGAGAGGCCAAAACTTCAATTCATCATAAATCTACCCAGTTTCATCTCCTACCAAGCTGATTCCCTTCACAAACCCGTAGAGCCAACAAACTGGCACATCAACACCTGGAACCACTCCATGTCAGACCTAATAAAAATCCTTCTCTAATTACATCATAAACATAGTTTTCTCTCTTCAATGCTCAAAAGTCTATTTGAACTTCTCAATTAATCACTCTTGAGTAAAACATTTCATCTTGATAGGGGACGAACAAGGATTCCACAAAAAAAAACTTTAAACTAACTGCATGCACATATGAGATAAAACATTAACTCTAGCCCCAAAAGGTTAGATTGCATTGTCAACCAATCATAACAAGAGCAGTGGTAAATGAACAAGCACAGTGTACTAAAAAGTGTTGTGCACATAGGACGTATAAAGAGTATACTATCAAATAAAATCTGCAAAAAAAAAAACCAAGTAAAATGACCAAAATTACTTGCCTGTGTTTGGTAATCCCAGATGCAAACACTCCCAGAATAAAGACTCGCTAAAATCCTGCATTGTCAATGATTCATTCAAATTATCAAGCACTTTATGATTAATAATTTCAATGAAAATTATATTACCATGGCTCTGTTGGATGTAGATCCACGGACTTCACTCTTTCCGACCTTTGAGCAAGTTTCCTCTAAATAACGCACAAATTTTTAAATTAAAAAAAACATAAAAAAGAATCTAAGATACATCACTTAATACAAATTACCTTAATTTCAAGTCTCAGAGGCTGCAACCACCACCATGATCATAAAAACAAAGAAAAACATCAAATCAAGAAACAAGCGTTAATGATTCACCAGTAAAATCTCAGATCTCTGAGGCTACTAGCACTGAAAATCTAAAATGCGGTGAAATTAGAAAATTTAAGCGGATAATTCGCTCGTTTTTCTTCAAATCTAGGATGTTTCGAGTCAGATCCAACGTTTCTACGAGTTAATTGATGAGTCGAGAGAAAGCGTACCATTTTTGCGATCGAGGAGGGTAAAACCCTAGAAATCTAGGTTTTCGTTTTGTATCGAAGAGGGAAGGGAAAAAAATGGAGAAGAATAGAGGGAGAGCAGCGGTGAATCTCACTAAGAGGCGAATCGAGGAGGAAAAAGAAGTGCGAAGACGGGCGAGCGAACGAATCGAAGCAAAGCGAGACGGAGCCTTTTAACATATTAGTCCCCGTAAACCTTTCTTATTACGAAAATGATCCTCTGTGCTCAAAATCTAACAAGCCACTAAATTTTACCCTACTTTTTAAAGAAACCCTTGAACTCTTACTTTAATTTAGTAATTGCTTTCATTCTTTTTTTTGCCCAATGGTGGTTTTCAGTCCCCAAACGCTATCCAAAATAGTTTCAGCTACAATAGAATTGAAATATTGTAAAAAGAATTACATGACAAAGCTCTTATAATTGAGCTTTGATCTATCCGTTATTTGTTTGAAGCTTTAATTGTTCTTTCATCACCCAGCAAGCAAGTCTTGGGTATACATAAAAAATCTAAGCATGGCAATGCAAACATAATCAAGGTACAAGATTGTAACAAAAAATTTTGATTGGGAAAGGAGCATCATGGGCAATGAAACTTTAGGGGTTTTTTTCTTTAGTCAAACCTTGAGGAGGGATTAGCAATATTTTTCCTTGAGCTAACTTAAAAATCTGTTTAGCTATATGAAATCATATCCTTCTTAAAATGGTGGGAATGACAATTCTCTTACCTGAAAGAATTCAATAAGACATTTATACCCATATATGATTATAATGGATTACTATAGGGTCTAAATAGAATGGAAATAAAAACTTTAGAGGCTTCATAGATTGAAATAAAAGTTCAAGGCCTTTTAGAAAAGTAGGTTAAAGTGTAGGGGCTAATCAGACTTTGAGTTATTGCAAACTTGAGTAGTGTACGAAGTTTAAGCCTTTTAGATTGCGACATACATACGTCATGCTTTATTTGTAATGAATAGTTTGCGACGTTCGGTTGTGATTTGCTAATACATTTCATAGAAGATTGTTTGTATCATTGATTGATTTTAATACGACCAACTTTAAAATAATAGCAAACATACATGTATGTCCAATTCCGAACAAATCTATGTAACCTACATTCAAAATATATTTTGAGAAGTATGCCATCCACGCATACCCATAGATGTCGAGCTTATGCAAACTGAACACGAGAAAATAAGGTCTAGTTTATGTTTCATTGTCAAGATCCAAGATTCACAAAAAAAAAAGTAACAAAATATCAACAACATCAGCAGCAGCAAATCAGAACCACTACAAGTTTTCTCCCTGCAATTTTTAATGAAAATGATTGCAAAATAGAAAATTTTCTCATTACAAACAAAAAATGCTCACTTACACCCCTCCCTACTTCAATCGAAAACATTTTATTACTAAAACGCCTGACGAAGCTTTACCAAGGCCTGTCTAAAGTACTGACATGTCCAGACCTTCAACTTAAAGTGAGGGCACCAAGCTTAGTATTTATGTACCTTTGATCTCCCTTTCATTTAACCCAGGAGCTATGGATTCTGTCCCTTTAGTTTGGTCTCTTCAAGCGAAAACAGACAAGCTTTTACCGATTCCTTGATTGTTAAGAACACCCATTCTGACCCAATTTGGTCGATTACTTTCGATCTCGCTAGCTTATCTACAACTCTTATTCTAGGATTTGCTAATGCTAACTGCAACAACAGATGAAATAATGTTTTTCAGATTTAGTACATGGGAAATGATTTATCTGATATTTTGATGAATTTCAAATGAACGAAAATCTTTACCCTGATCCCTTTGATTTGAAGAGTGTGGTTGACCTCCTCAAGCATTCCAATGCCACTGTTGTCTATGGAACTCACCCCTGTTGCATAAGAATGAAAATTTCATAATTGCCTCAAATTTGGAACATTTTATCTTAATAACTTCAATAATTTGGAGATTGTAAACCGAGTCAATTAGAGAACAATTTTTTGATATAAACCTTGTTGAACAAAAAGAATACTCCTCTAAGCTGGAAGTTAATATGAGACTTGAGTTTGATGCAACCATATGCATAGCTCGAAAAGCATATACTATTTTATAGTTGTGATACAAGTAAATCATTATTTTAGTAAAATTAGCTTATATTATCTAAATGAAACTCACCACTTAGATCAAGTATCACATATAGCACTTCTTCTCCATTCTTCTTCGCGATGTTGTCTTCTTCTTCTAACCATCTTGAGATCCTAGTTAAACACAAGCAGAACGGACAACAAAGGTAACTTCACAAAACAAGAAGCAAATCAATCTAAACAAAAACAAAAGGGGAATTTGTATTTTTTATTTTACCTCTCTCTCACGTAGCTAGCATTAGCAAAATAGACTGGAGAACCAAGTTGAAGGATTAGAATGCCAGGGACGCTAGCTGCATCTGGATACTGCTCAATATCGCGATATATTTCCATTCCATTAATATTTGAAAATTTTCCAAGCTTGCAAGCGTGAGGTCTGGCTACATACACCAGTGCTCTAACTATTGACAGAGTGACCTGAAGAATGGTAGAAGGCGATTTTATTCCTCAAGAATATGCTGGCAATATTTTTTTTTGAGAAAATGTTATGTTGATATTAAGAGCAAGATTAATACCAAGCGTTACTTGGACAATGTATTGTTAAGTGTTCATGTGTCTGAAAGAAATATTGATTTTGTATGGATTAAGTACGAAACAAATAAACAACCCTACTTGTTAAACAGAAACTTTGACTTCAGTAAAAATATTGTGCAACATATTTGTTTTTAATTCATTCATGATATATTCCTAGCAATTAATCTTTCCCCCTTAAAGGTCCTAGAACAGAATTCCTCAACATAAATGAAAAAGAATTAATTGTGGATAGACCCCTGTAGTGTTGTTGTTTGAACTAACTACCTCTAGTTTCATTTTTGCATATAGATCCCATAGCGAACTTTGTTTGACTCTTTTATCCTTACGGAAAAAGAAATTTGTTTTTTTTTTCTCAAATAGACCACATGAGTGTCAAGAGTTAATAATTCACTTAGCGGGTCTATGTGCAAAAATATAACTAGCAGGATAGTAAATTTAAATTTACGATACTGCAGGTATTTGCAATTACCCACAAAAAAGGAGAAGGGATTAATAATTCTCTCATGCTTTACATTCATATAACTGAGATAGACATCATCAAATACTTACAGACATCATGAGCCCAATTTTCATCTCGGAGAAGATGACACCAAGAAACGCAGTCACGCAAATGACAAAATCAAACTTATCCACCTTGAACAAGTGATATATTTCCTCATACTCAATAAGCCCAATCATGGCAGTTACAATGATTGCAGAGAGAACCACTAGAGGAGTGTATTTAAACAGAGGAGCCAAGAGAAGTAGAACCAACATCATTATAAATGCTTGCACGATATTGGACATTTGTGATCTTGATCCAGCATGTGCATTAACAGCAGACTTTGAAAAAGGCCCTGCAAAGCAAAAAACCTACTTATTTGGGAATTATTACTCCAAAATGCATTAGATGAAAATAATAGACTGAGACCACATTGATCTAAAAAGTCTACTTGTTAGGTCTTAGATCACAATCACATATGAATTGGTAACATCCCTGTCTCATTTCTGATGTGAGACTAAATATTGCCCCTACCCACCCGTTGTCTGCTATTTGTAACATGAAGCAACTACATGTGATATATTTTCGGGTTATTTGCGGATAGACTCCCAGTACCATCAACCATTTCTAAATAGACCCTATGTGGTATTTTGTTGCAGATAGATCTATGGGTGAAATTGTTTTCTCTCTTACCCTTAGGAAATTAGAGAAAGAGAAAAATGTTTTGTGATGACTAGACTGAGGGTAAAAGAGAACTTGTTCTCACTTAAGGTCTATCTAATAGAACTGCTGAGGTTCTATCCACAACTAAACCTATATTTTCCATTTCTTCTGATAGAAACTTGTTAAATAGAAACATAAAGGAAATTTGCTCATCAGAATGCTCTCTCATTCAACAAATATATTTGTTTTTAATTTTCAAAGACAAAAAGGCATACCAGTAGTCAGATAGCAAGAAAAAAAGGAGCCAACAATATTCATCATCCCATAAGCTATCATCTCTTTGTTCCCATCTATTTGATCATTTGTTGCCTGTGCCAAACTCCTACCAACTGCAATACCTTCCTGAAAAATTTACATCAACATTATACAAAAAATTTGATACATCAATAATTCAAGAAGTTCTTATAAAGAAAATAAAGATTAATACCGCTAGAGCTATGAATCCTGCAATAAGTCCAGCTTTGAAGGCGGCGTCGAAATGTTTTGATCTGAACTGCAATTTCCCTATGGATATTGGATTCAGCCCTCTTTTCAACTCACCAACCTAATAGCAAAATCATATATCAATGTTTAGTACCATAACTCAACACAAAAACTGCTCAATGTATTTAGTGACAGTTCTTTCTAATTTTCTTAAATAAAAAGCCAAACCTTGTAATTCAAAACTATCAAAAAAATAGCAAAAAAATGAATCAAAGCACTTAACAATAGGGATTCCATGATTCTGTCCATGAACTAGAAAAGTGAAGAGTCCACCAATTATGACCAAAAGCAATGGAGTGATCGCTGACACCCAGAAAAGTTTCGGAGCTGCTTTTCTCTGTGTAAAATTCAAAATATCTTTTAAGTAAAATGTTGAAATAAAGAAAAGAGATTAATAATATTTGATTAGGTCTTGATAATTAACTTTGCCACTTACCAAATGCCTAGTGACAAGCAAGATGCATAGGAAGAATATTCCAAGAACAAAACTCTCCCATCTCCACTGAAACATACAATTAGATATTAAGCAAATCTAATCAGAGATTGATTCATACATTAGAAAGAAGCTTAATTATTAAAAATATTTTTTAAAAAAATTGAATTTGATGTTCTTAATCCTCCAATTAAATTGGTCCAATTCACAGCATCAGAAGATCATTCATATATGCTCATTGGATCTACCCACCAAATATGCCATTGATGTCATATTCCCCCACAAAGGAAAGAAACATCAGCTATATTTGATGCATCTTCCAAGTTCCTTTTCAGAACATTATGTGGCACTTCATAAAGAAAAGAACAAAAATGTGGTGATCAACATTAAGATCAACTGATCGATTCTTCTTTTTCTTTTTCTTTTTAAATGTGATAAATTCCTTCCACCCTCTGCAAGGGTAGGGTTAATTGCCCATAGACTCCCAGTAGTATCACCAATTTGAACTTACTACCCCTGTAGTTTCGTTGTTGCAGATAGGCCGGGTCAGAATTTGTTTTGAATATTTTGCCCTTTGATAGACTTAAGAGCCAATATCTGCCAAAATCTCACCAACGGTAAACGAGTCAAAAAAAAAACAAAAAACAAAAAACAAAAAAACAAAAAATCAACCCAGAGTTTTCTGCAACAATAAGACTACTGCAATAGTAAGTGCAAAACAGCGGTACTACAAAAAATTTATATTGCACAATTATCTAACTTCATATTGGCTACAAAAACTTCCACGAATGCAAAAAAGTGCTCAACAAACTCACATCTTTTCTATACAAAAAGACTGCGTGCAAAACCGAGACAACATCTGTATGCTGCGTAAAATGCGTCATCCCGAGCAATCCCTTCAACTGTTGCAACATAATGATGATTGCAGTTCCTCCCATGTAACCAGTGATTGTCGACCGAGCCAAGAAATCAATCAATATCCCAAGCCTAAAATTAAACATACACCATCACCAAAGAGAACAACGATTTTTAAACGTTCATAGAAATGAAAATAAAAAAGAACTTGTAGCAACCTGAAAACTCCCATTGCCAGTTGAAATATCCCAGTGATGAATGCTGCAGTGAAGAACAGCTCCAAATACAGCTGCGGGTCTTCTCTTGGGTGTACCTCGTTTCCAACAATCGAAGCCATGAGCAACGACGCGGCCGCCACAGTCCCCACTGCCAATTGTTTCGAGCTCCCAAAGATTGCGTAGACGATAGGGGGAACAAAACTCGAATCTGTTACAGATGATGATGACAACAATGATATTGATGTTGTAAAGAAAAAAAATAGCAAGATGGCTCATAAATCAGGACTCTAACACCATATTATACTCATTGCACATGTGGAATAGTGATAAAAAAGATCATGTAGTAAAACATTACCAAAAGCATGATTACAAGTTTTCACTAAAAAGAACAAACTACTGACAGTAACTAATTAATAAAGCGTAAGAAGACTAAACTGAAAATTGAGTACTAGTGTACTACCTAAACTTGTAAATTCAAAATTAAATGAATTTAAAAAAAAAACTCGAAACTTTTAATGCCAGACCCCCAAAATAAGGTACTTGCAACAAACAAATTTCATAAAGTCACAATTAAATGGATCAGAGAGGTCCAAATTTCTACGCGAAACAAAGAAATTTTAGGTAGGAAAGCTGCGTACGTGCAACAATAATAATGACAGCAACAATGATGTTGCGGATGCCAAAAAATGTTGGCTAAGAAATCAATAAAAATGGGTATTCCATGAAAACAAATCCGAGTATGGAAACTCACATAAGCCAACAATTGGAGGGAGTTCGGCGAGCCGAGCATAGCTAATCCCCTGAGGAATAGCGAGGCTGGCAATGGTAACACCAGCAAGCAGATCATACCGAAACTTTGCGAAACTGTATTTTGGGACCCACTCTAAAATGGGCACGTAATATTGCAAAGCGGACCAAGCCCGTTGCCCCGCCGACTGGTCCTTGAAAGCCCGAAAAGGATCGTCGGGAAAGAAAGCCTCTTTGAGGTCCGTCGCCAGCGACCGACCGAAAGGCCTCTTCTTAGTGAGATCAACTCTAATGCTAACTTCATTATTAGTATCATTAAAAATTTCTGTTCCCATTAATTAAGTTGAAAATTGAATTGATTTGGGGAATGGAGAGAGAGAGAGAGAGAGAGAGAGAGGAGAGAGGGAGAGAAGCAACGGCTCGGAGGAGGGAAGGGGAGGGTATTGAGGGAGGGTAGTGGTTAGTTATGGCTTTCATGGGGGGAGTGGTTTATATAGAGGGCTTGTGTGGAGCCCACGTGACACGTAGGCACAATGGATTCAATGATTTGGATCTAGGGACTTGGGATGTGGTCAGTTTTTTTCTTTATCCAAAATATCCCTTTTATTAGGGAGAGGAATTTGGAGTGGATTAACAGATAATATTAGTGTAAATATTCCTCAAAATTGGGTGTGCTTGGTCCTTAATTGTGAGTTTGTAGCAAATTGTCGTCGTGAATGTTAAAAGACTTGATCTTGTTTGGAGGCAAGAGAGGAGAGATTTGTAGTGACGTTTACATTTTTCGCAAAATGTGTTACTTTGAAAGGGCTTTTGGATAAAATTTTATCATCTCCATTTCTGGGTATTATAAGATGAGAACATGAAAAGAAGGTGATTGATTACAAAAAGGCAAAGACAAGCTCGTTTTGAATAGGCTTTTTTGATGATCTATTTCTGTGGATAGGATTAGAGAGCATATGCCATGGAAATGATTTATTACAAAAATTAATAGGAATACTTTTAATTTTGTGTCTAAAATTGATTTCTTTTCCTTTTATTTTAAGAATGCTACGTCCCTTCAAACGTAAATAAATAAATTAGCAAAGAATCTTACGTATCTATATAAATCTCTGTACTAGGATTTTTAAGATTTTAGCTTACACTTGCCTTTCAAAAAAAAAGGGATTTTGGAGTGCACGAAAACAACTTCCAATCTAATGGCGTGTTGCTTTTATAGCAAGGAGAAAATCAATGCCTCTCACAATCTTCTTAACTTGAAACAATTAAACAAATACGTATTCGCTCAAATCTCAGAAGAAACAAATTCAATATGAACAACGTGCGTAAGATTATTGACTATATAAACAGGTCTCCTGGCCTCATCTACTGTTCCAAAGTCCATCACAAATCATGCGTCATGACTGCGCGCATTTGGGCACGTGCAACTATGCAAGATAAGATGGAATAAATAAAGAGCCACAAATTAAGATGAAATCAAAACACAAAATACAGCTAGTCCATAGTTGGATGCTATGATTCTTCTCTTGAACCCTGAATATGCCTTAAATATTCATTTCTAAATTACCTATTGAGAGAATGTCTGATCGATCACGATTTCGGAGCAATGACACATCAATGTGTCATTATATATTCGTTGATAAGCTCAAATCACATTGCCTGCATCGAATATGTTTATGTAGAGGGAACTTGTTTATTTAAGATAACATGAGCAATGTTTATGCCCACTTTATAAGCTACTAATTAATGGGAGGAACCTCTTTGCTTATAACTCTATATGGTTGCTTATAGCAATGCCTATATGTGATGCCCCAAATGTGAATAGTTCCACATAGGGAAATGAGTGAAAATTTTAGTGGCTTAAATAGGTAAGCCTAAGGCTCAAGTGTAATATCAACTTGTCGACATTTTGGCAATGGATGCAGTCAAACAATATGTTACACTCGGTGGGTCTCACAGCTTGCATGCGCCAACGGGCTTGTTAGCCCGGGGAGTGAAGAATGGTATTAGAGCAATTGCCAGCCGAAAGTGTGGAGCTAAATACTATGCGGAATTAAGTGCTACACCGCGTAAGCATGGTGAGAGCCACCTCTAGAGCCCGTATGAGCCACATCTAGAGTCCACATTGACTGGCCATACTGGGATGTGCTAATTGTCATGTCGCAACGAGAACATCGCCTTCATAAGGTGGTGTTATTGTGATGCCCCAAGTGGGAGTAGCCTCTCATCGGGAAATGAGTGAAAAATTTTAGTGGCTTAAATAGGTAAGCCTAATACCCAAGTGTAACATCAACTAGTCGATTTTGGTTATGGTTTGAGCCAAACAACATGTTATACTCAGTGGGTCCCACGGCTTGGACGCGCCAACGGGCCCGTGGGCTGTGGCGTGACACTATATATGTCATATTATTCTCGGACACGATAGCAATAAAATTTGCAAAGGGAAAAGGCAACATATGTGCTCATGAGAGACAGAGAGAGAGAGAGAGAGAGAGAGAGAGAGAGAGAGAGAGAGAGAGAGTACCAGTTCAAAAGATTTTTGGATCTTAATATTTAACGTTTTACAAAATCTTCAGATGTTTGAGTCAGAAATGATACTGAGAATAGGAACAAGATGACCCATTGACACATGCTCGAGATATATTTACATAAGGTACTAAAAGCATGGCATAGTCTATTCTACATACCAAATCTTATTAGCATCTGCAGATCTTGGAGTGTGGCCAGACAAACAAAGTTCATATTTTCAATTTAGTTATATGCATTGGAAGTTTCTCTCTCAGAGAGTAGTTGTTGAGAGTTGTTTCTTTATGTTGTTTAGTCTCATATTAGTTAGAAATAAGCATCTTTGTATTTACGATATTATAAATAACATCTAAGAGAGGGAACTAAAAGAATCCTCTCTGATTACTTCTTTCAACATGGTATCAGAGCTATAATAATCCTCGCCGTCATTCCTTTGGTGATCATTTCCTTCGTGAAATAATCCCCTAACCCTAGCCGTCGTTCCTTTGGTGATTATTTCCTTCATGAAATAATCCCCTAACCCTAGTCGTCATTCCTCACAAAACTCAAGATCCAAAATCTTAGATTTTGAGAGATCTAAGGATCAGATCTACACTTGATCCCTCTGAATCAAACATTACTTTGATCTTGAGAAGAGTGATGATTTCGCTTGGTAGATTTCACTCACTTTGACGATTATTTCCTTTGTGAAATAATCTCCTTGATCATGTAATCCCCCCTCGTGTTGAGGAGATGAGATGAACGGGGGGGAATGTGGATGGTGAGAAGAAGGTGATGTTTTGAGACGAGGAAAGTTGAAGGCCGGGTGTGAGATCTAGATTTGTGGGATCAGTGTGAGGAAACAAATACAAATTAGATCGATGGAGACCGGCACAAACCCGATGGCAGAACTCATCAAGAAGTTAAACCCGGAGAATGTTTCAACTTTGATGCCGTTCATGAGGATGACATCGGGAGAGGGATCAACAAAGCCACCTCCCAAGAAGGTGGAGCTTCCACCTATCGATGTGAAGCTCGAAGGGCCAGTGACATATATGAGTTGGTCACGCCGGGTGAGCTATACCCTTGTAGGGAGGAATCTGGAGGGATATATGACGGGGGAGAAGACCGAGCCGGTTGAGGACTCCGCAGGAAGAGATGAGCGGAAGTCCACATATGTTGGTGTATATCTAGCTTCTCAATTTTGTAGTCCAGCCAATTGCAGCCACGGTAAATAGCCTTGGGAAGGTGGATGATGTCTGGGAGAAGCTGAGGAGGACATATGATGGGGTGTGGAATAACCTAAGGGTATTCCAGATCGAAAAGATGACCAGCACTACAATCCAAGGAGAGAGGACTGCACAAGAGTATGCCACAGAGTTGGAGCACTTGTGGCTGGATCACAATTACTTCTCGCCCCTAGCAAGCTGCAAGGATCCTGAGTGGAAGGAGTGTGAGACCTCTTTGCAGAAGAGGACCATGCTATTCCTCTGAGGCTTGGCTCCATCATTTGAGCAGAGGATAGTGATGCTACTAGCCCAGACGAAGATTATATTTCTGGAGGAGGCAGTCTCGACCATGATACAGGAGGAGAGCCGTATCAGGCTGCAGGCTGGGACATGTGGACTTTCAGGGGAGAAGTCAGAACTGGTGGTCTTAAACCCAGGTAACACTACATTCAGAGGGGAGACTAGATAGTGCTTCAACTGCAGAGAGGTAGGGCATCTGAGATAGATGTACTCTAAGCCACCCAAGGAGAGGGACTGGGGTGGACGTGGACAGGTCGGAGGCCGTGGCTGTGGTCGTGGAGGCCAACGAAGTGGAAGAAGAGGCCATCGCGCAAATCCGTCGATGGCAGAGGGGCGGGAAGAAGCAGAGATGACTTTTACTGAGGAGGATCAAGCTCTATTGGCAGCACTGAGAAGAAAACAGAAAGCAATAGGCGACGTGTCTGAGAGTGTATCTACTACTTTCTCTAGAGGAGACTATGCCAGTTACGCTCTTCTCGCCTACTCAAATAAAGGTATGGACGACACACATGCCCTTGCATTCATGGCTGCCACTAGATCTACAGACTGGATAATAGATTCTGGAGCATCCAGACATGTAACTGGTAATACCAGTAAGTTCTCGTCTTATACTCACCTGACAGAGCCAGAGAGTATCCAGATTGTGGATGGTACAGCACAGTTTGTGGTCGGTAAGGGCACTGTTAATTGTACAAGTTCTGTAACACTATCTAATATTTTGCATGCTCTTTCATTTCCTGTTAGCCTGTTATCCATTAGTGTAATTATCCTTTAACTGAAATGTGTTATTTCTTTCGATATTCCTAAGGTGATCTTTCAGGAAAAGGGGACAGGGCGAAGACTTGGGACTGGCACATGGCATAACGGGCTGTAGTACCTAGACCGTGAAGGGATGGACTCAGTGCTAACATCTATGATTGAGAGGACGGGAGCAGGAGGAACTGAGGTATACGTAGAGGATGAGTTGATCCTACGTCATCAACGGATGGGACACCCTTCATTTAGTATTATGGATAAAATATATCCAACCTTATTTCAGAAAGTAAATCAACAGAAATTTCAGTGTGATGCTTGTGAGTTTGGAAAGCTTACTAGAAGCTCTCATGTTAGTTCCGGTAATAGGAGTTCCTATAGTTTTGAGGTGATACATTCTAACGTATGAGGACCTTGTCCAATGAATTCTATAAATAGATGCAAGTATTTTGTTATATTTATTGATTATTTTTTAAGAATCACTTGGGTGTACCTTATGAAAAATAAGAATGATGTAGTTGATTGTTTCAAAGACTTTCATAGGCACATCCGGACTCAGTATGGTGCAGTGATAAAGGTGTTGAGATCAGATAATGGGACAGAGTACACCAACAGAATATTTGAGGAGTATCTGTCAGCTTAAGGGATACAACACCAGACTACATGTACATACATCCCAGCTTAGAATGAGGTAGCAGAGAGGAAGAATAGACATCTCCTAGAAGTTACTAGGAGTATGATGATGGCAATGAATGTCCCAAAGACGTTGTGGGGACAAGCAGTTTTGACGGCTGCTCACTTAATAAATAGGATGCCTTCGAGTGTATTGAAATGGAAGTCTCCGTGTGAGACACTGAAGGGAGATAATGGGGGGTCCCTACCACTAAAAGTGTTTGGCTGTGTGTGCTTTGTGAAGGACAACAGACCATCTGTTGGGAAAATGGACCACAGGGCTGTGAAGTGTATGTTCGTGGGATACTCTGGCACACAGAAAGGGTATGTCTATTGGAGCTCAGTGGAAAAAAGCTGTTTGTCAGCATGGATGTGCGGTTTAGAGAGCTCGAGCCATATTACACACTGGGGATAACTTTACCCTTTGGAGACTCGCCTGACACTGGAGGCATGAGATGAGAGGGGGAGAATGGTGAGAGCTCAAGGGCGTCAATTTCAATTTCGGTCCCTTACTCAGAGGAGCAGGAGGATGTAGACCAAGGGGAGGAGGAGGAGACAAAAGGTGCTAGGCCTACAGCTCAGGGGAAGTTGCCTACAGTTTAGAGTGAGTTGCGTACATACAGAAGGAGGGGGAAGCAGTCAGAGGTGCCTATAGTGCCAGAGGTGCCTACAATGTCTGAGGTGCCTACAGTGTCAGTGTCCAGTCCCTCGTCCCGCTCTGCTCCAACTCTTGAGACACCTACACCATTCTCCACTTCAGGTGATATCATTCCTTCTACTCCTACCCCTCTGCCCACATCAGTGTCTGTAAGGAGGACTACTCGTAGTAATGCAGGTAATCCTCCTGATAGATATGGTTGGGATCTTGCTCAATTTATTTCCTATTCTAACATATTTCTTGCACATGGAGCATTCATTACATTATTAGATTCTGTTACTATACCTAACAATTAGCAGGCTGTTAAGAAGGACCAAAAGTGGAAGGCAGGCATGCATGAAGAGCTGGGGGCTCTCGAGAAGAACCACACATAGGAGTTGGTGACACTACCAGCAGGGAAAAGAGCAATGGGATGCAAATAGGTGTTCACTGTGAAGCAGAATCCAGAAGGGAAGGTTAAACGCTACAAGACATGACTGGTGGTAAAAGGGTACAGCCAGACATACAACATTGACTACGATGAGACTTTTGCACCAATGGCGAAGATGAGCACTGTTCAGATATTGATCTCTCTGTCAGTAAACGGCAGATGGGAACTACACTAAATAGACGTGAAGAATGTGTTTCTTCATGGGGATCTAGTGGAGGAGGTGTATATGGAGATACCACCGGGATTTAGTACAGGTCAGACAGTGGATACGGTCTGCAGGCTGAAGAAGTCTCTGTATGGGCTAAAGCAGTCTCCCCGAGCATGGTTCAACAGGTTCAGGAGGGGTATGATTGGCATAGGATACAAGCAGATCAATGCCAACCATACTGTATTCTTTCGAAGAAGTGGGGGCTACATCACTATGCTTGCAGTGTATGTAGATGACATGATCATCACAGGGGATGATGAGAAAGAGATTGCCCAGCTCAAG
>JBAKGM010000365.1:6769244-6801361 GCA_037177215.1 Asparagus racemosus | reverse complement strand
TCTTTGTATTTGTGATATTATAAATAACATCTAAGAGAGGGAACTAAAAGAATCCTCTCTGATTACTTCTTTCAACAGTAGTATCTAACTATACATTTAATTTAACTATGATATGCAATAGGATTCTCCTATTGAACTCTGACTATGCCTAACCTACTTAAATTATTCTAAATTGATATTTAGAGATCATATCCATATCTAGGGTTAACATTACAATAAAACTAATATTATTGATTCACTTTGGAGAAAGTCATGTGGGGTGATATCATGGAGCACTATATGTCCACGGTCCATTTTATCCACATGTTTACTTGGACCAATGCCTACCATCGTAATCAGACAATATAGCAATAGAACTTGAAAATAGAAGGTATATATATAGTGTGTGTGTGTGTGTCAGCATAAGGCAACATTAAAAATAGGGGGAAAATGTACTTGACAATTTTTTTCTAATCTCAATTTAGGTCAAGTTAATTTGGATTAAATCGGAGCTCTATATGGTTACTTAGAATAATATGTATCATTATACTCTAACAAGATAGCAACTTGAACTTGAAAAGAAAAGGCAACGCATGTCAAAAAGAAGAAAAGAGATTGAGAGAGCACCCACGTTATTGGAGAATTGCATCTCTCTTTGCTTACAGAAAATAAGAAAAGTAAGCAAAAGTTAATTTGTTTTACAACTTTTGAACCTTGATATTGCCAATATTGAGTTGGTTCTCAACTCTCAACGCGGCTCTCAACTCTACATGATTACTTAGAACAATTCCTCTCATCATGCTATGACAAAAGAGCAATAGAATTCTAAAGGAAAAGGAACCATGTTTTACAAGAGTAAGAGAAAGGAGCATAATTGGACAATAGAATATTTTCTTCACAAAAAAAATGTTAGGTTAATTTGACAAACTCACCCCCCACCACCACCAAGAAAAAACTTTGGGGGTTGTTGCACATAACCCCAAAAAACTTTGCTTATCTCACATAAACCCCCTAATCTATGGGGTGTCTCTCAAAACCCCCCTCAACTTTATCTTTTCTCACCTAGTCCTCCTACATGTAATTTACAAATAACTAAAATATATCTTTGAGTGAAAATTTTTCAAACTATGTCACTTGTTATTTACATGCAATATAGTCTCTCCCCAAAATTTTGAGTTTTTCCCCTCAAGAAATTATTAGTTATTTGCAAATTATAGGTAGAGGGGCTAGGTGAGATTGGTAAAGTTTAGGAGGTTTTGCAAGACACCCTATAGTTAGGGCGGTTAAGTGAGATAAATAAAGTTTATGAGGGTTATGCGCTACACCCCCTAAAGCTAAGGGGTGGTTTTTGAAATTAACCCAAAAATATTATTTAACAAGCTTTTGAGACCTCTATTACCAAGATTGAGTGGGTTCTCAACTCCAAAATACACCTCCCTTAGTTAAACACACAAAAATGTAATGGAACCTCGATATGGCCAAGATTAAGTTTTGTTCTCAACTCTTTAGAACAATTCCTATCATGATATGATATTATGACAAAAGAGCTATAGAACAGAAAGGCACCATGTGTCACAAGAGTAAGAGATAGAGCTACATTGGATGATTGGATCTTCCTTTGGTAAAGAAATAATTTTACGAGCTTTTTAGTCCTCAATGTTGCCAAGTTGAGTTGTTTTCAACTCTCAAATATACCTTCCTTAGTTAAAACAGACAAGATTTTATGTGATCGTATCCTAACAAATCCCTAGGTTAGACGTTGGATTCCACAAAGACAACTAATTAATTATTGCGCTTGCCTTCATTTTTAAACATGTGTGCTCAAAAAAGCTTCCTTTTTTTAATGAGGAAATTAAGACAAAACAGATTCAGTTTCAACTTCAGCAAGAACGCTGATTTGTCGGTTTCTGGCGGGACCCAAGATTTTGGTTGCCGACATGGCTGTAGTTTTACACGTCATCGAGGTGTTCATGTGAAAAAATGATTTTTTTTAAGTCATCGTAGTTGTAATTATTTAATTATTTAGTCTTTTTTTTAATCAAAGTAGATTTGCGTTAAAGTTCAAGATCATGAAATTTGAACGAAAATATACCCAAATTTTCTTGAATTAGACAAGAGACTAAACAAAAATTTTGGTTGTATGAATCAACATTCAAATACTTCCAAAGAGTTGTCAGCGAGATAACTCTCATACTGCATAACAATAGCTAAAAACTACAATCTAGGCTTTTTAATACGCTTCATCTTGTACACGAGATTTTTCCAAGAAAAACTTGACATTGGCATGAAGAATCCTCAACTTAGAAAAGAAAATTTTGAGTCAGAACGCTAATAACTAGATGAAGATAGGAAAACAAAATCCAATAATAATCATATATTATGTGAATGCCTTGTAGGATGTGTGTCATGTACCTGAGTTCAAGTTCTTTTTGAGATCAAACTCTCCAAAGATGTCTAAAGTTTCTAGAAACAAGTTAACACTTAGTCAAAATAGGGATGATGGTTCACTTGTAGTCAATGGAAGATTTCAAGTAAAGTTCGTAGTCTATAAATTTAATAACTTCACCAGATGAGAACTCTGATGACATCTCCATACATTATACATCACTTTAAGCGTCAACATGGGACTGTAAATATTGGCATAGAGATGCATATCTGAACTCAGTAGTCCAAAAATATCCGAAATTGACTAAATTTTAAACGTGTTACGTTCGTCCTAAAAAGACATCTGATATATCTCGAAAATTACTAGTGAATAGAAGATTTAGGACGATAAGCGTGCAAGATTTGATGATTATATAATCTAAGAAACTGCATCATGTGAGAATGCACGGTACGAAAATTGTAGTTACCGTACGAAAATTGTAGTTATGTAATCAGTTATTTGATATGCTTTCTTAAAATCAGATACGTAGACCAAAATGGTGGACATGAAAACAAGGAAACCAATGCCAAAACACTTCGAGGATCCAAACTCAGGAATTCTCCAGCAGGATATCTACAGGATTTGCACAACTGTAACAGTTCAGAAAAGAAATGAGCATGAAAAATGTCATTATTGAAAACAAGGCCAAAGATTCCAAATTTGACACAGGCCTAAGGAGTCTAATGAATTATGTCCACAAAGTTTCCAGGTACTATCGAGGGAGATGCATTAGGTGAAGGCTACATCTGCAGAAGTAAACATCAATATAGTGACACCGTCTCAATGATAGCATTTGTTTTTGCGCTTGTAGCAAGCTTTGTATCTTTTAGATAGATGAATAAATTACAGGAGCTCTTAGTCACTTTTAAGTTTAAGTTGTTTTAGGTGTAAACATGTTATGATCCTGTTAGCTGTATAATTGAAGCATTGATGTAGTTGCATGTAAATTCTATTCCTTATTTGAATAGCGTTCTCACTGATGCATAGTAATTTGGATCGGGATCCTCTCCAATTAAGTGGTAATTGGAGAGTGTCCACTTATCTCAATCATTATCATTTATTTCAATTTAAGGGCTAAGATGACGCCACATAAGCTTCAAATATTATATTGAAAATCACTATTATCTTTAAAACTACTATTCAAAAATCATTTTTGTGTAAGTAGAAAGCTTATGCGGCTTCATCTAAGTTGTTAGAATTGGAATAGAGGGTAAAGATGGGATAATTGGATACTCTCCAGTTACCTTTCCTTGGAGAGGATCCGAATCCTAGTAATTTAATCATCTTATTTAACTCAAACAGATGTTGGCTTTTAAGTGCAATAAGTCATTACCTAACAGATAAAGGGAAAATGAATGAAAGAATACTCTAGCCAAAGGGAAAATGAAAGAAGGAAAACTTTAGCCAAACTCAAACTTCCTTAGCACGAAATACCATATAAAATGTTTGGTTGTTACGGTCGGAAGTTGCAACCAGATTAGTTGAGAGACCTAGTCAAAATTAACTGTACTACCAACCAAAGCAGGTGAGAAATGATAAACAACTAAGAAAGTAGTTGTAATTTTTTTGCTTCACTATTTCCGTCACAATGAACCAAACAACAGATTATTTGCTTTATAAGAATAACAACTTCCCTCAGAAACAGATTTTGAAACACTAACACTTACATCGTGCCTTCAACTTTATCAAATCAAATGCATGCATACATGCAGCAGAGCATTATCGTAAAATATTAGGCCTTTGCTACACCGGCAGATCAAAAGAGAAATCATCAAGCGTAAGCATGAAAATTTGACGTCAACCATCCACATCATCAGGCCTAAATGGGCGTCGTCTAGACGCTGCAGACCATTGCAAAAAGATCATATCCCTACATTAGTCGATTTATGAGAGAATTCATGTCCTAAATATGATAAATTGTTAAGGGGTTCATCTTCCATATTAGTAGGCAATGCATGTCAAATGCATCATATCATTACAGAGATCTTTAGGCCTGGATCTTATAGCAGGCCATTTAAGAAAATTCAACAGGTCAAAGCATTGATATTAGGCTCAGAACCTAATCACAGTAGCAGGCCACACTAGAGATCATTAAGCCTAAGCATGAGATGTTTTTTTATTCCCTTTCTTACAATTTTATCCTTGCCAGCTTGGGTACACTCAGCCCTGTATTGCGAAAGCGGGTCTACAAAGAATACTTTAATGGTCTCAAATGCTTGTATCTAGCAAGCTTCAGAAGAGATCCATAAAAGAAAAAGCAGCAGTACCTATTGCATTTATAACATGTAAGATAAAAGGAAATGACTTGGCGCATACCAAATAATGGTTTGTATATATTTCCATGAGAGCAAGTCCAGAGAATTCCTGCCGAAGTTCCCAATAAAATAAGATGTAACCCAAAAAAAATTTACCATACAATTGGAATCCCTCACTGCATAAAAGGCAGGGTTACCCCTTACAATTTTGTTTCTGTCTAAAGTGCTTCTGCATAGCCTGATACCCTGACTGATGATAACATCAGCATCACAGCCATCTAAAGTTCGTGATCGCAAGAGAAATCGATGTTCATATGAACATTCCTCGCAAAGGAGAAGCAAATTTTCGATGAAGCAAAGCTTTGCATATATCTATGTTTTTTTAACTTTGAATCAAACATCTGCAAGGCAAATAAACTTTAGATCAATCACGAGGTTATTATAATTAGAAGAGAAAAAAGGGTGAAGATAATGCAAGATACAGATATTGTTTTTCCGGAAGCAAAGAATGCACTGAAATGGTAATTTTTCTAGAAAAAGAAAAGGAGCTTATTATATGCTCTCTCTCGGAGTTGAATCCTCATGGTATATATCTATCCATAGGCTAAATCACAGATGAATAATGACCCAAACAAAAGCTAGCAACAAACTCAATAAAAGTAGCAAAAAGAACTTTCTGGCTAGCATCACCTCTGTTCTACACCAATTCATGGAAGTTTTTTTTTTTTTTGGCGTACTTCAAGTCTATTAAATAGCTTCAAGCCTTCAACCTAATCACAATATGCATTGCTTGGAAAAAAATAAATTATGTCAAAAGTCTAAAAGATCATAAAACTGGGCTATGACAGAGGCTTATGCAGCTTAAAGGCATGGAGATTTCAAAGAACGAACGTAGAGAGTAGACTAGATACAATAAGACCTTGACCTTGTGACGTGAGTCCTGACAACTCACTTAAAAATTACTATCATTTCCACAAGAAGATATAGCTATGAATAGATGCACCTAAAGATAAGGTGAGATCAGATGTTGAAAAATAGGAAGCTAATAAGGAAATTTGGGAATTTCCTTACCACACTAAACTCAGCAGGCACAAGGTTTCCTAATTCAGTATAGAGTAGCTTTCAGAAGAGATGATACGGATGAGGAAACCTAGTAATTTTACTGCCACCCATACGGTCCAAATTTTAAGAAACTATGCTTAGTGTTTCTTGCATAGCAATTCACATGGTTTAAGACAGGTTATGTACCCATCTGTTGCTTGTTAAATGAAAAGTTGAACTTAAACAAATTTGGACATGACATGTCATGTGAGTTGTTGACTAACCAAGGTTATTGATAGATCACAGGTTCCTCTTTGTGTCTCAACAACTGAGCTACTAGACCAGTCACTGAATTTTATTTATTTATGTATTATTTATTTTTTGGGAGGACCCCACGACTCAGTTTTGAACTATAAATCCCGCCTGTTGGTTCAGATCTGAATTAAGCGTTGGATTCACCAAAGCTATGATACTAGTCACTTGACTGGAGGAAATCTGCCACAAGTCACTTTTAGATAATTCTTATCTCACCTGTTTGAAAGATCTAGGATAAGATCTCAGGACCTATTCTTTGACAAGCAAAGTTCGAATTAACTTCTTATCTTGAAGATGACTAAAGAGACACTCAAAGAAAGAGAGTGGGTTTCAGCTAATCTTGTGATTTGATTACGTTCCGCAGAGCCCAAAGTCTACATCTCTTTGATATCCTAAGCAAGCAACAGCTACTGTTACGCGTACCAATTCGATTTGAAGAAGGATTGCACTTTTATTTTACATGTCCTAACCGCCTGAGTCATATGAATTTTATTCATTAGGAAACAAACACCTCTTATCTTAATCTGAATTTGAAAACCAGAAGGTACAGTATCTTACCAACTGTTATTAACTTTAGCTTTATCGAGTACCCCAATTCAAGTTCACCATTTAGCATGTCTAATATGTAATTGCTTGTGGGTACACTGAAAGGCCCTTTGATCCCAAACAGTTTGTACTGGGACAACCAAGGAAGTTCTTCCAGATAATTCATCAGAGTAAGATGTGGTGAGAGGGCATGTGGGAGAGAATACCTAAGTGCTCAAGTGCCCTGATTCCTCTTGGATATCCTCCATAGCAAAACTAAGGCAAGCAACTATAACGACACTATAATTAAGTTGTAAAAATGCTAACTAAATTAGTCAGATAAAATTTGATAAAGTGGCAGCCACTCCCAAATTTGGGGGGTTTCCCTCCCCCCCCCCCCCCCCCCTCTTCTTCTTCTTCTTGCTCTTCCTATACATCTACTTCTTTCATTTCTTTTTCCCTTCTCTTCATTTTACTTTAAATTCAATAAAAGCACAAACATGATAAGAAGTCACTATAAGGCAGTAAACTACCTGATGACTATCCATGGCTGCCCCACTGACTGTAAACAACTTCAGAGAAATTTATCCAACCACTGCAAATAAATTGTATTAAACTCTTTTCTGCTCGTTTTTGCTTACTCTTCCCAACAGAATCCCAAATATGTTTTAACAGATGGATTCATGAAACCAAAACCCTGATTAAACTTTTCTCCAAAACTGTAGTCTATAAAAGCTAAAATGAGGTAATATGTGAATGAATTCATGCAATCCCTAATGTTTCACAAAAAAAATTCGATACACGCATGAAATGAACTCCAGCATTAGCAAAAGTATGATACTCAAATCAAATATATGACATAGATAATTGACTCAAGTAAAACTTAAAATGCTTACTTGAACGAAGCCGTGTAATAGGAATTTCTCGCAATTCGCGTCTAATGCACAACCATTCCCCAAGTAAAGCCATCAAAGCCAGACAAGTAAAATTTACAATCCACCATGTAATAGAAGATGGCCACCCCCCATATATGATGCACAAAAATAGATGGACAATGTAGAGGGTGGCTGAAAAGTCTAAGCACTTCTTGGCTCTCTCAACCAAATAAAACATGTAACCTGCCCTGCTCAAGCGAATAAGGAAAATTCAATGGTTGCCTTCTCAGAAATACTAGTTTTAAAATAAACTAAAATTAAGATATAGTGGAATGCTTATTTTTGAAAGAAAGGCAAGCAAACAAGTAAAAGTTGACAATAATGCAGATTTGCTAGCTCCTCATAAAACACATGATATATTGGTAATATTGGAGAAAGATAAAGAGAAGAAAATTTGGAGCCCTAAACAAAAAACAAAAAGAAGTTATAGTAATTTAAAAAATGTCCATACACAAATAGTTTCAATCCAATTTACATTTGCAGTTCTGCCACATAATTATTCAGAGAAGCATGATCATGAACCCAGAAGAGATATTAATTGCTACTAAATCTTTTGGTAAACCAACTTTATTTCTGACGCAGATGTTCAGATAATTGTCATTCACCTCATGACACGAGACGGTAAGATATATGAGAACCAAGCAGATTGGTTATGAAATTGACCTTGACGCTGCTTACTTCCCTGTTGAATTAGCCATTAGCCTTCCAATAATAAACTGGAGCAATAGAAGAAATGATAAATATCTTAGGAGACTCTGGTAAATATTCTATAAATGTTTCTTCTTGATGTGACCCACATCACAATAACATAAAAGCAGTCATATTAGCAATTTAGCATAATTTAGGTTTTAGCAGTCATGATATTTAAGGGTTATTTTCACTTTCATATCTCAAAGTTTCACTCATTTTTTACTCTTATGAAGTTTAAATTTGCAGAAAAGGTAACCGGAACCTTTTAAGAGGCAATTAATATTATTCATAGTGAAACGTAAAAGGACATCTCTATCTACTTAATGTTGTTGACTTAATTCTTCATCACACTACCCAATTTCCTACCATTTTGTAACCTGAAATTTCGAGAGTCAAAAATATTTCTCATCTTCACATAGAAATGTCATTGCACCGGATGTAAATTTCTTTGTGTTTGAGTTCGGTGAAAAAAAAAATCAGATGGGATATGCATGGGTTTTGTCTTAAACAGAAGAAAGAAGAAGGGGATTCTAGGGGCATTCTTTTAAAATGCGGCTAAAAATGAACAAAAGCAATCTTGTGTTAGTCATGTAATCCAATTCTAATAGTAACTCCAGCGGTCGCATACAGAAGATACCAAGTGCAAATTAGGCGAAACACTAGGGTCTAAGTTGGCAGATCTATGCTTCAAGAGACTAAAGTGAAAGATGAATGAAACTTTGAGGTATTAAAATGAACATAACTCTATATATAAAGAAATTCTCAATTAGTTAATGCTAACACATCAACTATCAGGAAGTTAGTTAGCCAGTGTTTGCATATTCTATCCTTACTTTGGCGTTATTTACATACACCATATCCTTGTTTTAATTTGATAAAATCTTGTTGCCAAAATTTTATCATGTCGTCGAGCAACACAACGCCCATGTCCCCTAATCACAGTTCCCTAAAAGATCACCAAGAGCCTAAATGAATCAAAGGGCCCAGAGCCTAACTAGCATCTTTTTTTCCACTGATAACAAGAAGGCTAGAAGGAATACTCTAATCAAGAGGGAAGAAATGTCCGACACACATGAAAAATTAATGGTTAAGTAGACAAAAAAGGTTGATAGTTGATGCCACCAGTAGCATGTCTACAATAAAAGGTTACTTGAAGTATTAACATTACAATGATATAACTGTGGAGCAAAGTTTGTGATGCTAGCTACATCACCAGGGAGTGACACTCCTAGCCATATTATCACTGGTTGAAGCTGACAATCAAGAATTTGAGAGCTAATAAAGAATTAGGAATACCAAGAATGGGCTTCAATTAACAGTGACAAATGATTCCAAGTAAACCACCATCTTCTCGGACATTTCCCCATATAAGGAACAGACAGCACGTCAGACTACGTCCTAATGTGCACTGGCAAACATGTAACTTTAAATTCTCAGTACGAAAGGACAAAAAAATTATGTTATCTTCTTTAAAGGGCATCACTTTTAGTTTGATGTCAATAAAAAAATGCTTTCTCTAAGTTCACAAAGTATTGGTTTTAACTTTCAACTCGGTCTAACTAAGAACTTTAAAATTGGTTGACACATGTAATTAAAAGAACCAACAAACTGTTGAGTTTATTAAAGATGTCAACATTTGAATTTACAAGGTTGACAGATGGTTAATTTCTTCTCCTTAATTTTGTTCAATCAGTGGATACCCTGAAATGGGCGTTAATTTGTCTTGCAAGAACATGATGTAACTAGGTGAAAAGGACATAAGTACTATTAAAATTCCATGTCTTTAATCACTGCTGCCTGACTCAACACAGAAGAACCTAACTAATATTAGATGATTGAAGACAAAAAATTTACCTACTTCGCTTACATCATGGTATAGAGATCAATATAGCTCTATACGGCGAAATTGTCAATATAACTCCATCCTGAGAATTCTAATTTTACCACTTTGTATGGACATTTATCTTGCATAACCTCAACATGGGTGTATGGTTCATCTTGCAAGGAAATGATGTAGCTAGGTGCAAAAGGACAGAAGCAATATCAGCATCAAATCTGAATAATATGATTATCGTACTGTGGTATTCTTGTGCTCATAACCGTGGGGTGGATACTTGGTAAAAGCTTCTCAAGGCCTAGCCTTTATTCTGCCTTCTCGACTTAAATCATTCTCTATTTACTTAAATATATGTCATTTGGAGTAATGAGCAGCTACGCAATAAACTAGTTAAAAAGAACAGAAGGAGCCTCTGAAATATCTCCAAGTTATATCAAAGAAGAGCTAACAATACATAGTAGGCTACTGTATAATCCAAATTTCACAAAAAAATTTTTTTTTAGAATGGGTGAAATGATCAGTACCCAGCAGCCGAGCTGAGGAGAAACGAAACAATCGCACACCATCCCGTGACCGTAGAAGCAGTGAGAGTTGAGAAATCGAAGAAGTACATCAAGCCCATCTTAGAAACCCTAGTTCCAACGAGAATCGTCATGAAAAAACCCAGAGTGAGGTAGTACAAACACTGAAGGCAAACGATCTGCGATACAATCAGCCATGGATCCCACACTATCGCCCCATAGAACATGATTCCTCTTTAAGAAAACAAAATAATTTGAAACCCTAAATCTCACTCTCGAATTCGAATCACATGACCCTAACTGAGTTGAACCCAAACTTACAGAACTCTAATTGCATCCTTGATTCGGTACCAACAATTGCGACTGAAATTTGGGGGAAACTGAATCGAATTGAGGGAGGAAATTTGATTTTGGGAGGGGGAAAGGGAAAAGGATTTTTTAGGGGATTTTCGATTAATTCACCCAATCGAGAACCTCCTTCAACCTTCTACTTCTATCGCCAAATCTTCCACTGTATGCCGTTTTTAGTACGGATGCGGGGTTTTAATATGTTAGTCCCTCGCACCTTTGATGATTGCATATTAGTTCCTCAAATGTACAAGATATTGCTCACGAGTCCCTCAAATAGTCAAATCTCAAAGGGTCTTGCAAATTGGCCCCTCCACGACCAAAATAACCCTCAACTTGTGTTTCTCACTTCTCCCCAAAAAACCTCGTGTGCAAAAAAAAATAATAAAAAAATTAATAAAAAATAAAACATGAGGTGCAGGTGCATTTTTGATCGTGACCAATTTGCAAGACCTCTTAGGGCTCAAGGGACATAAGAGCAATTTTCCAGGGACTGATATCTGAAAACCTCAAACTAAAGACTTATTAAAAAAATAGTTTTAGCTGAATTTTAGTTAGTGTATTTCTCATGCTTGGGTTACTATTTTGAGATAACTATAAAGAGCATAACTTTTAATAGGGTCGATACGGGAGTAACAAGTTGAGCAACATGTTCTCAAACCAACAACTCATGCAACCCTCACCAAATTCAAATCCCATAGAATGATCACCTTTTTCTCTCTGTTAATATTGGTGTGCCTGATGAGCTATTGTGAGAGCTGGAAGCTCGACATCTTAGACTACTTTGGAAGCAAAAGAGATGATTTGGGCATGAGCCTGAAGAACTACTGTGAGAGCTAGAAGCTCAACGTCAAGCTCCACAGCATCAGAAATTTCGACTAGGTCCCTCGAGAATGTGTAGATTTTATTAGCAAGTGCATTAGATCGTCTCAATTCAAAGCTGATGTTCAAAGAGTTGCCGATGAGTCTAAATTGTTCCTCACCGAGACGTTTGCTCTAGGAGGTGATGGCAAGGATGCGTGATATTTGATGACGATGACACACTGCTCTCCAATGTGCCATATTACAAGAACAACAACTTTGGGTTTAATTTTAATCTGCTTATCTTTCTAATTTCTTCATGGAATAGAGGGGATTAACTTCACAATAGATTTGGTACGTGCAGTTCAGTGGAGGCAAACAGAACTTTGTTGGAGAAATGGATGCAGTGCAAAGCCCCCTCTGTTGAGCACACGCTTGATCTCTATCATGAGATCAAAGGCGAGGGTTGAAGATCTTTACCATATCCTCGAGGAAAGAACATCTCAGAGATACCACAGTCAATAATCTAGTTAAGGCTGGATATCGTGCTTGGACTGAACTCATCCTAAGGTATGTATGTGTCTCTCTATGCGCGTGCATGCTTGAACATGCACACATATAGCAGTACATTTCATAATTATCGTTGTCTGTTACTTCTATATTTGGAATGAAAGGATAAAGACACTGTTCGTTGCCTGAATAGGCGATCATTTTCTTTTGATATGACAAAGCCCTACACTGGAGTAGACAATCATCTCGGAGCAACATGATGCCTTAATTTAGAAATCTAGATTAATCTGTTTACCTCCTAAGCTTTCTTAATGATTAACTCTTCCTACTGTACTTCTCTCTCTTCTTTCCAATTCTCTTTATTTATATTTTGTATCTGTTTCATCTCAATAAATTTTGCCTTCCCCCAGTTTCTCATAAAAAATGTTTTGTAACGACACTGATGACGTTATCAGTTAACTTTAGACTAATCACACTGTGATATGTTATGATTCAAATGTGATGGATGTGTTGGGGTGAAGAAGTTCGAGGCAGAACGAAGAAAGAGATTGGTTAACAAAGGGTATTTGGCCATGGGGCGTCGTTGGAGACCAATGGAGTAGCCTTGGAGGGCACTCCGCGCTGGAAGAACTTTCAAGATCTGCAACCTTATGTACTATGTTGCTTAAGTGTATCAACTTTCGTCGTTTCTTGTATTGTGGATTCTGTCAATGAAATAAAATTCAAGCTGTGGCTCTTTTCCCTCTCCAAAAAGATGTTATTTGTGATTAAACGATATTATTTGTGATTTCTAAGATATATTGGCTAGAGAGAATGCATCTATCGAGCGATATGTCCAAGTTCGTCCTAAGGAGTTGTTTGATGTACAAGTTTTATGGTACATGAATGTTATCTGTGAGTCTTGTATCATATTTGCATTCTCTGAACCTAGAAACTTGGAGGAAACTCTGTAATTTAGACTCTTCTAATTCATATTTATGTTATATGTACCTGTTCTTCTCACTCCATCAGAGATATCAGAGGAAGAGGAAGATAGGAGGTAAACCTTGATTTTTACAGTTCTCTTGATGTAACCATTCCTTTATGATTTTTAGATTGTTATGATTTTATGCTAGGCATACAATTTCCCTTTATGTTTGCAATTTGAAAACTTTGATTACCATGTTGAATTCTTTATGTATGTATTTTTACCAACTTACAATAAAATTAATCTCTCGTTTATTCTTCAAGTTTATACAAATATATGTATGTGTGTGTGTGTGTATACATATTCTTCAAGTTTATACAAATATATGTTTGTGTGTATATT
Source organism: Asparagus racemosus (assembly GCA_037177215.1). Taxonomy (NCBI): domain Eukaryota; kingdom Viridiplantae; phylum Streptophyta; class Magnoliopsida; order Asparagales; family Asparagaceae; genus Asparagus; species Asparagus racemosus. Next base: position 6,787,870 of record JBAKGM010000365.1, on the reverse strand, counting down.
TTTACCAATTTACAACAAAATTTATCTCTCATTTATTCTTCAAGTTTATACAAATAAATGTATAGATTTTCACCTTATACTGCTCCTCATTCAATTCTTTCGAAGTAATTGGATCATTTTCTTCGTTCGAGCATCTTTTCCCTTCTTCCACCTGCCCCAAAGAGTAACTAAGACCAATTCATTCATGTTTTCATGTTCCAATTGAACACTTTCCATTTATGATCAGAGGAGAAGATTATTCTTCTTACCAAACATATGCAGATCAAATTACGATCTTCTAATCTAATAAGAACAAATCAAATTACGATCTTCGAATCTAATAAGAACAAGAGATATTGTCTTTGGGCTCAATTTAGTGTATGTAATTGAAAATCGGCAGTTTACTCCCCCTTTCTATCTCAGGCTTGGTTACTTTGGACCCATGAAAATCTGTAGTAATTGCAAATTTTGCATGTGTACACCCCATAGACTGTATTCTTCTCCATAATGCAGAATTACAAATTGAAATTTTGCTTTCGCTGATAGCAAAGCTAGCAAGAAGATGGAGAAAATTACCTCTTCTGATAATGAACTTGAGAGCAATGCTATTGAGAAGCCATCTTCACCATGCATTCCAATTTCAAAGCTAATTACAATTCTGTCAAAATCTCTATCCCTTGAAAAGCTACATGAACTGAAGAAGATCTACGAAGAGTTTAAGGTGAGGATTTTTTTTATTAAAGATTTTAACATTTTGAATCTGTTAATTAGTTGTTTACTTTGTATGGCGGATTTGAATACATATGCAGGAGAAAAATTGCACTCGTCTTCAGATGGTTGATCATGTCAAGATGATAGTTGAGGACAATGGCCTGATAATCTCTGCTATCAAAGGCTACAATAAGAAGGTAATAATATTTCCTATTTGAAGTAATTACTGGTATTGCTTATATATTTATTTATTTTTTAATATTCTGCGAATGAAAAGATTATGATTTGAGTATCTGATTTATTAAAAAAAAAAATTCACTTTTTCTTTTACAGTTGATGGAAGCAACAATTACTTCTAAGCTTGGGAAGCCGAACCACAAAGCCTAGTGTGTGAGCTGAGATTTAACAATTACCATCTTCTTAACTGGATGAACTAAAGAGATGATCACTTCACAAGTTATGTGCACGAAAGAGATTTCCCTTTTTAAATCTGCCAACGTTTTATCAATAAAAAGACTGGATTTTGATGACATTTGCGGTACTTCATTCTGATTATACGTTTAAGACTTATCAGAGAGTGGTATCAGAGTCTAATTTGCAGCTCAATGGTGGACAAAGTTGAGCTTGAAATCCAGTAAGTCAAGAGAATGATACCGTTTACATCCTTTAGAAAAAAGGATAAAAAACTACATGGAGAAATTATGTTTCAATCTCTTATTGACATTATCAACTATTAAAATCCAGAAACAAAACCGGTCTTGATCTTGACCAAATCTAAATATATACAAGCTGAAGAACTCTTGTACAAGTCTCAACACATTTCCTCTTTCAAATTATAACCAATATTATCATGCAAGAAATCCACGCCTTTCTTCGTTTTCCTTCACCAATTGAATCAACCCTTGTCTATTAGAATATAAAATTATAACCCTTAATCCTTATTATAACATTGGAGTTTTGATGTAATAGTTAGAAAAACTTTAAGATAGTATGAGATCAACCAATGTTAAATCCCACCAGCCATGAATTTAAAAGCTGATTTTCTGAAAAATTGACACCGCTACCTGTTTACGTCGCGAAGTTGATATGTGATTTAGGAGGGTTAAACTTAATTTTTTGGGTTCCTTAATCACCTTTGATGGTTGATTCTCTCCCATTTTGGATCTTTGTGTTATTTATCGCTACACGGATAACAGATGTTAGAGGCATCGGAGGTTGTTTCCTCCGGCGTGCCCTCCAACACCCAAGTCAATGAATGTTTCTAATTAATTTGAAAAAGAAAAACAGAGTCTAGTCTTGTTGATTTTTTTCTGCATGAGATTGCGTACCTTGGTTTGGTGGGAATCACTATTATTTATAGAGGGTTTACGGAGGCACGTAGGTAATTTCAGCTGAGTGTGAAGTAGCGGTTTGGACCCCCCACTTTACACGTGTCGGCAGCTGATTGGCTGAGTCGCCTTTGCATAGTGATAGGGCTGTTGGAGTAATAGCATGTCCGATGAGCTTTGAAGGCTCTAGCTCGAAAGGTCATAATGACCGACGTCGCATTAATTGCTTGATGGCTACTGTGCGGCGAAGGGCGGCCACAGACTGTGTAGCGAGACTTTTGATGACGCTTGTCAGGTTGTTCCACTGTTTGAGACACCTTATGTTTGGTCTGAGTGGAGAACACTTTTCGTCTTGGAGTTGGACATCCAGCGGGATCCTGGTCGGAAGCGCATTTTGTCTAGGATCTAGATCGTGAGGCGAGTCAGCTGGCTTATTACCCAGATTGTGCTTGTGGATGCTTTGGAAGTCGGCCAGTTAGTTATCATGTGGCCGATCTTATTGGTCTTGGTAATATTAACACTACTTGAGTTCAAACTTCGCCCTATGAAAAGGACACTCAAGCTGCGGGACATGTTAGAATATAAAATTATTATCCTCGTCACAACTTTAAAGTTTTGACGTAATGGGCTTTGCTATCAGCACCTATAGATTTGCAAGACCCTATAATAACCTGCAACATAACTCCAAAGTTATTATCGGAATTTGTTTTGAGAGAATTAGCGAGGAGACTATATGCGTACTAATAAAGGATCAAAACAGACGATGGGACATAAGTATAGTGTAGATAATTATATTGTTATAGAATTAGAATTTGATAAATACCCATTTAAAATAAACACCCACAATATCTAATTCTCAATGAAACTAAGAAGAGGGGCAAATTTCACATAACCCAATAATGTCTGGCCTATTCTGAGAAAAGCCCCTCAACGATTTTCAAACATTTCACCGTACCCTCCTAAGTGCGTAATCCCCAATTTTTTCAACATCTCTGCTAACTTTCAACACAATTTCGGAAACCACTAATTTTCAACATCACTTTCACAAAACCCAGACTCTCAATATTATTTTTAGAATACCTCCCACAAACTTTTGATTAAGTTTCAGAAAGCCCTATTACTCTGTTGTAAGGATGTATTGAAAAAATGCAAATTTTTGAGAGGTTTTGTGACAAACCTCAAAGGTTAGGGGGTTTACGTGACATTTATAAAGTTTAGGTGTGTTATCACGAAAACAACCAAACTTAAGAGGGGGTAATGTGAAATTTACCCAAAATATAATGAGAACAAACATCTGCGTAACTATTTTCAAGATAAATCATTTCAGTAATAAAAGAGCAAAATTTGGGTTTCGGTAAAACCCCCTTTTCGGAAAGTGTATGAATTTAAAAATAAATGAATGGTAAAACTTCAAATTTATAGGCAAAAGGCCATTCACGACTTGTGATGCCCCGATATTTGTGTGAAAAAAGAATATAGAAAAAAGAATGGTATAAATATTTAGTTTAAAGATACGTTATATATTTAACCACTTAGTTTCCAAGTTATAACAAAATAAAATAAACTACTATTAAGAATAATTTTAACTCTTCAATAAATAGGACAATAAATTACTATAAAATATTTAATAGTATAAATAGTATAATTGTCTTAATAATATTAGTTAAATTAAGCATTGCACTGCTATTTGATAATTATACTATTATAATATATTATCATATTAAATAATGATTAAATGTTATATAATTTAAATAAATTTGAATTAATTTATAATAATTGTCAGAATAATAATAATTATTCATACTATTCTTTAGACAACATTTTATTGGAAAATTTTATTTATTAATACAAAATTTTAACTGTTCAAAGAAAATATTTCGAAATATAAAATAAGTTGTAGACGGTCAAAATATTTTTTCACCTAGGCTGATGATTAACTTGGACCTAAGAAGTGAACGCCCATGGGCTAAACACTTCGAATGAGCCTAAAACCAAGCCCATAACAGATTATAGCGAAGGTCACCTGACGACCAATGCCAACCCTGCCAAAGATCGGATTCTGTGTTAAATCCGAGTTTACAATCGAAGCTCGCTAGCTAACAAGCTCCGCCCACAACAGTAAAGTGGACCAAGTCTTCCACTTCTGAAGGAGGCGCTCCTACGTTCGAGCGACCCTCGCCTATGACCGCAGTGACCTTCACCTATGCCTTCTACGAACTTCGCCAGAACCACGAAGTTCGCCCAAATAGCCGTTTCAGAGCTATTTTCATGTGATAACTACACCCACTATTTCTTGTTTTAGTGGCCACAAACCCACGTTCTAAAGAGGCCATTAACTCTCTCTCTCTTAGCCTATAAAAGGAGAGGAGATCATTCATTCAACAACATGCGCGGAGAGAGCTAAGTGACACATATGCACACACAGAAGAGTCTCATAAAAAGAAGGCTGAGCTATCTTCTAAGTGATTCAACTCTCGTCAACAGTTAAAGATTCATGAGTCTTGATTCAATTCGTCAACAGAGTACAAGATCGACGCTCCACCGGCACACAGGATAGAACCCCTAGAAAATATAATTTTTCCTTTATTTCATTGTTATCTCTCAATTGTAATCTGAGTTAATTACAATCTAAAAAGACCCAAAACAGAATGGCGACTCTGCTGGGAACTTCTTTCTCTTCTGATGAGAAGATCGTGTCGCAAACTAACACTCAGGCCCTCGGGTCTTTTGCTGAAATTTTGGTCATCGAATTTGACCAAGCTAAGTTCGAGGAATCTATTTCCAAGAACGAAAATTTGATGACTACACACAGTTGTCGAAGAATTCACCGTAGAGCTAATATCAGGTCCGATGCGACCCCCGCGTATGTGAATACCACCATCGCTGAGGAAGGTTCGAGCTTAGTTAAAAGCCAAACAAACTTCGCTAAAGGTGGAGGAAGCTTGACTTTCGCCCCAAGCGAGGATCGAGATGTTAACATATCCGATCCTGGGCTTTGGCGTCTTATGACTCCCGCCCTGAGTAGAGATCAAGATGTTGACACATCTGATCTTGGACTCCAGCCATCAACTCCTCTAGGAGTTTGATTTAAAACATCCTGCGATGTTCGCTATGCTTCCTTCTTAGAAGCTAAGAATGGGGGTAACCCCTTATCAAAATTTCCTCAGAGGAAAAAAATCCCCACTAGCCAAGCATTTGGCCAATGTCGCCGTAAGCGACGTTCACATTCAACCAAAGCAAGCAAGGATGGCATTGATGTTGATCTTCGGGAATTTATAACCCTGAAGAGAGCTCGCCAATGTCAGCATTGCGTGACCCTCAGTGAAGTAGTCTCAGCAGTTCAAGAAGGTTGCCAATATAAACAGTCGATTTTCAAACGTCTCGGCCCAGTTCTTGAGCCTTCAGAGGCTCGAACTAAGCATCGACAACGCACCCGACGAAGAGTCTTCACCGTCAACATGACAAGTGTAACTTATGAAGATGATGATGAAAACTCAGATAGCTCTCCTGTTCCAGCATATTCCCCTGGAATCGAGGGTCCATATTTCTAGAGGACGAGGGGGTGTTTCGCAACACCAGATTAAGGAAAAAGGTGGCGATTCCGTTCAACTACTCTTCATTACAATCACCGTAGTCCTTAAATCAACCTGCCACCAGTGACGCCAACTTGGCCATTGCATCAAACCCAACCCCTAGTTCAAGTCAAGGCTAAAGATGGGGGGCAAATGCGACAAACCGAAACGATCTTCTAGCGCAAATGGCAATGCAGAAAAAAGAATCTGACAATCGGATTGAACGTGTAGAAAGAATGATTGAGCAACTCTTGCCTAACCCACGTCCACGAGCAAGCTATTTACTATCTCACTCGAACAATGGTAGGCGCTGAACATCAGTACAATCCAGTCAAAAAAGAGTGTTTGGTTTTAGTCTTAGCAATTCAAAAGATGCGACACTACCTCACCGGCCAATCTATCCATATCATTTCAAGAGTCAACCCTCTGCGGATACTTATGACAAAGCCCAGATCACTGAACTCTAGGCTAGCAAAATAGGCAATATTGCTCTCACAATATGACATGACGTTCATACCACAGAAAGCAGTCAAGGGCGAAGTGATTACTAACTTTCTAGCAGAACATCCCATTCCAGAATCTTCTAAACTCTACGAGGACATCCCAGACGAAGTTTTTGAGTCGAACGTCATCTCAGAGCACCAAATATCTGTTTCAGAGCTATTTTCATGGGATAACTGCCCAACTATCTCCTGTTTTAGTGGCCACTAGCCCACGTTCTAAAGAGGCCATTAACTCTCTCTCTCTTTTAACTTATAAAAGGAGAGGAGATCATTCATTCAACAACATGCGTAGAGAGAGCTAAGTGATACATACGCACACACAGAGGAGTCTCATAAAAAGAAGGCTGAGCTGTCTTCCAAGTGATTCAACCATCGTCAAACAGCAAAAGATTCGTGAGTCTTGATTTAGTTCATTAACAGAGTACAAGATCAACGCTCCACCGGCACACAGAAAAGAACCCCCAGGAAATATAAAATTTTCTTTGTTTCATTGTTGTCTCTCAATTGTAATCTGAGTTAATTACAATCTAAAAAGACCCGAAACATAAGTTATCTGCGTGCAAAGCACGTGCACTGTACTACTCTCTTAAAAACACAAATTTGATCGATATAATCATAATATATAACCAAATGAACTATAACAACTCATGTATTTCGCGTGAATTCTTACATGTGGGCTAGTTTGATATTGTTGGGCTTATAATAAGTAGCTTTTAGAAGTAGTTTATATAAGCTGTTGAAAATAATGGTTTAATAATCATATATTGAAAACTGCTTCTGAAAACAGCTAAGATGTTTGATAAAAATGTGTTTAAAGATCCTCGTCAAAAGATAAATGTAATACATGTCATATAAACTAAAAAAGCAGAATCTACTTATAAAAGTATATTGAGATTGCTTCTAAAAGCACCTCGAATCAATTTTTAATAACTATGCAAATAAATTTTACCAAACACCATTATTAACCGCTTCTCAAAAAAATAAGTAGAAGTACTCCCAAAAAAGCCACACCAAACTGGTTGGACTCCTAGTCAATTGTAAGATGTTGTTAACCTGTACGATGATGCTATAATCACATTGCAATTGAAAAATATCATGACCGATAACTCATCCTAATTCAAATTCAATGATGTATTATAATAAACAAGTATTTTGCCCGTACTCTCCCACACCAACTATTTTTATTTGAGAAAGTTCCCCTCAAGTTTAGGCATAATATAAGTATACCCACCCGTCTTTGAAAATTCGAGAAACTCCCCTCAACTATTGGATGTCTCATAAAACTCCCCTAATATTTAACGCCTTTCTCACCAAAAGGTTCAAAACTACCCCCTCCCCGACATTATTTTAAAATATAAAATAACTAAAATATTTTTTTTCAAAATCAACCATTATAGTTGCAAAGAAACCTCTAATCGGTAGAAAAGATCTTGATTAATTTACAATAGCCCCCTCCCCCTTTCTATTCTCTTTCTCCTATCCTTAAAAAATCAGAGTAATTACTTTATGATTAAGGTGTATTTTCATCTTGTTTCAGTCATTTACTTGCCATGTGACATGCTAGACCTAAAAGTGTTAGCTTTTAAGGTGTAAAAGAGAAAAGTTCATGGGAGTTTTTTGAAATTTCAAACTTGAGGGGTGTTATCTACAATATGCTTAAACGTGAGGAGGGTTTCTCAAATTAAAATATTTGAGGGGGATTTTTCCAAACACACCTCATTTTTTTAGGGGAGTCAAGTGAGGAAAGTTTAGCGTTATCTCAAATTTTCATAATTGAGGGGGATATTTATAATATATGCTCAAACCGGCGAAGGGTTAAATTAAAATAGTTGAGGGGGGTTTTTTACAATTGACCCAAGCTTTTATATAGGGAGGCTTTCTGCATGAGTATTTTCTTTAATTTCTATATTTAAAGATATGATTATGAGATTATTTTTTTTAAATATGGACAGTTATAATCCGATAAGGATTACAAAATATTTGATTATTAGAATTTTCTAATTATGAATAGTTTTAATTTGAGGATTCCTAAGAGAATATATTTCTATATTCAAATATATGATTATGAGATTTTTTTAGTAAAATATGGATAGTTATAATGTGATAAGGATTACAAAATATTTGATTAGTGGAACTATTAATAGTTTTTATAAATAGTTTTAATTTGATGATGATTTTTAGGTGAATATAAGATTAGGTGTCAACTTGTCATATTCTGGTAGGATAGAGATATACATGTGTACTTATGATATGACATATGTCAGTATTTTTGCCTTTATAGCATGAGACATGTCAATTTTTATGCATTTAGGAGTTCCACAAATTTATTTTTATATATAAAGGAGGGATAAAGGAGAGATTGAGTATACAAAACAAACTTTACAATCAAAAATCTAAGAAGACAAACTCTAAATTCCTAACCATGAGATATTTTTTAGTGACATTGTTAGATTACCACCAATAATTAGAAATATCAAGACCGATAACTCATCCTAATTCAAATCCGGTGATGTATTATAATGAATTGAGTATCTAAAACAAACTTTACAATCACAATTCTAAGAAGACAAATTCTAAATTCTTAACCATGAGATATTTTCAGTGACGAGATTAGATTATCATCAATGATTTCCACGGAACCTTCACTTTGGATAACTATCTCCTTGGCCCCCCACCCTTCGCTTACGTAAGCAAAGGACAGCTTGAGACCAAGCTCAAGATTTTCCTCCGCAAAGCAAATAGAGCACCATATATTTTTCCCACTGGCTTTCTATACAAAACAGCACTTTCCAAATTTACCCTCTTCCCATTACAGAATTCGGACAAGGTTTTTCCGTAATAATGGCGATTTTTAAGCTGTAATCGTTACCCCTACGTAATTCTTATCAGGATCCGTGTCAGATCAAAAGGTGGGCCCACTGGTTTCCTTTCAAAGCGGTCCCCTTCGAACTCTCTGGAATCTCTAAAACGTCCTTTCGTCCCCCTTTATATTTGATCTCGATTGAATTTCGAGAGATCGAATCAATACGAAAAAAGAACGAGAATTGAAGGCGATCTCTTAATCGATTTGTGTCGGCGATTCTAAGGAATTGAAATATTAGAGCGAAGTTCGTCTTTTGTTCGAATTCGTTTGGTGCAGTTATTATCCCGTGATTTTCCTTTTTTTAGTGGATTTTTTTTTGTTCTGTTGGTGATATAGGTAATTTGTTGGTTAATTTAGTTGTTAGATTGGCTATTTTCGCGGGAGTTTGAAATTTTTTTTTGCAATTATGTAGGGTTTTTAGCAAGTTTAGGGAATCAATTGATAATTTAGTAGGTACACTAAATATTCAGCTAAAATTTGATTTTTCCTTGAATTTTTAGCTTTACTGTATTTGATTGTAGTATTTAGTTTATTAGCTAGGAAATGTGGATAGTTTGGTGTTAAATTTAGTTCTTAGAGTTTTGTGATTAATTAATCAGGTGCTAATGTTAGTCTTCAATGGAATATGTTTGCATTGAACATGTTAAAGTGATGTAGCGCGTATGCGTTGTTGTTTGATTGGTTTTTTCCTTCTCCTTGCATGGATTGGTTTACTAGAATTCGAAATCGCGGCAATATAATAACTGTTCTTTGATTACTTGAAGTTTGTATTGCATGTTTTGGATTTTTTTTAACCTCATGGTAACATTAATAGATCACCATGCTTGTCTGTCTGGGTGTTTGCATATAGCTGTGATGTGAATACTAGCATGCCGTTGATTTCTCTTTGAATGAGATGACCGTTAGATTGATAGGCCTGCAACTTGATATCAATGCTTGCTGTTTTACCCTTATTGGCTGTTGGCTTGTTTTGTAGCTCACTGCTGAATCTTGCCTCTGTCTGTGTTGGTTGAATTCTGGACGACATTCTTCTATGTTGATATTCCTATTTATGTCAGTACGTGCAGCAAACGATCTGTTTGCGGCTTTGCTCCATGGACAGTTTTGTTTGCGTCCCTTTACTATGTTCTGACTCTCCTAGTTTGCCCTTGTCAATGCTTGGTTTTTAGGCTTTAGATTTGCTGCCCAGGCCTTTTAAGTCCCGTATTCTTCATGAGATGGCTAAGCAAGCACGAAAATGGTGGGAACTGGGATTAGAGAGAGAAGATTGTAGGATGTGGATTATGGATAATGCACGAACCGCTTATTATAGTGTTAAGGTTTCTTTCATTAGGAAGTGTTTTTCTATTTTTATTTTTTATTTTTTGCAGTTTGATCTTTTTTGCATTCATGTTTGAATAAGCTATTATAAGGGTGAAGTTGAAGCCTTTATTGAGATTTGAGGCTTAGTTTGGAACCCCTCAAGTAGATGCTAGGTATATAAATGATGGTTCAAAACAGTGTTCTCTCAATCCTTGATGGAGTGTGGCATCAATTTATGATGGGTTGAGTTTTGACTATGGTTTGGCTGACGCGTAACCACAGAAGTTAGAGACGGGAATACTATTAGTCTTTTGTTCTAGGTACATCCAGCTCTTACTAACCATCCTATACTTGTATTCTTGAAAAGATATGTCAAGCTTCACAGGTATTTTATTACCTGTTGTATATATGCACATTATCAAGCATCATGGGTATTTTATTTCCCGTTTCTTATCCCTCGAGTTACCGTAGTATTATCTCTTTTATAAAAAACTTGAGAGACTTCTGCTGAATTTTCTTGATGCTGAAGAGACATGGTTATTAGAGTTTTTTGCACTGAGATCATCGTAGTCACTATTTATTTTTTAGAGTTTGTACCCATAAAGTATTGCTTTTCGTTGTGTACACACACAGTTCTATTGGGGATGGTAGTATGAGAACAAATATTTTTGTTGAACTCTAACAGAATATTTGAATGGCACACACATTGTTGAGCTTTGCATACTTTTGCCTCCTTGTATATCACTTTCAGAACTTTCCACTCATGTTATACATGTTTCTAGCAATTGAGATTTGAGAGGAAGGAGATGAAAAATGACCTGCAGATGCAAGTGGAAGAGTTCCTTTGGAGCTTCATTTATCATTCCACCCTAGCTACAATATTCAGAGCAAACTTGCACCTTGTATTTGTGTCTTTCTTAGGTCTATCAGTCTATGCATATGCCCTTAGAAAGAGGAGATTTTTCTGCACTTATATTGGAACTCCTAAGGAAGTGCAATGTATGCTTCTCCATCTGATCTGTTTCTGTATGAGTCTCAACTCGGTGATATCCAGCTTAAGGAGTGCTTGAATAATTACCTCCTATGTCCCCCTAAAGCAGCTTAGTTGAAAGTTTTTATGCAGGTCTATATGGCACAAACTGCTGGTAACTTTGCTCTTGGTCATTGTTTTACTATCAACTAGGAGATTTAGGGACACAACATGCCACCTATCTACAGTGATTAGGGTAGTTGAAAGAAAATGGAGCCCGAAAATGTTCTGAGGTAACTTTTTTTTCTCGAAAGTATATGCTTTAGCCAAGATTCATGGGTGTGGGAGAACTTTGACGAAGCTGAAGAGCGGGTGTTCTTGCAGAGGTAGGCTTGCCCATTTGTTCTAAATTTCCGGAGTTGTCAGAACGATATGCTTCTCATAATCTTTCTACCTTTTGTCCTCTTCCCCTTGTATTTTTGTTTCGCATTTGATGCTGTGGTGTATTTGCTTTTACCAGAATCTTTGGAGATTCGGGTGCTGGTGTTTCTTTTGTTCGACATTGTTTTTGGGATGCTTCGAGCAATCAGTGATCATCTGTTAGCAAGTTACTTTTCTCAGGTGGTGATAAAGATTTGTAAAGTGGAGCTTAACTTTCATATCCCATGGCATCCATGTAACTGTGCTTGTTCTGATAATTACATCTGATGGGAATTGGGATAATGCTGACTGGAGCTGCTCAACGTTGATTGAATTTTATGCTTGCTGATGTGAATTGGTCTACAGCAGTAGAAAAGATTACAAGAATATCTTGATGTTGCCTGCTTTGATCGGCTGACTATGTGCTTTCTTGGACTAGGGCTAGTTGGCTAATATTTTTATATCTGCAGGTTATCCTTTAGTTGCCTCGAATAGTTACCTTGTGGGGTCAACTTGAGATATAAAATGGGGGTTCTATCCAATCAACCCGAGTCACTTGATGTTCAAGGGTCGACAAAGCTGTTTGAATTAATTGATAAAGACTGCAATATCCCAACTTCACCTACATCCTGCAAGTCCTCTGATGAAGATTGCATGCTGACAGAAGAAATGAGAAACAATCTAGATGCTGCTGCTTGTGAGACACTGGAAAGAGGACATATGGAGTATGGGTATGTTGATTTCCCCCTTCTCATTTGGTGAAAGTTGGCATCTTTTGTTCCCAAGTTACTCATACTGAGGTTTTTTTGCTTGTCATATCAAAATTAATGATAGAGGTTGTATCAGGTTGTCCAATGATTATTAAGTAACAGTGGTTTTCATTAGTAGGGGTGGCTTAACCACTACACCAGCTCCTTTAACCTGATTCTATGGGGCTGGGCTGCAACATTGAATTACGTACTTGGTTCTCTGGGCTTCTTGTATTGAACTGTTATAAATCTGTACTTCACAGGTGTTCACATTATCGACGAAGATGCCGCATTCGAGCTCCCTGCTGCAATGAGATATTTGATTGCCGACATTGTCACAATGAGGCAAAGGTCAGTTTACCTTTTATCTTTCAATTTCTAACAGTTACATTTACTGGGTTGAAAGAATTTATTAACTAACTAATTTATTTGATATCTAGAAAATTTAGCTACATAAATCAATAGTCTTTTTGCTAATATTTATTTCTTGTGTGTATTGAAAACTGTTCTATTCGTTAACACTTAGATTAACCGTGCGAAAAAGTATTAGGCTTTGCTAGCTATACGCCTTATCTGATCATGTAGGACATCAAAGTTTTGAATATTATCTTTCTTTCTCTTCATTTTTATTAAACATCAACCTTTGAGAGGATTCTTTCTATTTCATTTTGCAGTTGTGTTTCTAAAATCCATGCTCACTGTTTCTCAACATCTATTTATTCCCTTTTTTATAGAAGAGGTCTTATAAGTTATTTATGAACTATTTATGAAATATCTTCAATCGTTTTTGAAAATCTTATCTATCTCTCTGGTTATATTGTTCAAATATCTAAGTTTGCTGCCATGGTTGATCAAAGAAGCTTAAGTTTTGACCTTACACATAAGTTTTCCTTCACTGTAAGAGACCTTACATTAGCATGCTTGTGGATAGCAATTAATAAGCTGGCCAAGAATAATACTATTCCTAGATTGTGATTTAACAGATGTCTCCATGATGTCCATTTGATTTACTTCTTTATTGAAAATTAATTGTATCATCATCATTATTATGTAATTGTGTGCATCTTCTAATAGAGTAACATGGATCTTTTTCTTTGGACAGAATTCTATTGATGTTGATAGGATGCATAGACACGAACTTCCACGTCATGAACTGCGACAGGTTGGTTACTTTTTTCCTTCAAAGTAAAAGACGATGAAAATAATTTGTATTTCTTACTTTTAACTATTTCCCCATCTTTATCTGTCTTTGTAATTGTTACTATTCACTTATTCAGGTTATATGCTCATTGTGTGGAACTGAACAAGAGGTGAGTGTTGGCCATAAACCGATCATCTTAGCATTTCCTAGAGCATGCTGCAGTATCTTGCTCAAACCATGGCTTTTTTTAATTTAATTTTTTAATTTTATAATTTTTTTTTGAGTTCATTATATGTTAACGTTTGTGTAGAAGACCCATTTACTGGATTTTATGAGAGCTTCATTTTGACATTCAGGACTATTAAATAATATATATGCTAATTAATTTGCTCAGCGCTAGTTTCAATTTATTTTGGATGTTAAATTCCAATTTGCCGATGCAGAATCATGCTCCTGTTTGCTTTTAGTATCTGAGAGCATGATCATACTTTTTGGTAATTCTTGAGGGTTTTTATAATATGCTTGGTGATAATTGACATTCCTGATTTGTTTGGCCTATCAGAGTAATTAGCTAATGATGATAGCCACTTACCTATGATCTCCATTATATTCTGTTTTGTTTGTTTGCTTAGTTAACTTAACGGGCATCATTTCCTTACTTTATTCTCTCTTAATGGCTTGTATGACAGGTTCAGCAAGTGTGCATCAACTGCGGTGTTTGTATGGGAAAGTACTTTTGCGATACTTGCAAATTATTTGACGATGATGTCAGTGAGCAAATTACATTCTACGTGTGTCTGGGCCCTCTATTATTATTATTTGTTCCTCTGTGTCTAACTTAGTTTTCTTGCTGATTTTCAGACCTCAAAGCAGCAATATCACTGTGATGGTTGTGGAATCTGCAGGTTTGATAATTATTACCTATTTTCCCTGTATTTTATGTGCTAATAGCCTCTTCCTTGGAGGACAGTTGGAGCCCGTTATTACCTTGTCATAACATTCAATTTTTTTCCTCTTCTTCTCCGCAGAATTGGAGGGCGAGAAAACTTCTTCCATTGTTATACTTGTGGTAATGCCCTATTTTAAACAGTAGTTCTTTTTTCTAAGAATACCAAAAAAATTCACTTTAATTATAGCTTTTAGATTGTACATCTTCAGTTTGCATCCTGTTGAAATTTGTTTTTCGTGATACTTAAATAAATTTCATTTGCCTAGTCTTTCTTTTACTCTTAACATAAACTAAATTCTTGCCATGTGGTACGTGATTTTGTCCACATTATTTTCTATGCTTGCTATGCAGCGGTCACTGTAGTTCCTTCCGTGAACCCTGTGCCAATCAGGTCGGTTTCAAGATACACTGCCATGATGTTGGTATCAAGACCTGCCTGTTGGTCTCCTATGAATTTTTGCCAATGCCTTCACTTGCTTTTCTTTACAATTGTTGCAAATTGGAACCAACATTGGCATTAACCATATTTCTCTCACGTAATCAGTGTAATTATTTATTTAATTCTATTTTTGGTGCTTTCTCAACTTGGATGATGTCACATGTCCTAGTACCAAGGCTTGACTAGTTGAGAAGATGAGCACGTTGTAGTCAATTTTTAAATGCTCTATTTCTTTCTTATACCTACCTAGATTGATTAAGAATCCTTTTTCCTTATCCGTTTCACAATTCCATCTACATAGGCTTAGGTTCTAGTTCTTTTCCTCGCACGCTCTGGTGCTTTTCCTTCCTAGGACTTCTTTATGCTTGGGATTGGCATGCTTGCAGATCATATCTTCCTCTGTTATACTTTCCAATGTTCTCATCATCCTTTGATGTCTTGTTCGTGGTTTTGCATCACCTTAATATAACAATGTCGCCTTGTGCACACTAATCATGAGGTTTTTAGAACTCGGTTAAGGTACTGATGTCAGATTTCTCTTGTGGGTATCATAAGGATGGTTTTGGGTGTTACTTCTTTTGGTTTCGGAATTAAAGTTGAAACATCAAAAATAAAACTAAAAATAGGAATGCTATCAATGTAAACGCATTGTATGTGTAAACATGTATGTAAACATGTAGGTTACACCCCCTCTTTCCACCACCACATATAGCTTTAAGAACGTTATATGAGTTGCTGGAAAGTGGAGCCCCCTTATTTATTTTCAGGTTTGTGGAGAAGATATTAGTGTGGTCGCTCTGGTGTATTTTAACCCTGCACTAAAGCATGTATATAATTTTTCTTTTTTTTTTAATTATTGTTCGTTCCACGTTAAATATTACAAGTAAATGATGCATGCTAGTTTCAGCAAAGGCACAGGTAATCCCATTTCTCTTACTGGTTCTTTCTTTACCAAAAATAGACTTTAATTACAGACTCCAGAAAAGCGCGAACTGCCAGTTTGCAGGGGTCATCTCCGACAAGATATCACTAACATAGTAACATGCACTCAGTAAGCATACCCTGATATGCTGACCTGTACAACACTTCACACCAAAAGACTCACAGTTAGAGAAGACACAACTCAAAGAGAAACCAAAACTTCAAGTATGGCTCTTCATTGCTTTGACTGCACAAATTCAGGATGAACGCATAGAGAATGGCAGAAATCCCTATTCTTCACATTTGTCTGCAACCTTTTTCACATCACTGAGCTTTTGTAGGTTTAGTTTTAGCTATCTGGACAATTGTTTCTTACTGTTTTGTGTCGGTTACCTGAAAAACTGATAAATTGATGCTAAGTTCAGCCAATACTTAAAACCAGGATAATGTATTATATTTTAATCAGCACGTGACCCATTTATTGGTGAGAAGTCTATGCTTCATTAGCAGGTCTCATTGTTTGAAGGTGGTTATCTTTAGTTTCATTATCATCTCATCTTCAGTGTTTTTAGAAGTTCATTCATTTCTTCATTTCAGACTTCTTTACTGATCATTTTCCATACTGTTCTATAATTTAAGGTTGTTGCTATTCAATTCTTTTGAAAAATAGCCATCCATGTGTGGAGAGAGCAATGCACCACGATTGTCCTGTGTGCTTTGAGGTGAGATCTTGCTCTTATGTGGAACTCCTTCAAGCAACAAAGGGAAAGTGTATTACCTTACCAATTTTGATTTTGTTCATCACTAATACAGATTTATTTTCCTTGCAGTATCTGTTCGAATCAACAAAAGGTATAGCGGTACTTCCGTGTGGCCACACCATTCACACGAGTTGTTTGAATGAAATGCAAGACCATCTGCAGTAAGTTCGTTTTTTTTCTCTTAGCTCAACTTTTTTTTGGCCAGCCGTTTGGCTTCTTGTCTTCTCGATACATCCTAATCTTAAAAATACTCCAGGTATGCTTGTCCCCTTTGTTCCAAGTCAGTTTATGACATGTCAAAAGTATGGGAGACACTGGACGCTGAAATAGCAGCTACGCCGATGCCAGAACTTTATCATAATAAATTGGTTAGTGTTCCTCTATTAGCCATGAGCATCATTTTCTATTGATCTGATGCGAGTACTGTCTTATAGATTCTGATAATACTTAACATATGTAGGCACCTCTTGTTATCTCGTTGTCTGTCATTACTCAAACCCATTTTCTTTTAGCTTGATTCGTATCCCTAGGAAACTGGATGAACATATAATTTAAAATTTTTTACATTGCAACCACCGTTGCTGTTCTTACCTACGATTAACTGATTGGCAAAGGCCAAGTATGGATAGTCAAGCCTATATAGACCTCTATAGAACGGTTTTAACATATCATGTCTCCATACTGCAATAACTCATTATCGGTAGATCTATATGCATCGTATTTTCGCTGAATATTGTTTTCCAATAAATCTTACAGGTTCAGATCCTATGTAACGACTGTGGAGCTATGTCGAAAGTCCAGTATCATGTGGTTGCTCAGAAGTGTCTCAACTGCAAGTCATACAACACCCGCCTGATGTAATCTGGAGTACTGAAGGTCGGGGACACATTTTCTCTCGATGTTCAATTACTGGGTGGTCATTTTGCTGCGCATTTGGAATGATCGATTGCTGGTTCAGAAAGGCGAGGCAGTGAGCTGTCCAATAATCCGAGGGCGGGGTGCTTTTCAATAATTGGCTTCGATAATCTATTTGTTTTTCTTTGTCCATGTCCAAAGTGAAGCGCGGCTCTGGCTATTTGGAGATCACATCTCTATGTAGATAAACCAGCAGGCTTTATTTTTTGTGCTCCAGATAGTTGATAATAAGTTTCCTGGGTTGTTGCTTTGCCAGTATTTTGTACTCAACCTTGTTAGCTCGATTCGTGGAGATCGATTTTTATCTGAACTCAGTCTCAGATTTAAGAGGAAATTTTGATACTCTTTGAATCACTCCCATATATATATATATATATATATATATATAGAACTCAAATGTCGGATAATAATGTTTATAACACAGACTTATGTACTAGTAGAGTGCAGACCTGCACAGTTTACGTTGACATATGTGACGCAAGAAAAAATGATACTCGTAGAGGGCAGACCTGCGCAGTTTACGTTGACCTATTTGACGCAAGAAAAAAATGATTTCAGAGTACCTTTAACGAGTACGTGAAGCCATTTTAGAATGAGCTATGGGTTCATTCATACTTTGGAACAATAAGCTAAAAAGATTATGTTATTTATTTATATAATATTAGTGCCTTAGAACTTTAATAATTTTAAAAATAGTCCTCACGTCATTAAAATTGATATTCGATTATCAAATTCTTGTAAGTTGTCTTGTCTCAATATGTAGTCCCACTGAATAATTGAAATTGTCATTAGGTCATCTTTCAGTGACTAATTTCAAAATGTTAGAGATGTAATAAGGGAATAATTCAGAGAAGAAATCCAACTTAAAACGTGACGGTGCTGGCCAACAGAACCCCGAGTCGGCCAGCTTCGTCCAATCCATCAAGGCAAACTCAAACTCTGACACAAACGAAAACTCAAACTACTCGGTCGAGGCTACGCGACCCAATCCGACTCAGCTGCCCTCACGTGCGTCTCACGTGCGCACCGCGTCGTCTCTCACCGGCGAACAAAACTTTTCCCCAAATCGCCTCTAGCTCCCGATCATAAAACCTAGGGTTAGG
>JBAKGM010000365.1:6726190-6750754 GCA_037177215.1 Asparagus racemosus | reverse complement strand
AAAAAAAAAACAAACAAACCCTCCTTTCTGCCTCCCTCCCTCAGCCCCCAAGTGTGACTCAGTCTTCTGCCACCTCACTTTAGAAACTGGGTAATTGATTGACAAAATCTTAGTTCCTGTGCAGGAGGCAGGAGGCATTAGCTTGAGACACCTTGATTCTCTCTGGAGCACCAAAGATTATTCATGGTTTCCCAGGATTTGGAAATTTATCCTTCATGTTTACAGCTGGGTAATTTATTATCAAGATCTCAGTTATACACAGAAGATATTAGCTTGAGAAAGCTTGGTTCTCTCTAAATACCTTAAATTGTTCATGGATTCTTAGGATTCTTGATTGCATTCTTCACTTGTTTTGTTGTAATGCTAGTCAACATGATATTTGTGTCAATCTTCCATCTTTTGTTTATCCTCTCAATGTTAGATATGATTATGTCTATTTTGAGGAAAGATGAGTTTACATCTCAGGTAACTTCTTAATTCAGTTATCAATCTGCCTGAAAAAGTTTCAGGGCAAGTAGAGAAGGTCTACCTTGTCACTGTCATGCAATAGCTCCGCCACAGATGGTAACTCCTCCACAGTTTGTTCTTCAAGGTCTTTCAGAAACTGAAGATTGAAGAATAAGGATTATGGGGGTAAGCACTTTGTCATCATTTACAATCAGCAGCAAAACTTTCAATTCTTATGACATCACTTATTTGTAGAACTTCATTTTATGCATGCAAAAGAACTCTTGCGAAACGTTTCATTAACATATGTTATAGAGTTCTATGGAAAAATACACTTGTACCATCTTATGATTTGACAGCAAATCCCTCTGTTCTATAGGATATAGTGGTAAACACACTTGTGAATTTCAATGCACAACTTAGATTTGAAAGAAATCCCTAATATCTAAGACAGTACATGAATGTTTTATCTTGAATTCAATAAAACATGTGCATATCTGCTGAAAGCAGGTTTTTGCTTCCAAATTTTGATCGTGAAAGTGGATTTTGGGCAGTTCTCCTTCCTTCAGCGAGTGCGTTCCTAAATCCTCATTCTACTTATTCATGCCAACCAATGAATAACTTTTGCATTATTAACTGCTATCAACTTCATAAAAAACACTAGAGTCATTCTTCCTAAATCAATTATATGTGGGAATTATTTAATTTAAGGAATTTCGTTTAGCTATCTTTATTTCATCATGGTTAACCATTTCCTACTTTGGATAATGTCAAAGTTCCCTCCCACTACACTAAAACTCCAAAATGGTGGTGAGGGTTGAGGGTTGTAATTTTATACTCCAACATGACCCGTTCATGGGCCTGAACCTGAACTCACACAAAGGTTTCATTTTCTAAAAGTCCTTATTAAATACATGCTCACTGGGATTTGAACTTGGGTTGCTTTGATATCATGTCGAGAGAAAGAGAGCAGACAAATTGATAATGTCTTCAAATACCCTTGGCCCCACAATGTTTTCACCTAGTTGTTTTGTTTCTATGTCTAACAAGGTAGGCATGTTCTATAAATATACTCCAGCTTGAAGGAGAGTGTTATATGTTATTAATCCTTCAATTATTTGGGTGTTTGGGCACTTGGGTCAATACTCGTACCTACTTATGTAACCCTCCTAATCTCTATTTAAGAGATGCTAGGGTTTGTGGGAATAATAATTTTTTGGTCTCTTTCTCTCTGCAGATAATATTTAAGCTATATATTTTTCTACAAATTAGATTCAAACCTCAAGAAAATTGGAGGCAATTCTCTGGCCCTCTTCTATATGTGGCTGCAAAATCTGGCCAAAATGCTGATGACTAATTCGCAGAACCTGAGAAAGTCTTCTGCTCCTTACTGTGAAAGGCTGTGGAATGTTGAGCATCACCCCAATCTCCCCTGCCATTTTACCTTGTCCTAGTCTTTCCAAAAACTGAAACATTATTGCATGAGCTAGTTTGAAATAGATTTGAGTATTATACAACAATTAAATTTTCTTCGATACTGTTACCAAGACATGAAATTATGCTGTCCGAGTCATAGTTGAACATAAACTTAATATTGCAGATGACGTTGGAAATATTCCATTTGCAAGAAAATTGAAACATGCAGTACTAGACGATTACTATTGCACTTAACCCCTTCAGCTGTTTCTGGATTTTTAATGCAGACGACTCTATGTCGGTCTTGTTTATTTTTATTCTGCGCTTTTTGGTAAACATGATGGAAACTTGAAACAGATCATTTTACCTAATTTGCGTTAAATGTGAGTTGCATGTCAGCTAGCAACTTTTCTAGAAATTTAACATTGAAACATATTTCTGGATCTACTTTGTTGCAGTATGAATGATTTGTAGTTTTGATTCGAAAAGAGAGCATTAAAAAGCTTTTAATGAAGCAAATGGTACGTAATCCTATAAAAATGGGATAAAAAACAGAGTTGGAATCCTCACAAACAAGAACATCGCTAATATCACAAAATGATGCATGGACTTTCATTATAAATGTACACTGTTTCTTTCAATTCAATTCAGCACAGGAAAACCAGTTAAATTAAATGATAGTGCATATTGGTAAACCAAAAAGTGTTGAATCAGGCAAGTATAAAATATCTTGCCACCATGAGTTCCTTCCTGAATATCATTGATATTTTTGGTTCCTTGATGTTTCAAGAGATGTGGATCATGAGGACAGTCTAAAAACTTGAGAAAATTTTGCCTCTCTTGATTTTTGTCCATGGCTATTAATGAAGTAGGAGTTACCTTATCTGATCCATTGGTATTTGTCAAGACTTCCTGCAAGTTTGTAGGAAGGGTTAAAAGCTAAACTCAGTTTTAAATAATTTATCAGTAAAGCCTAAAACAGCATTACCACTTCCCCAGAAACAATGATGTAAAAGTCTGTAGGTATCTCATTTTGAAGAATGATATTTACTTTAGGTGGAAAATGTTCTGCTTTCATCTCAGAAACCTGCAAGAGAAGCAAATGAGAAAGGTCAAATAATAAAGAAAAAAAATCAAAACAGAGACCAAATCACTTTATAAAACCGAAAGTGTTGTTTAAACTACGATCTAATGAATAATACCAACTCCATCATGAAATCACGGGGAACCCCTTTGAAGAGGTATGTCGACTCGACAATAGGCTGGAATAGGTGCATAGCAATGCTTGATCTTATTGCCTTGGGTAGATTTGCAATTGCTTCTTCTTGTTGCAACTCCATGGTCTTGAATTTGAGTTCTTGGTGTGCCATTATTTGTTCCCTCAGTCCCTCCGAAAGCCTGTTCTTGTTTGCATACCGTGAAACTTCACGAATAGTATCCCTCTACATGATCCAATCAAGGTCATTATTCTTCAGAAACCATTAAACAAAGAACACCTCAGTAAATTACGGTTAGATTTTGTTTGAACTACATCTGTTCCCGTCCTTGGATGTTATCATGCTATCTGGTGTCATGAGGTGAAGATGAGTTACCATGATGATTGCGCGTGAAGCTCCATGTACAATGATGTTAGTCATGTTCCCGATGACATAGGAGTTGAGGCCCATGTTGAATAGCATGTACAATATGTTAAACACCTTCTCTCCAGTGTTTGCAGCATAGATATCCCCATAGCCAACAGTGGTGAGGGTTGTGATAGACCAGTACATGGCATATATGTAGCCCAGCCAGATGCTCCTGTCTTCAAACTTGGGTACCACTTGGCCAAGCCAGGTATGGTCTTCGCTTTTATATTTGACTGCCATCAAGTAACTTATGCATGCTACACAATGTACAGTGAACAATGTTACCTGAAATGAAATTTCATAATTGAATATTCATTGTTGATATATACTCCTTTGTTGGATTATTTCGGATCAAAACTTTCTATTGTTTGCGGTATGAGAATGGTTTTAGTTTCAGCAAGAAAAGATAGAAATTTATGTTCTTACAGATATGAGCTTCACGCATCTTGTCAAGAAGTAACTGATCCTTATATCTTTCTCCAACCTATATAGACAACAAACGTTTAAAAATCGTTGGCTTTTGATACCAGGGAGTCGCCTCTTACTGAATGTAACACAGGAAAGATTCTTTTTTATCTCGTTTCATTGTGTTGCTTATGAAGTTATGATATTGTAGCTGATGTTGGTTTTATTGTCTTCACTTTGGTGCCTGACTTTGAAAAAATTGATATCATGGATTCCCTTGGATGTAACTTCTACCCATGAAAATAGATTCATGCTATTAAGTTTGATTTTTCTCCTTTTCTTTGTTGCATTTTCTTCCTCCTTACATAGTGGAATTGTTTGAATTTAGAGTTCTGGGGCACTTCTGTTGTGAGACGCCTATCTGCAAACTCTATTTCATTAAAGATGGTATATTAGCTGGATCTACCATTGAGTAATAGTAGCCTCACCATGCAAAGAGATTGCTAACTCGCCTAAGCCTCCAGAGCCTCAAGAGTCCTACATATCTGAAGAAACTACCACTGTGGTCTTTGCCATGCATGATGTCATATATGACTTGAAATGGTAGAGTGGAGACCAAGTCCATCACAAACCATGGACTTGTCACATACCTGAAATTTACCGAGAATACCGGGAAGATATTAACTGAAGGTGAGCAATTTAGAAGAAAAATTCATATATACCTAGTGGCAATCTTCTTTCGGTCATCAATGATGAGGTACGTAGAAGGGTCCACGTAAGCTACAAAGAAAGTCATCACAATGTCACTAGCAAAGAACACATCCACCACAAGATCAACAGTTGCTAAGGAGTCTGACCACGCCCTGTGAAATGCTAACTCAAATGGGCATGCCCAAGCAGAGTAGATTACTAAGATTATTAGAAACATTTGCCACCACCTGCATAAAGCATCAGGAACACTATTTAGGTATTAGTTTGCTCAGTTTTATTCATCCAAGTGCAAATCTAGCACTCTCGTAGATGGCATTGTCACGTTGGTTACTTCACTTATGATCTAATGCATGCTGACAAAATTATGCTACTTGTTCCGCAAATGTGTGACTTCCCTTACCACAAGTTGACGTACTGAAGAAGTTCAACTACATGAAAGAACTATGAAAAAGTGAAAATAGACTTAAGTAATAGGAAAAGATTTTGATAAGTCGATGGGAATCTAGTGTGTATATTTAAAGATTGTAACCAGCGTCAAACTCTTCAATAAATGGATCAGATTCTTCATTTCTTTGTGTGCCCAGGGAAAAAAAAAGACTAGTTCAACACATGTGAATGTGAACAAACAATGAATCCATAGGACATCGATACAACATTAAACTAGACGGTGCAGAAAAATACAGTTAAGCTAGATGGTGTGAGAGAACTTGGAACATTGGAAGAGATCCTGATTGAGATTTTTATTTGGTCCAGGGAAGTTTAAAGCGTGTTATGTGCCAGTTGAAAGTGGAGAGTAGAGGTCCTGAAGAATGACAGAATTGTCACTCGGAGGTTAGAAACTTGTGTGTACTCTTATGAAAAAATATTTTAGTTGACTATCCGTCTTCATGGGAACAATGAAGCACATATCAGAAAATACAGATAGATCCGTGAGAGATTTGCAATTCATTTACCTTTGAAACATAGGTTAAGATATTTGGCATCAATCACACTTCAGAGAAAAAGACTATCTACGGTCTGGGTTACAATGAATGATGTAAGATTAAGAGTAGACTGGATGCATCCATATTGAAAGCAAAAATAAATTCGTTAAGATTAGATTGAACACCATGTTAAAAAATTTTTAAAAATGTGGGTGTAATGGATTAGTTAAATTTTGGCTTGCCAATTGGATTACTGGCTCTTCTTTAGCCTTTCAGTTCGTTTATCTGCATCGTCAGCCCGTAGGAGTGCTATTACGTTAAAATTCTTGGTGAACTAAAAGAGAGGGTGCAAAAATGAAAATTTAAATTCTCTGCCTTCCTGGATTTTTCTGAATGTCATGAATGTAGGTTAATTATTCTTTTACACACTTCTTACCTGTATGCTGAACACTGTTAATTGCATGTTTTTAATCTGATCATTGTACTAGTTCCTTCTATAAATTCTTGAATAAAGCTGTGGTTAAGTTTTTGTAGACAGGGATATTTTTGAGCTTTCTAAGGTGGAAATCCTTGTTTGATTAGCATTTTCTGATAGATCATTAGTTGCTGATGTTGTAGTCTAGGGAAAATTTGGTTGTTTCTCTAGGACGCTAGTTGTATTCTCATTCAACCAAAACTGTAGTTGGTCTTATATGAACTAGCTAGAGAAGATCTAATGCCCATAAATGTTCTCTAGAGTAACGTGACCGAAGGTACCAAACGTGACCTAAAGTACCAAACTAACAAAATTTACCTTTTTCATATATTGTACTATTTGAAGTATTGCGGGAGATATTCTTACCACATCACAAACCAAAACACATACGGCAAATATGATAGCACAGATGGGAGAATTTTGTATGGTGGTTATTGTCTGACTCCTTTTTCCTAAATAAAAAAAGATCTCTTATGAGATTTTTTATATATATGACATTTTCCTCTATTAATCATGAGTTATTGTTGTTTTACTAAAATCTCTTGGGATTTTTTTGCAGGTAAAAGTCTGTGGTTAGTAGCCCAAGAGAAGCGGGACAAATCAGAGTGTCGGTTTGCTCCTAGACATTTTCTTTGGCTTTTTTCCCCTTCCTGTGTGTAGTACTCCATGGTCTTTCTTGTGACTTTTTGGAGGTTGTATTAATGGGTCGGAAATTTTTTTTAACTTAGTTACTTGTTATGGTTCTGTACAGAGGTTTTAAGGGAGATTATGAGAGAGGTTGTGATCAATTTGAGTAGGTTTTTGTATAAGCATATATGTGTTAACCTTGTGGATTGTCCTTTATTGTATTATGCTTCATTGGATCTCATGTTCTATTTATTGAACCCCATTAAATAAGGAATGACTTATTGAGCTCTAAGGTTAATATAGGGATAATTTTTTCCCGTCTGTTTTTGGCCGGTAAGGAGTATGAGATGATAATGGAGCCAATCCAATAACCTTGATCTAATTCGGGTTCGAATTTGCAGATTATATTATAGTGGATCTAGATGTGAATCCTACGAATAGATTTGCTTTTTTGCTGAATCCAACTATAAACTTTAAGGGTTCAAACTGGATGTCCTCATAATTTCTTGGGTTTTTATAGAAATAAGTTTGTTTACTTCTAAATTGTTTCTAGTTTGTTTACTTCTAAATTGTTTCTTCTCTTTCTGAACAGGATTTGACTTGATTCTTGGTTACATTTGTACATTATGAAACAAAAAGGGTTGGTGTAAAAATCCTTGTAACACAGATGTTCCGTCACAACTTACTCTTGAACTCGAGGTGATTTATTATACACGTGACTAAAGAACAAAAACTATACGTGAATGGTTTCGCTAAAGCTAAAGAGACTATGAAAATTGAAGTGACTGATGAATTGCCTACACTACGCTTGTATTCTAAAACATCTACAAGCAAAAGATCGGCATCCGTATCATTAATGCCCACAGACATGTACTCGCAAATAAAGCCATGAAGGACCTGATCATAGTGCTAACCTCCACTTATTAATTAAGAGTTAATTGCACACATTCCCTCTTAGCTATCGCACCACGTCACTTATCTCTTAAGTTTGATATTGGCCGATACACCTCATGGAACTGAATGTCATTGTCGCGACTCTTAGCGCGCTATTTCCAGCGGAGATGAAGCGGACAGTGTTGGAGGGGCAAAGTGTGACAGTATAAAGAAATCTACAATATCATGTTACTCCGGAAGGTGTATCTATCAATATCAAATTTCGTAGGTAATAAGTGTCACAACGCGACACTGCAGGAGGTCAGCATGCAATTAACCATATTAATTAAGAAGACAAGTTTGTATGCTTCGCATAGAAATATTACCTGTAACGAGGATCATATGGTGCAATTACGCCTCCGTTAAGGCGAGGATAAGCTTCATCATCTATACTAAGCCCTATGGATGGCAGGAAGCCGCTCAAGAGAATGTGCAAGCTCTTGTCATCTGTATTTGATACTTTTCTAACCAAATGTGATGATGTTGGTAGTGCATTTCCTCGTGCCATTTCCTATATCATTCTAAAAACTCAGTTTCCTTTGATAATAAGCTAGCTATTACATCTGAAGAGCGAGAGATGGTGGAGAGAGAGAGAGAGAGAAGGAGAAGGGAGAGATAGGGAGAGGTGTTCATTTTTTTACGGGGAGTTAGGATAAACTTAGATACATGTCCTGTCTTTTTTCACCCTTCTTTTTAGGAATAAATAGAGGGTGTAAATCCATTGAATTCCGATTATCTAAATTTATCTCTGTAAAGGTATATGTTATCAGTATATAAGAACAAATTAACAGGTTTTTCCTCACACCAAATGATAAAGATTTTAATTTTTTTTTTCTTTTTGAAGGAATCGGGGCAAGATGCACAAGAAATTTATTGATTAGAGAAATTGATACAAAATGTACACGAGATGAAAGATAGCAAAGTAGGGACTTCACAAACAAGTAGCCTCTTGCCATCTCGAATTAATTCTTAATTCGTTCTCCTTTCAACATAAAAACAAGTGATCATTATCTCCAATAACACACAATTCTTCGACTTGTGCACCATCCTTAGTGAGGATCCTTCTTGCTAATTTCCCAAATTCTTTCTCTGCATCGAAAAGTACACAATTCACAATAAATGTTTTAAATGTTTTTTGAAACACTGTACATATGTGTGTGTGTGTGTGCATGTGAAATATCTTAAAAGAAAGCTAAAAGACTATTTTTACCAGCTAATTCGAAGAGCTCTTCGATTGAATCAGGTAGAGGGACAAGTTTCCCCATTGCAGGGCCTTCTGTGGTATCATCTTCATCTGGATGATGTCCATGAATTGTTACTCTCTTGGTTACACTTCTCGAAAATGGCTGATGAGTGGTTGTTGGTGATTCTGCAAAATTATTACACTTTAGTCCTGGTTCGCATCTCTGGTTGTGCTCTCTGGAGCACATTATTTGTGGATATTACATATGATTTCCATTTTCCAACTAGAAGACTGTACATGTCTTTGAAATTATAGTTTACTGCATATGATTTCTATCATTACACATTAGTCCTGGTTCAGATGTATGTCAGTCTTTAGAAAAATAGAAATCATATGTAAAATTTATACTCAAATTTGATCCTTATAATTTCACAAATGAGGTCAACCATACGTAAATAGGAATCTATTCAGTCTGTCCAATTCAGTCAGGTAGCGTAACACAATGAGACTTCTGTAGACGTGTTGTATATTACATGCATGAATTAAAGCAGGAACAAATGATTTTATTTACCTTGTGTATCATCAGTCACACCATTGACATGTAATTCTCCATTAGTTGGTCTTAAATTCTGTCGACAAGAATCACAATAACTGTTGGTACCATAACCTTTAAGTTAAGAGATCAAAGCAACATGTATTGAAAATATTGTTAAGAATCACAATAACTGTTGGTAACATAATCTTTAAGTTAAGAGAACAAAGCAACATGTATTGAAAATGTTGTTTAGTTTGAATTTATTCTAAGAAAAATGCGCACAGTCTAAGATTCCGTGTTAATAAACCTCTTTACCGATCAATTTAGTTGCACAAGCGAATGAAAAAAGTTTCATCGGAAAATTTACCTCGTCTGCTGCAATGTTCAGCAGCTCTCTTACAAATGGCATCTCCTCAAGAGTTTCTTCTTTAAGGCTTTTCAGGAACTGAAGATTAAAGAATCAGTTTTATAGGGTGAAACGTTTATTTGTCATTTTGAATCAGAAGGGAAGTATTCAACAATCATTACCCGTTATGTGGAATATTAAATTAAACCGGTATATCCCTTCTTGGAAATTATCTATTTCCATTCTGATTCAAAAAATTATAAAAAATATAAAAAATCTCAGGGGCATTCCTAAATTTTTTTCTGATTGGTACAATTACTAAACAGTTTCTCACTTAAGATCTATAAACTCTACTTCTCAATAGTAGTACATGTGGAAATAATTGTGCTCAATTAGGAATTTGACTAGTTATTTTATTTCCTCAAGGTCCCAAAATAATTGCCATTAACTAACCAATTTTAACATTCATTACAAGTTGAGAGTCAAACCTGAAGAAAATTGGAGATAATTCTCTGCCCATTTCCCATGTATGACTGTACAATCTGGCTAAAGTGTTGATGACTTATTCGTAAGACTTGAGAAAGCTTTCTGCTTCTTACTGTAAAAGGCTGCGGGATGTTGAGGATCACTGCAATTTCTCCTGCCATTTCACCTCGTCCTAATCTTTCTGAATACTAAAAATATATTGAATAAGTGCGTGTAGCTTGAATAAAAAAATAGATGTTTAACACAATACCATATCATAAGTTACAATTTGATGAAACAAAATAATGCATCATAAGTTACAACTTAACATAGATAAAAGCGAAAGACACTTTGTTAACATTTCCCATAATATGAAGAGAAATATGAACTTGAAAGTTTAGTTGCATATTCTTTTCATAGTTGTCAGCGTTAATTGAAAGCAACCAAAGTGCGTGCTTGCACCCAAATATTATTGCATGCATTATTAAAGTCTAATATTGCATGACTCTTATGATTATGCTACTTTGAAGCAGATGTGTTAGTGGGAAATACCTTATCTGATCCATTGCTATTCGCAATCACATCCTGTATGTTTGAAATAATAATTAGAACTCTGTTGTAGAAAATTATAGACTCAGGTCTTAGAGAGCCGTACCACTTCCCCAGAGACAATGATATAAAAATCTGTAGGTATCTCATTTTGTAGTATGATATCTACTTTTGGTGGAAAATATTCTGCTTTCATCTCAGTAACCTGCAAAAGCACAAAATATCAAACATTACATATTTATTGAGTAAGAGACACTAGGATGTATTGAAAAATGAAAGATGGTTACCAACTCCATGACAAAATCTTGAGGGGTTCCTTTGAAGAGATAAGATGATTCCACGATCTGTTGGAAGAGGTGCAGAGCAATGCTTGATCTTATTGCCTTTGGTAGGGTAGCAATTACTTCTTGCTGCAGCTCCATTGTCTTGAATTTTAGTTGCATATGTGCCATTATCTGCTCTTTCAGTCCCTCACAAAGCCTGTTCTTGTTTGCAAAACATGAAGCTTCACTGATTGTATCCCTCTACAAGCTCCAAATAAGAGGACAAATTCTTGAGTAGTTTATTAAACATAAGAAGATACAGTGAGAAAACTTAACTGGACTTATCATATATAGGGTAATTTACAAGAGGTACCATTCTTCTGTACATTGCTTATCGAGAAATCCCCCTCATCTAAAATGTTCAACTAAAAATCTTCTGCTCTGTGACCATTAATGAAACTGTTAATTTTTTTAAGTGGGTTCTCTTCAAACTCTAGGAAAAAATTGTTGCTTGAGTATATGTGTGAAAAGACATTTACACTTCAAAATTCACAGATAATGGGAATTGAAAGGAATAAAGTAGAGGAGAAAAAAAATTTAGTTTTTGGATAAAGTAAAACATCTAATCTTTTGATACTAATCTAAAATTTGGCATGACGTGTGACTAGACATCTGAATGACCAAACTCGATTGCCAAACTAATGGCTTCATTAATGACCGTAGATCTGGCGATTTTCTTGAACTTTTCAGATGAGGGGTTTTCTTGACAAGTAAAGTATCGATGAAGGGGCTTTATTTTAATTCACCTCATATTTATGTTAAAGCTCAATGCAACCCTTACGTATTAATTCTTTTGGATATCAAGTATCTTCTAAGTAAAGAGAAGAGGAGATACCATAATGAGTGTCCTCACTGCTGCATGAACTATGAGGTTGGTCATATTTCCAATGACATAAGCAACAAAGCCAATGTTAAAGAGCATGAAGAAGATGTTGAATACTTTCTCTCCAGTGTTTCCAGCATACAAATCTCCATATCCAACGGTTGTAAGGGTCGTGATCGACCAATACACAGCATATGTATAACAAAGCCAGCTGCTTCGTTCTTCAAAGTTTACAAACTTATGGCCAATCCAGGTATCGGCTTTGTGTTTATAGTTTTCAGCCATCCAGTAAAATGTACAGGCTACTGTGTGTATTGTAAACAATGTCACCTGAAATAGAATTTCACATTTGAATTCGGTAATCTTGGTTGGTTTCAAAGAATGATAATTTTTTTTTTATTGTGAGAAATTATCTTTATATGGGGTATATACTTACAAATATGAGCTTCATGCATCTTGTCCAGAAATAACTGAACCTCATGTCTTTTTCCAGCCTGCATATATAACGAGCATTAATGTCTGAACCTTTGTAACTGTCTTAAAAATCAGGTTATTTTGATTAATTTGCTCGATTTGTTGGATAGAAGTTTCTTGTATATGTGATTTTTGATACGCATGTGTTTTTGCATGTGTGGACATGATTTTTATAAGTAGGTGTAAAATCTTATGTTACACCAGTATTATAACTTATCATAATTCATCTTATATATACTACTATAAAAGTGTGAAGGATGTTAAAACATTTTCTTCCAAAAATGCCCTTAAATATGCATACATACATCACATACATACATCATAAACACACATACATGTATATACTAAATATTACTAATTAAAAATGTCATACATAAATTGATGCATACATGCATAATATTAATGAGGACTTTTCTATTCACTTATCCTTTTCTCACAACCTTTGCCTACTTTTCCATTCCTTACTTATTGATCAATTGCACCTTTATCCCCATTTAGTGACACCCCCATCTCTACTTTCATACTATAAGAAGTTCATCATCTCCGACCAAACGAAAACATCATAGCATTTCCAATCATGCTGATCCAACTACAACAGTCAATGGTTTTACTTAGTTAGAAGCTTTGAAGGTGACATCCCAAGGAATTCATCTTGTGTGGTTGTTTTTCTTTCATTCAAGCATGGAAGTATGCTTCTGACAGATACATAGTTGCTATTAAGGTGCTAATTTCCACTCCTTATAATTACTCTTCAGGACTTTTAGAATCACTCTGTAAGTTAACTCTTCATCAATTTCTTCTTCTTTTTAAGGTGTCAAATGCTATTTACCAAGTTTATATTAAGGTATCAAATACTAATTACCAAGTTTGAGGTAACAAATTTTGCTTGGGCAATAATACATGCGCTGTATGTACTGTTCACCCTTAGCTAATTTTATCACTTAATCATACATATTTTGGATACTAATTAATCATATATTATTCGTCAGAATAAATAGCTATGAGTACAAGTCATACAATAGGAAACACATATTATGAGATATGCATATCAAATAGGAAATACACATATCATGAGATGCCTAGCTACACGATGGAATTTCAAATGTAATTCTTATAAAAATATGAATAAAATTAACATAAATAGATTCTTAACAGATTATGATCGATAAAAATAGAAAAATAAAAGCAGTGCTCACATGGTTCTATTGTTAAGAGAAAATGACAACATTAGCTTCTTAATTGTGTATTTATACATGTTATTCTCTTTATATTTATATAGCATTAAGAAAAATTAGAAAATGCATGAAAGATCAAGAAGATGAGCAAGTGAAAATAAAGAAATGACTTCAGTTTTCTTCAAGTACTTCAATATCACATGAAAGCTTAAACAAGCATGTCTATGAGAGAGAAAAAAAAGAAGTACTATCCAAAAATAACGTTATTTATCACGTATATCTCAGCATGCTTATGTTGCAATTTAATGCGAATATCTGCACTATAAAGCCATTAGATTAAATTAATTACTAGAATTAATCAATTCAAATATCACCATTAAATTATTTAATAGAATTAATTAGCCCAAATGTTGAACCTCTTTGACTAAATGCACATTTCAACAGCTTCTCAAAAAAGTGCTTTGTATAAGGAATTACTCTTTCCTGCATATTTTATTAATTACCATATTCTGAATATAAATGTTAATTAAATATCCTGAAAAAATTTCTGCACAAAGAGTTCTTAATGCTCATCGATCCTAGATGATATTATGTTTTTGCCTTTTTTTATGAAACAAGTACATCTTTAAGATTCTAGACAAGTTTTAATTCTGCATTGAATTCAAAATAAATAAAAATTAACAAACAAACAAAATACTGAAGTGTATATCTTTTTTCACTTTGGTTATTAATAATATTATATGAGAATAAGCTCTTTTTAGAAAAATAAAAAGGTTTAAAACTTATTTTGAGAACAATAGCAAGCTTTGTGACTCTCATCATTCCTTCTGCTGGGAATCGAACCATGGTTATTCTGAAACAAGTAAAAGAAACATAATATAAAATACATGTCCACGTTTAAAAGTTTCAAGATATAAATAAAAATGAAAACAAATACATGCAAAAAATATATAAGATTATTAGTTTGCTAATGTTATTTTTTAGGAAATTTTTAGTTTAATACAATTTCAGAAAAAATATATCAACGTGCAACGCACATGCTCTATTCTAGTATATTTAAATGTATGTTAATGTCTCTAGGTATGTATATACAAGTTACACCACATATCAATCCATATAAAGTAGAACAACTATAAAACTTAAACACCTAAAAAACATTGCTATATAGTACTGATAACCAACTGTGCAACCTACACACAGTAGAAGGCACTCTAAATTTAACCATTTCAAGAAACAAAGTTAATTATAAGAATGAATTTATGTTAATGAACTACTGAATTAAGACAGTGGTCTCACCTTACAAAGAGATCGCTAACTCGTCTAAGCCTCCAGAGCCTTAAGAGTTCTACATATGCAAAGAAAGAACCACCACTATGATTGCCACTCAGTATCTGGAATATAAACTGAAATGGTATAGTCGAAGCCACATCCATCACAAACCATGGACTAATCAAATACCTGAAATTTAACACAAAAAAATCAAATATACTTTAATAGGCCACATAGTAGAATATGAGAAGTCGAGATATAGTACCTCCTTGCTATCTTTTTTGGATCATCAACAAGAAGATATGTTGAAGAATCCAAGTAAGCTACGAAGAAAGTGATAATGATATCTATAGCAAAGAATATGCTCACTACGAGATCGATAATTAAGAAAGTGCTTGTTCCTACTCTTTGAAATGCTATCTCAAAGGGGCATGCCCATGCTGAGTAGACTACTAAGACTGTCAGAAATATTTGCCACCACCTGTACAAAGCGTCACCAACACCAATTAGCATTAGTTTGTTCAGTTTGATTATTCAAAGCAAAATATGCACAAAAATAATTTTGTTATCCTGATTTTACGCTATTAGTTCACAAGCCAACAACTTGAAACTTGTCGTCAGATGTGATTTTTTGACATACATTCATAATGTCAACTAATATGTTTATTTTCTCAACGGATACAATTTTGAAAGTTCTCACTAGTGTTTGAAAAAAAGAAAAGAATTGATCATGTAATGCTTTATGTAAATATCTATACAACCATTACACTTCACCAAAATATACCTCTATTTGCCTGTGTACAGCCACCTAAAAGCATGAAAAGTATCGCTCAAATTCTCATTACTTCACATATTCATGGAATTTTTACATAGTTATATGTTTTTTTTTTAGAAATTATATTTTTCCTCTTCAAAGAATGGAAGATTTGATCTCTGCTTATCATGGCGGTACTGTGGGCCAAGCATGAATAATGAGAAGATAGAACAATTAGTGGCTAATATCATAAAAGAATATCCAAATTTTATTTCTAAAGAAGAGAAACATAGCATTCCTTTGGACAAGCTGGTGTGAGTTGACATAATATAGAGTCGACTAGCCGCCCTTGATTATTTTTTCTGGATCATGTTGATTGTTTTTATTAAATTTTATATATGAGGCCTAGTTATGGTGCTATTCAACAACATCAACAAAATTACTTTCAATGGTCAATTGAATGAAAATAGGGTAGAGATATCAAAAACTATTGCCGTTAACTGATTCAAATGGAGAATTGGGGGAGAGAGAACATATTCAAGGGATGATATGCAAGTAACATTAATCTTTTGAGCTACTATAATAATATTTTGATAGAAAATAACAAAGTCAAACTTTTAATTTGATCTATCTTTTGTGTTATTCTTAAAAAAATTCAGGCGTGTTAGTCTCTTAATCTACAGGCTTTACACTTGTTCAATTTTTAATACTACCTAATAAACAGTCAATTCTCCTATTGAGTAACATACCTAAAAAAATAAGTTTTCTTTAGATCGGTAAACCAACAATCAGGAAATAATTAGAAATTATAGCTATTGTGTATAACTAATCTCTATTTTGCATAGCTAATCGTTCTCTGCCGTGACTTGCTTCTTGAAAATGATCTCACACATCTATATGCATCAGGAACATTTAAAATCACTCATAAGTGATCCCTGCTATGTATTTGCATAGTTATACACACGCACACACACACACACAAATTCCTGCAAGGAAAGGAATCACTACACATTACCTGTAACGACGATCATAAGGTACAATTACATATTTCTTGAGGAGAGGATAGGCTTCATCGCCCACCGCAGTCCCAAAGGCTGGCAAAAAACTACTCAGCTCCGCGTGCAGGTGCTTATTCTCTAGGTTCGATGATGCTCGTCGCGTCAAAAGCAGTGGCGTCGGTGACATCGTCTGCTGCCTCATCTCCTCTTCAGAATTCATACTTCACCTTCCAATGCATATGCATATGCGTGTTCACATATATATCATGAGAGTCTAATGAATTAGAGAATTGGTCCAGGGGGGATGATAGCTGAGTAGTATAATAACTTCGTATAGCTTACCATAAACAAATATTTTGATACATATAATATGGTGAATGATTTGGTCCAAGGGGGAAGAATAAATTAGATTAGAAGGAAGTAAACATCTTATATATAATACAGCTAATACTTGATTTTAGCTTGTTTTATATGAGTGGTGACCACCATTCTTAAAATGGTCATGGTTCGCGTCTTTTGCTCAGTAGACGATACAAAATGGGCGTGCGTTTATCTTACAACAAGCTAGCCCTCAGATTGGATTATGACTAAGCAGGCAAATTATCAATCATAATATAAAACAATAAGATAAATACAAAGGAAAGAAATAAAAACAATGTGTCCCTTTTCCTTGTAGGGGGTTATTACGTATATTTAGTAATATTTTTCAATGTCAATGTCTTCTAGGTATTATAAATTTATAAGGTGTCAATATTAAGGGTCTTATGCATTTACACCCTTCAAATGTATCATGTTTCCAAAATTACCCTCCAAATCTAGATGTTTGCTTATTCACCCCCAAATCTCAGGATTTTATTTTATTTTTTTCGTATCCCATAGTTTACAAATATCACTAACATACTCCTGATTAAGTCAATTAATCTTTTTTGTCTTTTGAGTTATCCATATGTACTCTCAAGCTCCTCTGGAACCTCCCCATCTCCATCACCTTTTTTTTCTCTGTATCTAATTATAAAATTAATTCATTTAAGTACGGGTACGTTAATAATTTAGCAGAAAAAAACCAGTGCGGGAGATATGAGAGGTAGATTAGCAAAATATCTAGATTTACAAATTCGATAGGTTTTAGGGATATATATGTAGGAAACTCCGAATATTAATGTCATGTTTCTTGTTGGAGACATCCATCAATGGATACAAACTTTTATGGGCTCCTAATCCTGGGAATATGGGGAAGTCAACGGCTATGAACATGTGAATGAACTTATCACATCAAGTCTACATGACTTGAGCTATACGGATCCCGTAAAATGTAGAAAATTCAGTAGATCTCATGAGACCAGTCCGCTCCATATCTGGATCCTCACACCTAAAAAAAAGGTAGTGGACAAAACACTATCTTATTAACAACCGTTAATTTACTTAGTAAGCCGTCTTGATTCATAAAAGGTCCAACATTCATAATATCCCTGTAAATTGCACTCATTCCTAATGTGTCCTTATACGGTTAAATTACAACTACTCACTAAATAAATCAACGGTTATTAATAAAGTAGTGATCTCTCCGCTTCTTTTTTGGTACCGCTTCTTTTTTGGTAGTGGAGAGAATCCAAATCCTACGGTTCCAGTTGCAACTTGAACAAGCATATTGCTTAGTCGATTTTAGTTTCTAAGCTAAACCTTATCATTTTTATAATTATAAATGCCAAAGAATTCAGAGCATAAATGCTGTCATAGAAACTAGTACATGCAATGTTAGTTGCATTTTGATTGCAATAACAAAATAGTTCCCGTCCTCAACGGAAGAAAGGCAGAAAGAAAAGAAAAGAAAAGAAAAGAAGCAAGAAGACCGCTTTATCCAGATTTCCCATTTTTATTCAGCAAAGTAATCTCTCCTGTTGACAAACAGTAATAACTATAAAAGCAAATGCGAAAGTGTAGCTTTTACCTACCTAGAGACCGTTGATACAAGCATCAACATAAGGGCTATCATGCAGTCAAAAAATTGTTCTCATTTCATATATCGACTTAATTGTGCAGAGTGATACATTCTGGAGTTCTCTTTCAAAAAATGTACATGTACATGTACACAGGATGGTTATATGGATTCGCTTGATGTTGTAGCATCAATACAAACAAGCAGCGGTTACGGGGACCAAGATCACAGGAGCTTTCTTTGCCTGCACATACTGATACCTGATTGTAGATCAGGAGGAACGCTAGCCGCTGAACTTGGATCTTAGGTCAAAATGAATGCATTCATAAGATCAGGGTAAACAGCTTCAAGCACCCTTAACCCATGCTATTTGATGAGAACTGCCTACCAAATTGCGCTCACATACAACATACAACATACAACATGTATTCCACAACAAAGAAGCACAACTCTTGGGCTTACTGGGCCAAACATCGCGTCATAAGAATATTGCAGCAGGAAGCATGGCATCAACACCCCTTTCCTCTTCTGAATTAAGAGAGGGTAATTACTGCTGCAAGGAATGGAGCTATGTACAATTTACATGTATTGAGCCAGCCACTGTTTGCACATATCGAGGACTGGCAGCGCATTTGCATGTAATGCCTGCAAAATTAGCGAAAACATCAAAGGAAATGTAAACATATACAGTTTCAGAAAACGTCTTTGGAGTTGGGGACGTTTGCTTAGCTATGTACAACCCTATTTTTCCTTTATGCATACGGCTGGGGATTCTTAGTCCCCATCCTTTATCCTCAAAAGAAAACGTCAGAGGAAACTTCTAACAGTGGAAATGACAAATGTAGTGACCCGGAAACTGGCAAAACCCATGTTTGCTGCTTTGGTAGCTGTATCCATTATTCTTCTACTACATGTTTCCTAAAATTGTATCAGGCTGATAGAAAAAGAAATTTTCTGCATCTCGTTGGATAAAAAATTTTCTAATGTAGAAAGAAGTGAAGGAACTAAAATATGTAAAATTGTTTTGACAAAGTGATTGAGACTGGACATCTTGTCTGATATCTAAGATATAGTGTATTTTTAGAAAAAATAGTCAATTCGATAGAAAATTTCTTTCATTTACATATTAATGCACCAAAGAATGCAAGGTTTGCAGTACATCAACATAATAGAGTTTTGTTACAAATAATAACATCCAGTGTATTTGAATCCAAGCAAAAGATCCATGACAGGGAGAAAATGTGTTTCACATGCTTACCTAGATGATGTACATGATGTCATGAAAATTGGGTATGGATAACACATGACAACAGATGAAAACATAACATAAACCAGGTAGGGTATAGTATATAATTAACAAACAAAATTATACGGTTCGGGCAACACTAACAACAGATGAAAAGATAACATAAACCGCGTAGGGTATAGTATATAATTAACAAACAAAATTATATGGTTCGGGCAACACTACCTGATGGGCAACATACTGTACATCAGCCACACTTCCGCTCCTGGATGCAATCTGGAAGGCACTCTTCAGACGACCACAGACCACACATGCCAGTACTTTCCTATCGATTTCAAGTAATGCAGAAAATAAATAACTTTTTAAATATTAAAAATGAATATATAGCTTTGAAACCTTAATATACAAAAATAATGACCTCAAACATTCACCTTGTTCAATACATGATTTCTATAGAAGCCTTTTAGTAGATTATCTGATGTTTAAGAGTAATTAGAAAGAGCGGCTTTTCTGAGTACAGAAGCTTCGCTGTTATATGTAAATCTTGACTCTTTCCTGGGTTGCTGTTGGAAATCAGCTCTAGATGGAAGTTAGAAGATTAAATTTAGAAAAAAATAGTTGGTTAGGGACAAGGTTATTTACAATAAGGGATCAGGAAACGCAGAAGGCTAGTAGAAGTAACCCCTAAGTGGCAGAGCCAGGAGCCATGAGGTAGTGGGGTCAATAACTAATAGTGGGGCAATATTAAGGCTATGCCTCAAGAACAACTAACATTCGGATCAATTCTAAGGCAATATTAAAGCTCGGTCTCAAGAACAAGATCATTTCAGTGGGGACATTTGCCCCCACATCACTGTATGTGGCTCAGCCACTGGAACCACTAAATGTATTATAATATAAAAGAGCAAAGGAGGAGGAGAATGATGATAGATTTTCCGCAGGTAACTATAAAGCAAAATAGGAAAGTAAATCACATTCTCAAATCAGTCTAAAATCAAGCAGAAATTGTTGATGCCAAAACTCTAGAATTGTGGTGAGGGTTGAGGGTTATAATTATATATTCTAACATATGCTCACAAAGACTGAGCGCCTTTTTCATGGACCAAAATCTTAACGAACACAACAGTATCTTTTTTTAGATCACATTCAATGTGCGGCTTGTGGGATTTGAACCTAGGTTGCGTTGGCACCATGTTAAAGGTCCCTTCCATCAAAACTTCTGAGTTCTGTAAGGGTTGAGGGTTATAATTATACATTCTAACAGAATCAATGCAAGTCAAATTATTATTAATCTATTGAAAAAAGTAAGCTAACTAATATTAGTTACATAAGAGTCTAAGACCAATATTTTCATTTTAATTTTATAAGCACTGCTGCCTTTATAGAAAAGGATTCTCTGTTAATGTATTTACATACTATCTAGTAGCTCATTATAACATAGAAGAAAGAAATTTAGTTTTGAAGTTAAGACAGTAGTTGCAGACAAAGTTAGAACGTAGGGACAAGGATCCTGCTAAAAGAATACCGAAGAGAGATTCTACAAGAGGATAAGAATGCTTCCGGCTAGGTTAAAGCAGGTATGATGAAATGGAGATGCCCCTGCATCAGCCATTCTAATCATTAATTACCGAACTCAGAGGAAGATTTTGTAGAGCAAAAGTAAAAGACATCTATATCCTATGTGCTACAACGATGGGCATCAAAGCCCATCTATATGCATAGAATATGGATAGGTATCTTGTGACTGCAATTAGTAAGCAAGAATATTGTTTTAGTTGAGGGGAAGCAATTGAGAAGGATCACATCAGATATATGTAAATTTGAAAAGTTGGAGAAAAATAGAAACATAGAGGATGAAACAGATTAATCAAATTTGCTGGTGGTTGGACGTTTACTATATTAGAAGGGTACCAACAGGTTTAAAATGGAAAACGACGTATATAGAGTGATTGTGTCAAGAAATTATCCCCTCTGATTTATCCATGTAAAGAACTTGACATTAGTTCATTAAGTGTATATATCAAAAGAGCAAGTGCTATTGAGAGGCATGTGGTGCATATTTATGACATGTTCGAGATACTCCCCCCTTTATGTTATTAATTTGATTTTCTTCATAAACATAATGGAGTTTCCAACGTAAATATTAGTTGTCATCTTCTTGCTCGAATCCAGTTACAGAATAGGCACATGAGCTCAAACTGCGATGCAGTGAGGCAGTACATGCTAACTGGTCTCGAGTACGTATGACAGTAACCTCTTAGCTCTACAGTTGTCAGCTGTAAAAAGTTTCTCTATCAGAAAACATTCCCATGCTCCACAAGTGACACTATCATAATCAACAAGAACAAAGTCTGAAGACATGGCTACAAAATATAACATAGGATAGGAAATCAATACACCGGCAAGAAGTTAAGAGGTAGAAGAAAAGACAATGTTGAGAGATGGATAAAGAGGCAATATGCTAAAGGATGAATTAGCGATAAGTGCATCTACAAGAAAATTGGGTAGCCTTGATGGTGAGAAAGAATAACTTGGGATGGTTTGGGTCCGTTGGAATGATGACCGCCCAGGGTACTAGTTAGGAGAGTGACATTCACACATTTGATGGACTAGTAGAACTATGATTAGACCAAAAAAATGTAAGGTGGAGATAGCTAGTGAAAAAAGGCATACACCTTGCAATTTGATAGAGAAGAACCATTAACAGAGCTGCATAAAGAAAAGAATTCATGCACTCGATCAGATGATAAAAGTTGTTTCCGGCAATTTGTGAAGTGAGATGATGGTGACGATCAACACATATTCAAAGGAGAAGAAACGTCACAAATGCTGTTTGGCTTCACTGTCACATAGATTCTTGCTAACTGCAAGGACACCATAGTCAAAATCCTTTTCACATTCATATATGCTGTTTCTGTTCTAAAGGTATCCTTGCACTCAGAAAGTTTACCTTATTATACATGAGATTTTATTCATTATCTTATTTAATTCATTATTCTTCGAAGGCAGAAGCATAACTATGTTCTCAAGTACAAGTATAACTATATCACTGCAAACTCAACATTTCATAGTGGTCTCAAGCTTTCAAATATAATGTTCATAACATGTTCCATGTATATGGTATCGGATTTTAACACAATTATACAAGCATCTAAATAATAGTTATTACCTCATGTTCCTTCACTCAAGAATTTGTGAAAGATATAACCATGAAATACTTGAAAATAACAGTACCTGTGGCTGCTAATTAACATGTCTATGAGACGGTCAGGCCTTTCTTTGTGCTTGTTGGCATATACATTTATGGCAGCACCCAGAACCTATGAACATAACACAATATTAAAAAACATTAAATGAAAAAATTGTTTTGAACATCTAGAAATAACTTAGTATACATTGGCCATGATTCAAGCTCAATCAAAGAGTATATTCACATAACAATAAGAATCTTTTTTTCTAATTAGATTATGCACCTTTGTTGTATAAAAATAAGAATCATACTTCTCAATGACTACCAAAATTCTCTTTTTAAGTTAAGCCTCTGACAAATCATGCCATTGAAATTCATAACTGAAAACGTTTAAGGAATAAGTAGCACACATGCTAGTTCATCAACCAATAACTCAAACTTTTGGGAAGAGTGCATGCTGATGTTGTATGAAAGCAGTGGGTTTCAAGAGGTCCCAGATTCATATCTGTTCATCCATAAATTTCGAATTCCCAAGTTCACCCGAAACCTTTCGATGATGCTTGAAGGCACAAATGAGGAAAGTGTTCAGTGTCAGTTTTGTGTAGTATGCATTGTTAGACCACATCGCAATGGCTTCAACTTTTGGATACTGAGGTTTCCAAGTGGGAGCATAACTTTACCATTAGTAACAAGTAAGAAGTATGTGGTTTTGAGTGAAAGTGTCTTAAGCACACTGCAGGAAATGAATGGCAAGGAATTTTTTGAAACAGTAAATCAAGTAAGAAGGAATAGGATTACTGAAGATCTTTCCAAGGCTTTCATATAAGCCCCCCAAATAATGGCCACAGCGCAGGTACTAAAAGTCCTAAATAAAAACAAAGGTAGCAAACAGCACTAACTGCTCCTGATTGAACCTGACAAGCATATGTGAAACAAGGTATGTGAACACAACATGACCTAAGCACGACACAAAATTCTCAAAAGGTAAGGTGAGGTGACTCTGGCACATGATAAGACTGTTTAATATACACATAAATATAATTATACAAATATTACATACAAACATCATTGTGGATGTGTACACACGAAGTAGACAGTAACATGCAGACACAACCAAAGCATTTTCCTGCACAAGCATACATGCCTGCAGATCCTAAGCACTAACCTCTGATTTCCATTGAATAACCTGAGATATCTTAATTTGTATCTCCAACCATATCCCACATATGCTATTGTTTTCTGCAAACTCACTACTTTGATGGCCCTTTTTACGTGAAAATATCCTTTTAATATATAAATATAGTGAATGCATATCTCACAGGGTAACGAGTATGAAAAAGTATTTCGGAAGCGTTGAAAACGTGTTCAATAAGTCTCCAAGAAATGTTAAGAACTATAGATTTAAACAACTTGCACACAACTTTTATTGGCACAAACACATTCTACACTATATATCTAAACAATTGCTTTGTTTGGTTATCTATTGAAGGAGGGAGAGGTAGAAGGAAGGAGGAGAGCAGGGGGGTGGGGGTGGGGGTGGGAGAGTGATATGGAAGGAGGAGAGCAGAGAGGGAGAGGGAGAGAGGAGGGGAAAGAGAGAGAGTGTGTGTGTGTGTGTGACTACATATCTAAACAATTGCTTTGTTTGGTTATCTATTGAAGGAAGGAGAGGTAGAAGCTGAGATATGGAAGGAGGAGAGCAGAGAGGGAGAATGAGAGAGAGGTGGGGAGATATA
>JBAKGM010000365.1:6691236-6710935 GCA_037177215.1 Asparagus racemosus | reverse complement strand
GATCTAAATAGAGTGATAATATACGAGAAGTTGTTTCGAACGCAAGTCAGGTAGTAATTGCATGGCTCCAATGGCAACCGGTAGAGCATCTTCAGAGTCACGCAGTGAAGAAAGAAATCGTGAGGCCTCCGCAGGACCCCCACCACTAAGAGGATCAGCAGTAAGCAACTTAACTAGTTGCCTACCCTGCAATTCTCTACGAAGATCTATCGACAAGGATGCACTTTCAGCAACTTCCAAAGCAGCAGAAACAGCTCCTTTACCAGCTAACCTCAGTGCCAATCCTTCAGGGTCTTCCTTGCAGTCAGCTTCAACCTGACAGCATAAAGACATTAGGCAGAAGAAAGGAGGCAA
The DNA here is from genome assembly GCA_037177215.1 of Asparagus racemosus. Taxonomy (NCBI): domain Eukaryota; kingdom Viridiplantae; phylum Streptophyta; class Magnoliopsida; order Asparagales; family Asparagaceae; genus Asparagus; species Asparagus racemosus. The sequence goes on along the minus strand of JBAKGM010000365.1, from coordinate 6,710,581 downwards.
CAACTGTTTCAGAGAGAATTTGAGACAGGGCAGCAGCAAATTGTATACGCTATCACTGCCCAAGTCTCTACGCGCGCGCGGGGGGTGCGGGGTGGGATACCTCTTGCCAACTATTATAGCTTTCATCTGCACATAAAATATGATTGTACTTCTGCAAAGCCTGTCTCATATGCAGAACCTAGTGACACCAAAAACACTTATTACAATTCAGAAAAAAAAAGTTAGAAATATATGGATTTGCACTAGAAAGTAAAGGATATCATTAGTACGCCTACCTCATCCCTAATAGGGTTTCCTTGAGGCAAGTGGCAACTACACATAGTGAGGACATCTATGGAGGCATTTAGCTCCCAATTATGCAGGTACCTGCAAGTCAAACTCTTCATTTCAGAATTAAACATCAAGCTGAAAATGTGATCAGAATGAGGAGAAATATGAACTGTACGACAACAACGACAAAGCTCTTGCAAAAAGAAAATTAGAAATGATTTATTGTCTCATGCTCAATACAAATCTAACCAGGTTACAGCTTTCTCCACAAGTCAAATACCAGCTTCATAACAATGCTAGTTGTTCTTAAATTCCCTCTAACTGTCACACCAAAAATCTGAAGTTACGGTGAAAGTTGAGCATTATAGTTTTATATTCTAACATGCCCCTGCAGGTTGAGCGCCCTTTTTATGGGTCGAAATCTGGACTCACACAGCATTTTCAATTTTTAGAAAATCCACTTTTTTAAAGTTGTGGCCTCTAACCATTACACCAAAACTCCGAAAGTTGTGGTGAGGATTGAGGGTTATAGTTTGATATTCTAACAGTTGTAAAGACATAACAGTATGAAAAGGTTTGCTTCAAGAGGTCAGTCCACGAAAGCAAAACAATGATAAAATAAGTCCTTATGTCCCCCAACCCCACATTCTGGATGTCTCACGTAATTGATAAAATGAGTCCCAGATTTATCTCAATTCTTAACATATAGAGATATGAACACCTCAGCGAGAAGACTTTGACTTTTCTAATGAAATAAAGAAAATATGTGTTCAAAGCCACATACTTAAGAGCAAGTCTTGCTGCCAGTTGTTTATCTTTCAGCCGAAGACAGTATTGCCAGCTGTTGCTCCAAAAATTACGATGCTCATAGCCGTGAGCTTGTCCTGAAACTGTGTTATTTTCTTCTGCATGTTCAATAAGCAACTGAAGTAACCTATCGGAGGCTCCATTACATAAGCACCGATCAGATAGAGCAAGAGCATCCACTAGTTTCCCTTCATTAATCAACCTGCCAATCAGTAAAGTGACAGTTGAAATTACCCAAGTTGCTGAAGGCCGTCATGAGGATGTTCTTAGCTCAATAAAACTTGTCACCTGTAACAAGCTCCATGACTCAAATAAAACAGTAAACTAGAGCCATGGAGTTACAGAAATGTGCTGCACTAGGTCTTGGCTGACAAATAACATTTCTGTTTTGCCTGCTCTTATATCTGCTTACCAGTTATGAAACTCAAGTTCTAATAAAAAACATATCAGACGTTGAAATATAACAAATGTGTCAAATAAAGAACTACAACTTGTGTTTGTGTTTTTTACGGACATTATGACACCAAACAGATGTGATAACAATTATAGCAAATGATTTCTTACAGCAGGTTGCTCCAAATGATGAACTTTATCTTCTTCTTCTTTTTTAATTAAGGTATTCATTAATCTGTTAAATGATCCAGACCGTAATTCAATTTTATACTTTAAATTTCCTTTCAGACGCTTAACAGAATGACTTCCCTTATAATACATTATTAGCCAGATAATTTTCAACAACCAATCTCTCTTCTTTAGGCCATGTAATGATAGTAAACAAATAGGGTGAAGATAAGCATCACTTCGCATACAGAAGTATATATAATCAAGTTTTACCCCCCTTTCCCTGCTTCAATTAGTTTTCATTAAATGACGAGCTGACATAGAGTCTTCAAGTTAAGTCAGTAGCATAGACATTATTTCACTAGTTGATCTTTATTGCTCGAATTCATTCGTTAATATTTTTTCTTACAAATATTTTTTTTTCATATTCATATATAAGCTCATTAACTGGTCATAAACCTGCACTTGTGGAGCTCATTTCACACACATGTTTTCTATATGTACGATCATAATACAAAAACATTTCCAAGTGAGTAGGTATAGCTATAGGAGATGCATTGTTAGTGAAAACATAGTTATTAGTAGTAAATAAACAGCATCAAGTAATACCTCTCAACAGCTTTTTCATAAGGCCCTTCATTTTCGCAATCAAATGAAAGAAAATTTGTGGGGTCAAGTTCAACAGTATCTGGCTTTGGGGAATCATGCCAAGAGTCAAATGCAACATGTCCTTGAGCATGAAAGTCTGAAGATGGTGAAGCAATATTTCCACTAACAACGATGTCATCGACTTCTGATTCTGTATCACTTTCAGACTCGCGAATACGCTTGACAGAACTTTTTCCCTCAAACATAGCTCCAGGATCTTCAGAATCATTCTTACCTGCTATTGCAGATTCTGATATTCTGTGGAGGTTTGATTGCATCTGTATCCACCGGTTCAATGTTGGGAACCTACAACATATCAAACAATGTCACAGTGATCAAGATATCATGTTGATATAATACTTCTATTTAACTGATTTTACCTCTCTGACTGATCAAGGGCAAACTCATAGAAGAACCTCTCAGCATCAGGTGCTTGCAAAATTGAATCATTTGAAGAACTGGAAGCTGATGATTCAGTACTACTAGACAAGATACTACTACCAAAAACACATGCCAAAACAGCCCTTACTGGGGATAGCTTAGCCAAGTGTTTTACTATATTCAACTGAAGAGGGTAAAGGTAGTTTCCAGGGGACATAGAAAATGAACCATGCAGACTCCCCTTGCACAATGGAACTTTATTCTGCAAGCTTGCCTTTGAAAATGTAGGTAAAACAGGAATGCAAGCCAACCCATGACCAGACCTTGGAGGATAAACAGGCGGTACACAAGCTGATATAACTTCGTGAACGAAATCCACACACATGATATCAGCTATCTTTCCAGCTGCATCAGTACTTCCTCGCTCAAAAACAAGACGAGTTAGAAGCTGCAAGTATAAAATTGTACACATCAAGAATCAGAGATTTTACCAGTTACAAACATTTAGACTTAGTATTTAGATTATTGTGTAAACAAAGTTCGAATTGTTGCTGCTGCTCTGGTGTTCATCCTTGGTGTGAAATCAAGTTTGGTGACTTGAAGTGGTCAACAATTACAGGCTGTCATTTCCTTGACAGTCATGAAAGTGATCCTTAGGGGGGAACTCCTACTCTACACCCTACTAAAACATTGATGTCTTTCAAATCACCCGTAGTACAACAATTTCAGACCTATGGAACTGCCAAGTTGTCCAGTCATCAGGAACTGCCATGGGAACATACGTTGAAGAAATATATAGTGTACATCAGATACTTTGAGCTAATTTTGAAATTACAAAACACTTTAGATGTCCATGTTGGACCCTTTTGCTCTAGGTATGGATAAGGGACACGGCAAATTTGTAAAAGGTATGGTAGGAGAACATGGCTATACACACATGTGAGTATTAACCTCCTGTAACATTTTTTATGTTTCTTTTATTATGTACAATATAAATGGAAACCCACACTTTTTTATCAATACCTAAATGACCCTTTAGAATCATAATTCATGACTGGGTATAGCTAAATGAGACCGACTATGTCCAACAAGTTTTAGGAATTAGACGTGAAGTATAGGATAAGTGCCCTAGAAGTGTATGACAAGTGTTTTAAATTAAAGCATGTATTATGTGATTAAGTACATATCCAAACAGTAGCACATATCAAAGGAGCGACCAAGAAGTGTCAGTACACATATGGGTGCGGGTACAAGTACATGGCGGGTATAGGTACAACTTTATGACAGAAGTGCCAAAGTAACATAAGCTTTTGTTCCTCAAAATATTCATCCCCTAAATTAATCAAAAACTCAAGTAAGTGATACTTAAACTCCCAACAATTAAGTGTCATAAAAGATACGGCCTTCCAGATAATAAAATAATCTGATAAAATCGAATTCAAACAAAATGTAGCATAACATCAAGATACAAACTGATTGTGCCAACATAGTGGATACAATTTTTTTTTCTTGAATAGGATATATGCATTCCTCATACTTTATGAAGGCAGAGTTTGCTTCATGTGTAGTTGAATGTAACAAATACTAGCTTAATTAGAAGAAGATTCTTGAATAGTAAGTTTAGAATCCTTTTGTTTTTAACACGATAAAAATTGTATCCACTCTGTTGTCCAAATGAACAGTTACGCCAAAAACACACATTGCCTCTCACGCACGATTCTGTAATCTTTTATATCCTTAGGTAAAAAGACCAACCTCTTTGATCTTTCACATCCTATAGTTTCCAGGCTCATAGCGTTCTCTCCGTATATAATATGGTGAAGCCAATTCTATATACTCCACTTCAAGATCATCTTTGGAAATAAAAGTATCTTCACTTTATCATTTTATTAGTCTTTCTTGGAAATAATTTTAGTATTGGTGTAAATAATCAAGGTCCAAACTTTACCAAATTCTTTCTGAGCATCCAATCAAGATTCAGCTGTCAATTATGCTCGCCTTTGCACCAAAAATGGGTTGCATGCAAAGAATTAGGTAGCATGAGACATGACGAGTTTCGATTTTAGACACTTAAAAAATTCAAATGAGAAAGAAGATTGAAACTAGCTTCTTAATTTGATATAATCAGAGCAGCCAAAAAGAAAGAGTAAACAACGCCAAAGATTTATGTTACGTGTAAGTACTACATAATATGCAGGATAAGTGAATATACTCTTTTGTTCAAAATCAGTGACATGTCAAAAGAAAACTTTATAATGTTTGCAAGCAGGTATGTGGAGTAGAAAATGACAAATAAATATAGGTGCATATGTGACAGAAAAAGTACTAAGAACTTACATCTTTTGGCCACTCATATACAAGAGAGAAAAAGTTGAAATCATGAGTCGTGTCAATGCCATCAACTATGTCACCAATTGTTGCAATGTAGATTATAAAGGCTGAAAGGTATGTTGAAGGCTTGGATGACAAGGGACCAAAGAATCTATTAGCAGGATCTTTCATTTCATGACTCATTAGCTCACTGTTATTTTCAGCGGCCACCTGATCTACAGGTTCTGGTTTGACAGATTTGAGTCCAAGCCCAAGAACAATACCCTTCTGATGACTTGAGAGAACTTTCTTGTCATAATGGAGACCATCTCCCTTTACATAATTACTGTTTACATATTCATCAGCAAGGGCCCTTGCAAGATTATGAAGCTTGCCTAAAATGTAACAGAGATAGTTGATTAGAAAAAACAAGAGTATATCTGAAAAGTACCAGTGAGTTTATTACCGCTTAAGAATTGACGCTTTCCTTTATGAGCATCATCAATCATCTGATGTAAAATTACAAGAGCACGCTGTTTTTGTCCTTGTCTGCCATGTTCAGCTGCCAAAGGAACAGCCATTTCTTCAGCAAGCATCTCCTGGACAATGGGACCTTTATCCTAATAAAGATGTCCACATACCAATAATAAGATTTAAAACAGTGATGATAACCCAATAAAGAAAGGATCTTATGAAAAAGATGACATGCTTTAAGGAGCTTCCAGAGCTAGCAGGATTTGGAGGTAAATTCATGTAGCCACTGGTACTTATTTGAAGATAAACTACAATAACCAACTATGGGAAATAGAGAACCACCATCACAATAAAACAGGATCTTAGAATCAGGATTGGAGAATGAAAACAGGTGATCATTATCCATACATATCAATGAGTTCTGAAAAATAGATAAAGAAAATCCATTTATTTCCAAGAAGTGTAGAATTACAGCAAATGGAACCAAACTATGTGAGAACAATATTCTTAGTTTCTATAATTTTCGCACAACCTTTTGAATCTATTTGACAGATAATGCCATCAAAGGTTGGTTTAAATAGACTAATCCTAGTTTACAAGAAAAAAAAATTATTAATCCTGCAGCTATCTTAGTTGAGAAATGGAAAGAGCAAACCTCTTCCAGTAGGTCATGCAGGCGTTGAAGGATGTGTCTTGTCACAGAGATAATCACAACCTCTTGAATTTGATCCCAATAGGCAGAACCTAACTTCGGAGAGCTTCCTGGATAGATCTCAGATAACATGCCCCTAGCCTGTGTGCAGTAAACACAGAAAAAAGGGTGTGAACAGTATTAAGTGATCATCAAGGGACAAAAGTAGGCAATAAAGCTGGAGAAACTGCGCATAGGAAGCTTTGGGTTGGTAAATTGTCACTGGAACAAGCAGAGTTGACAAAATATTATGTCATGTACTCCACGACACAGAATTATCTTTATGCATGCAAATATTTGAATGACCCAACAAAAAAGCACACAACTTTTTCTTGCCTGCTCAAGAAGTAATCTGCACATATCCACAGATCTGGCAGATGTTGCAGCAACATCCATGCAGAGAAGAATCTGACAAAAACAGAAAAGCTTCATTATATCTGTACAAATGCAGTACTTACAACAATAACATCAACACTTACAGCAGGTAAAGGACCAAGTTGAGAACGCAAAGATGTAAAATCTATTTCCTGGACAGCACTTGCAGACCCCTCTGCGGCACGAGAAACTGCTTCCTCCACCTGAAAGGAACTGCTAGGCATTTCACTTCTTATAGTGAACAAGTTAAACTTAAAATATTAAGCAGCATCTGTGAAAAGAAAATATATACTGATTCCTAAGCATATCGAACAAGGTCTAGGAGCGGCATTGCAGAGTTGAAGCAAATTGGCCAAATACTCAAGTTGCATGCAAAACAAAGTGGATTATCTATTAGAATGACCGTTAATGAAGTTTAGCGAGTAGGAGTCTCAGAGGACTACAAAGAAACGCACGAGACAACGCACACACGAACGCACGCACTGGCAAGCCCACACTCAGACATGCCCACAGGCACCCACCCAACCCCACACACACCCGGATGCACACGCACTCTTAAAGTTCTTTTGTCATTCATCGCATATTACAAAATGAAGGAGCAAATTAGAAAATTGGTTAGTTTAATCACGTAGAATATTTCGAGACCTAACAAAAATTGGTCTCTAAGATTTTTAAGTGTACAGATCAAATACAAATCTTTGAATCAACATTCTATGATCATAATGTAGATCTAAGCGAAGTATCTTTTTGACAATTCATTTTTGCCATGCTTAATGCACGGGCAAACAATTTTGTAATTCTGATCTCTGATTTGTAGGCACTTTGATGATGGGATTCAGAGCAACGCAGGTTCGACTCCCAGCAGCCAAGATTTTAAAAGCTGATTAAAAGAACAATGCCACTGCATAAGTCTAGGTTTTGGCCCCTAAAATGGGGGCTCAACAAGCAGGGGCATGTTATATAATACTATAACCCTCAACATTCACCACTACTTCGGAGGAGTTTCCGTGCAGTGGAAGGGTCCTTAGACATTTATTATCCCTGCTTAGGACGCTACACACAACTATTTTTTACTGTAGACCTCACTCCTTTATTTCTACTCCTTCCTGCTCCTTCCTGCTCTGTTTTCTTCATTTCTTCTTTTTTATCCTTCTCTTTTTTCTTTTTCTTTTTTTCTGTTTTTTTTCCCCCTTTTTTTGCTAATGTTTCACAATACATATATAGCATATGAGTTTAAAATCATAGATCTAAATGAATACTTTTAGTAATAGAATACTTGCATACGATTATCTCACACAATAAGATAAATTGTAAATTCCTTAAGTGCAACAATGAGAAAAGTGCTGAAGTGTCAAGAAGTAATTCAATGCATGAATGGTTAGATTCAGTAAAAGAAATGGAAGAAAATCTTAGCAATTATACCGACGCTCTTCTAAAAGCACCAGCTACCCATTCTGCGAGTTCAAGTGCAGCTTTATCTTCTGCAGGTAAGGAAAATCTATGCACAGCCTCTTCTCCTATATCATATTTTGCCCTCTGCAGGCAACTATGTAGAAAACAAAAGTAGTCAGAGAATCAAATATACCAAGCTAGAAATCTATAATCTCTCACAGTCTGTATGCATGTTGCTGTTCAATTAATCAAATATTGTAAAATAAATTAGTAGAGGTACACACTTCCATGTGATTAGAAGCTGGAGGAAAAAATTAACAGGCCCCATTCAGCATTGCAAGAATGGTGAAATTTAAAGTATTCAATGAGACAAATTATAGTAGAAATGGACATGCAGATCGACACTCTTTGGACAGTTTATCACATAATCATGTCAAACAGGTTGTGCTCAGTGAACTGACTCAAACACCCACAGTCCTAATGTTTCCACAAAGACCAATGTTATGAAGGGTTGGAGAACATTTGGTCAAGAAATGTTATTTTGATTTGAGGGAAAATCAGAGAAACTCTTCAGTTAAATGGTCTCAGGATTGAGTAGTACTAGAATGGTGACCTCCTACAAAGTCCCTACTTGAGGCTAAGAAACAATATCAGAGGCGACACCTGTCAGAATTATGAAGAACTAAGTGGCAACAGGGACCTAAGTTCACTCTGTGCATGGATGTGGTGTGGCAGGCACAGATTTCTACATTGACGTGCAGATGGTGCAAAGTGGCCTACTGTATAGGGACATGTGGGGATTTCTCTCGAACTGGGAAAGACCATCTCTATATATTTGACATCTTTTTAGTTAGCCCTGGAGGATGAATTCCTGTAATGACATTTGGATAATCAAACATGGGATATGCTTCTAAAGCTCAAAATTAACCACAGCTAGCATTTTAAGAAGGAATCATGGAAGAACTTTGTAATTAAGCTTTGCTCGGGCGTTACTAGGATGGTGAGCTCCTCGGAAGCCTATATACAGGTTGTGACTTGTGAGAACCAGAACGTAAGTTAAACATAGCTAGTCACATGGTACAACGAAAAATATATCTATTGAAAGGAACCATGTCTATCAGGTCTTTCTGATCATTCTCATGATACCTGTTAGCTTCCTGTCACAGTGTTTATGTAATCAAGGATAGTGTTCCTTGATACTCTTGAACCAGATAATGCTACAAATTTTTTCGGGAACGGCAGCTCTATTTATTGAAAATAAGCCAAAGCAGAGATACGTGCTAGATATTTGAAGGATATGGGTTGATAGATAAGAATAAAAAAGCGTTTGATACATAGTTCAAAAGATCAAGAGTGTATGCTTAAAGGCACATAAGCATTCAGCAGGTAAGAGCTGCTAAAAATATGAAAATCAAACAGTAATATAAGGAATTCCTTATATGATCACTGTATGTACGTAAAATGGTCTCATCTTCCCCAAGTTCATTTGGTCATGTCTGTTCAACAAATCATACATACTCCTTAAACTGGTGATGGAACACTCTAGGCCATGCAAAAGAAGGGAACCTGAATGCTTATAAAGAAACTACCTTCCAAGATGGTTCTTTATTGTTAAGAGTATAAATTATAACCCTCCACTGTCACGACTTCAAAGTTGTGGTGCAGTGGAAGGGGCCTTTAACATGGTACCAGAGAATCCCAGGTTCACAAATTTAAAGCGGATTATGTGAGTCCTGGCTTCGGCCTAGAAAAGGCGCTCATTCTCTGGGGCGTGTCTCTGTTAGAGTATAAAAGTTGTAGTCGCTCATTCTCCAGGGCGTGTCTCTGTTAGAGTATAAAAGTTTGTAGTCCTCAGCCCCCATCACAACTTCAGAGTTCTAGTGTGGTGGAAGGAACCCTTTAAAAATTATGTTTGATGTTGCAAGACGATGAAAACAATAACCATACATTAGACTAGAGAAAAGTCAACAGACAACAATATCTGATAGACATAGTCATATTAACTACCAGGTTTAAAGTGAAAAAAAGGACCATGGACACAACCATGAACTATATACAAGGGATAAAGTAAAATACAAGTTGCCCACAAACTCACAGGTTTAACAACTTAGAAGGAGCGGCACGCAATATGACCAATGCTTCCTTCCAACTCCATGGATGTTCAGATAGAGGTTGAAGACGCTCTAGAATAGACAATCGCCATTCCCAGTCTTCAATAAAATGTTTGGAATGAGAAAGTCTCCATTCCAAGGCCTGCCTTCGCGCAGCTCCAGTATCAGCGTTCAGCAACTGCTCCATTTCAAGTCCCGCTGATGGCAGATTGCGATGCAATATATCAAGTAGCATCCCAGTAAAGGAGATAACTAGCTTGGTTCCCCCTTCATTGGCACAACTTAGACTAGGCAGCTCCCTGGCGGTCAAGTGACTTTTGTGTGGGGCTACAAGTGATGCATCAATAGATATCTCATCCACATGCAGCAGTGAGGTAATGATGCTAACCATGAAGATCTGTATCCAAGAATAAACAGACAACAGAATTGAAGCGAACTGATATGAACAAAAGCAGGACTTCATTCTTACAAAAGTAATCTAGGTTAACAAATCATAAACAAAGATAAAAATAAAATTATTGAAATGAAGAGCTTGGATGTAAGGCACATCAACAATGAGGAGGAAACAGTATAAGTTGGGCATGAACATGAAAGAAGCCAAACTTCAAGGAATCAATCGCCTTTATAAACTCAGTAGTGACTCTTAAAATGAATTATATACTTTGGCAAACTAGCACTTTCACTTTGACATCATGCTACATTTCCTTGTTATTCTCTTCTTTCCTGGCCCTTTAAAAACATGTGCCCCGCTTACTGATACGCCCTTCCTGGTCCCCATCACGGCCACGTACAACCAACATTTATCCTTAGATGCAATAAACCCAGGTCAGCTATAATATAACCTTAGAAGCTTTCTTTTCCCAGTTTTATGACACTTCTACTTTAGTTTTTTCCCCTCTAGGATGATCATCTTCTATACCACCTATGGCATGATTCATTGTGAACCTTGCAATTAGATTTAACATTTTCTGCTTTAGCCTCAAGAGAATCACATTAACCATACTCAGCTCTTCAACTCCTGATCCACGTGACAAAAGAAGCACAGGGATCAAATTAGTACGGTGAAAACATAGAAGCAGTATCCACGCCTCACCACTAGAGGGGAGAAAACCAAAAGTTGCAAGGAAGAATCTGGAAGTACATGCAGCACCTCCAGACATGGCTTCATCGAGAAGATATGACAGTTTCATCGAACAGACCAAAATTTTTGGAGCAAGGCTTGATAGTAGTGATGTATAAGGTCCAACAAAATTCCAACATGGAGACCAGGCTATGGTACATACTGACCATTAGATTTAGAAATACTTCATTCACACATTTCACAGCTTTCTCCTTCAAAAGTATGTTGACTTCAGTTAAAACTATTGCGTACCAGACTTAAGCTCCATGTTACAGCAAAGGGCTCACTGCCCGCAGGGGGGGGGGTTACTTCATTCACACATTTCACAGCTTTCTCCTTCAAAATCATGTTAACTTCAGTTAATAATATTGCGTTCCAGCCTTTAGCTCCACGTTACAGCAAAGGGCTCAGTGCCAAGGGGGTATTAAAGTCCAACTGACCAGGATGAAGCCAAAGCCACAGTCAACCTCACCTAAGAACCCCAATGAATTATGCTCTAGCTTGAGGTGCTATCCGCCAACCCACTCCCAAGCCCATGTCAACAATCCTTCCCTCATTCACTCAACATAAGGAAGCTGTTTTATTCAACAGTTATTGACAAACAACACATTTGATTATATCAACACATCATTATTCGTCCTATACACGCTAATAAACAGAATGCAATGCTCCCAGTCAAAACCTTCCATGGGCAACGTACAACTATCGCATAGTTTTCCAGCTAAATCTAACACCACTTTTCTACAGTTCCAGACGTCCAACAAATAACTTGTAGGGACTTGGGGGCACGTCCCCTAGATTTCAACAACTCAAGCAAACCGGAGTCAGGAAAAGAATTCTAATAGCCCCTCTATGCTCCACGCATAGTGGAGCTGGAACGCAGCAGAAGTCTGCTCTACTGTCACAGGTATCAGCGAAGTTCAACCCTTTACAGTGATTATAAACAAGTTTTACCCCTTAACCAACCACCAGAAGAAACAGTCTTAAAGCTAAGTGATATCAACAACATACGAATAAGCACTACCAATGGGCGAATCCACGACAAGTACATCTTTTGACCAAGGATGGAGCTTGGACAATTCTAACTTGTGAACAGAACATCAGAAATTATATTATACTGAAAATACAACTTATATCTGCAGAATAAATGTGATTAATAACAAGAGAACAAAAGGATGGAAATTCTATAAATCAAGAAACTAGTGTAAAAATAATGGTTGCAGAATTATAAAGACTATGAGCGAAGAATATCAGCAGTTCATGATCAAGCTAACCTTGCGAGGAATACTACTCATAGCATCCATGTGAATCTGCAAGTCTTTCAAATACGATATAGCCAAATGGGGTTGGGATTCATTTTCATTCCCCATAAAACTTTCCATAGCTCCTAATGCAAAAGCAGCCGATTCAAGAGCATACCGCATGTGCATTAGCTCCATATCCTGCATCCTGTCAAAAGCATCGCCACGGCTTAGAAATTGCATAGAAACAAATATCAGAACACATGAAAACCATACATCAATATACATGAGTACTACCTTTTCCAGGCTGCAGATGTAGAAGCAATTGGTTGTAAACTGATAAGCTCAATGGCGTCCTGGAATTTGATTCCTGGAACAACATCAAACAGGACCTACAAGAGAGCTAGCAGGTCAGAATCAATGAGCAATAACTCCTCGTAAGCACTTATGTTGAAAAACTATTCTCTTCTCATAAAAAGTATGCAGCAAAAGCTAGAAGTATAAACATGCAGCTCGGTTTGCTAGCTCATGAAATGACCACAAATGATGTGTAGATATAGATTCAAATGAGGAAGCTTAGGTAATGAGAAATTACATTTCAAGTCAACAGAAAAAAAAGTTTTAAATGCTAGCTTATGTGTCCATATCCATCTAGCATTCGTTGGAAACAGTTACAGGTTGGAAACAGTTACAGGAAATCATTTTATAGTCAATAAAATGTTCAATTATTCAAAGTAACATACTCACCCGCATAGGAGATTGAACAGCTAATCGTTCAAGAATGAAGTTTTCTACAAAAGGGTCTGAATCCTCGGTGTCTTTCTCATTTTCAGAATGCTCCATTTGGCAAAATAGCAGAGAACCTTTTGAATTCCAAGATCTGCCAGAATTCACACAAGCAACAAAGCGAGCAAGATCAAGGCGAAAGCATAGGAGGTCGCAGAGATACTCCACACATGATGCCTGCCAAGATAAGTTATGGCTGTCGCATGCCAGGCAAAGAGGAACAGTAATGTACCAAGAAGCTAGAACAGTAATATACTAAGAAAGAGAAGTACCTCATCAGTTTCCTTGCCGTACACAGAATATTCTTCCAGCCTCAGTACCTGTGATTTACTCGTCCACAAAAGCTGCATTAAATTTCTTCTTATTGCTGTCCTCCCAGACAACAGATCCCAACCCAAGACAGCTACTAGAGGCTGAAGAAGGGGAAAGAGAGAGAGGACCTACACCAGATCAGTTTCCATCACCAAGTGTTAGAACAAGCGATGTCATATAATAAAACCCATATAAGGAACCATCAAAGTGTACAAGAACCAACTTTAATACGAATCACCACATACATCACTAGCTTCTTGAAGCTGTTCCCTCCTAATTGCGGACAAAGCAGCATCCATCACACATTCCAGGATGTGAACACCAGAAATTCGTGCGTAATGATACAGTTCTTTCATGCAGGATCTCATTGCAATGCTTCTGTAAGATGGATCACCAACATTTGCTTTGTCCCCTGAGTGTAACACTCGTAAATACTTTTGAAGGGGAAGAGGATAAGAGTGAGCATCAGAAGCTTTATGATGTTCTATTTCATCAGAGAGCACTTCATCTTGAATAACCTATAAAATATAAATAAATAAATAAGAATTTCAAAATAAAAATGCATACTCTACAACAGCTTGATGATAAGAATTTTAAATACAAGATGGCATGACCTTTTATTCCTTGAACATTAAAAGAACCAACTGTATTAATGCTGATTAATATGGAAGCCACTACAACCACAAGAAACCCCCATTCCCTTTTACATATGGTATGAGGCAGATTAGCACGTTTGAGTGCTTTATCAATAAGAGCTAGATCTACATGATCAATGCAGTTAAACCTATGCAATATGTGATTTGCCAACTACAGCAGGTTATAGAAAGTAAATAGACAGATGATCTACAACACCAGATATGTGATTCTAAGCATCAAGTTCTTAAATATAAAAAGTTGAAAACCGAACAAATTACACAGGATATATCCTCAGAGAGCCTACAACTGAAATTACTAAAATAAGAATATCTGAAATTTAATAATGATTAATGAAGACAACAAAACTAGTGCCACTAACTGAAGCCAAATACTACTTCTAAATGCATGGATTGTTCCCACCACAGGAAAACCTCAGGTATAAGTTCCATCTCATTGCTCATGTACAAATACAAAAGTTGAGTTCTCAAATTATTGCGTTTATCTACTAAATACAATATGAAAGTCCCAACATCAATCATCGTGCTGGAGCAAACTATGGCTGCAAAAATCACTTAAGCCCCTGCTTCAGCTTTCTTCTGCTTTAGACCCCTCTCATGAAACAAGATTTAGAAGATTTTAGCTTGAATCATGAATGTGTCATCTTCTCATATTGATGTTTATTATTATCATAAATATTTAGCGTTAAATTCTTAATAGACTTATGAGTCATGTAATTACTTAATTTCTGGCTTTCTCCCACTTTTTTATTACTTTCTACTTTTTCAGTAAAATCATGGATGTGTGGTGCTTTTGCCTCAAAAGCCATTGAACAATGAGTCCTGCCCTGCTGACTTGTTCCTGCTTCCGCTTTTCACAATATTGAGCCAAACTAATAGCAAGCTGGCCTATTCCATATGATAACTAATGAAAAATATGAAGCACAGTGCAATACAATTGCAAATTAGAACTTACTAGTGAATAAAGCTTTACAAGTACAACGTTTAAGCAAAATCTATTCAATTTTAATTGAGAAGGAAAAAAACTAGCGATAAACAAAAAGAGGTTGTATAAAAACTGGGGAGCTTATCTCATGACCTGTTTCCATTAAAATTAGATGAAAGAGATGAACTATAAAATCTGTAGATAAAAGAGATGGTATGAAGATACTCTGATGCGCATAAAATACAACTAAATTACATCTTAGCATATTGTGAAAACGCAACAAAAAAAAAGTGCATAGAATTACATCAACAAGAATCACGTCTAGAAAGATGGCTAAAATATTAGCTACAATTAAATAATCAATCACAAGATATTCATCACCTGAATTGTCTGCACAATTTGTGGGCAACTCGATGAAAGAGCTTCAGCATAAATTAACATAATTTTATTTCGAAAGTCCTCCCAGTTTTTTGTATAACATGCACTTTGCGGCCAGACCATCTTGATAGCATCTTGCATAACCATCCTACAAATAATACAACTTATAAGTTCTATAATTATCTTATTCAAAGGCCTGATAGAATAGGTTCTCAAATTACCAGATTTTACACTTGTTAAAAACAAATATTTGACGGCAACAAACTGCAAAAAAGTAAAAAAGTAGTCTGATTGTACTATAGATTTCTAATATATGTGATATGCAACTAGTTTCTAACATCCAAAATACGGCCACTTACTCAGCAGTGTCCCCCAAAAACAGCGTTACATGGAATACTAAAGCTGAGTAAAAGTGGGGAGAGAGTCGAGACCTACAAATATTAAATCTGAACTCGAAATTGAAAAAGGGATGAGTCATTAAAAAATAGTAGACTATATACATGTCACATGGGTCTGGAACTTAACCCAGACGTTCAGAAATGCAAGGGAAATTAAGGTGCTTCACACCTGCGATGCACAACCACAAAGTGAGGAGTAGCAGATTGCAATCATAAAGGTTGTGATCAGAACTGTGTCAATTTACAATTCAAACTGATAGTCATAGCAAAGGAAGTGGTATTGTGAATTAGCAAAGAACGGTAGCAGAAGTTATAGAAGTGATGCTAACCACATACCCACAGTAATGGCATACAGTAATACCGGCACATTGTGCTCAATATTCACAGTGGCCAAACATACAATGGGTAACATAAATGATATTCAACATATTGCAGGTGCTATGGCTTAAAATGATGGAAACAAGAAATAGATTTGACAGGTACTTCTCACTCGCCGATGGTGGTCTTAAATTAAAGAATAACATCAATTTGTAATATGCCTAGCTATTTTCATTGTTCACAAGGACCAAAACTATATGAAGTTTAAGAATGCTGTTACAGCATCATAAACAGTAGGTCATCATCCCAAGCTTTCAGCAAGCTTCATGTTTATCTTAGGTTTACAAGATTGCTATGGATTTGTGAAAAATAGACAAGGATTATTGATGATTCCATCATGCTAGAGCTAGGATTAGAGAGAACTCATGTTACCGAGTGTACAGGCCCACATACATGCATCTAAAGAAAAGAGGATCTCAGTTTCGTGCTTATGCAATTGCTTGTAGAACATTTATCGTCTTATCTTGTCATGTAGACTTCATCCGGCCTAGAAGAATAGCCCCTGTGCTTGTATACACTGAGATACTATGGCTGCATAAATCTTTACCTTCCAACTAACCTCTCCCCTGCTTTGTTGTGTGGACTTAAATTCTGGACAAACTAGTGGAGGTTTAAAGTACAGCTGTTCTAATTGATCAGTTCTCGGTTGAAGCTTCTAGAGTTTAGTCTATACCTCCCATATGACAATGACAATGCTAGACATGAAGACAACAGAGGATGTTACGGAAGATGAGGTGGCAAAAGAGGATGAGGGGAAAATACAACTATAGTAAAGCTGTGAGCACCTTTCCAAGAGAAAAATAGCTTTATTTCCTTATGAAGTTTCCCCAATTAAATCTTACTATGACTTCTAATTTAGCAGCACGAGAAGGAAAAAAATTCCTTTTCAGAAAAAATAAATTTAAACTCATTAAGCTAAAAGTTTAATGACTATCCATGACTTCATCCTAACATACCATCTTTGGAAACAATTCATAGTTAAGCCACTATAATATTAATATCGGACCAGACCCCTTCAAATAGATACAAACAAAGACCTAGAAACATGAAAAGATAAAAATAAAAAACTACTCAATTCAAGATCCTATTAAGCTCAAATTAGTTTAAAATCAAATTGCAACCATAGTATGCCAATTGTGATTTAAGCAACTACAAACTAACCAAGCAAGTAGGACCATAGACATTTGCCTGCAATGGGAGACCCATGACTTCAAGAAGCGCCACAAAAAGGCTTGCAGGACATGTATATTTTGATATCCTGCATAATTGCAAATGAGAGCATTTTATTTAAAAGCTGTCACTCTTGCCAGCATATTTCATCTGCTAGAACATTGCCGTGACTTCTTACATTAATATACTATTTGGTTTGTCTGTGGCACAATATCATCTGATTGGACGTCTAAATTCCTCTAGGACAGGCATTGATTTTCTCATGGTCCTTGGACGTATGGTTAAATGTTTCCATTCACATGGATGACCTTTGCTACTACTAGCAACAAGAAAGGCATATATGTAAAGGAGAAAGACGTGTGTTAGTTACTCAAAGCAGTGAGATAGGCTACAAAAACCACATAAAAGATATTCACCTTCAATTGTGAAGTATAAGTTCATCTAGTAGCAATAAGTGCCTAAAACTAATTCAAACCCAGTCATTCCCGTATTATAGTTGCTACAAAGTCTTATGCCAAATAAATTCAACAGCTAAATAAAGAGTGCAATAAAAGTTTAAATACTTTCCAGAAAGAAACTCACTTGTACTCAGTCTCCTCTACTCCATAACCTTGGTGAAAAAATCGAATATGAGAAACAGCTCCCACCCAATCATCTGCCTTCAACTTCTCCTTCAAAGCATCCAAATGCGCCAACTGCACGTTCCTCTGTAACCTGACAAGCACATCAAGCTCATCCAAACTTGACTCCGACAACAACTGAACCTGCTGCTGTATGTTCCCACAAATCGAATCGAAAATCTCACAGTTTTCAAGATTCAAATTCCACAAACTCCTCAATTCATCATCAGTGACCACAGTACCGCCCTCATCATCACCTTTCAACTTCTTCAAAGCGAAATCTAAGATCTTATTCAGGATATCCACATCCTGGCCCGAGGATTTCGACAACACGAGTTGAATTAAGAGCAGAAACTCAACTCTCAACCTCAAAACCTCGGGGTCGATGCCCGCGGCTTCGAATTTGAGGAGCTCGAGGGCGGAGAGCCAAGCGAGGTGCGAAGGGGAGCTGCAGGAGTCGGAGAAGAGAACGCCGTCGATCCTTCCGCCTTCGAGCACGATCCTGCGGAGGATCGAGAGGGCGAGGTCTTGATCTCGCTTGCGGAGGCTGAGCAGGAGAGCTCGGAGAGGCTCGAACTGGCCGAGGAAGAGGTGGTTGGCGATTACTCGGGAGAGGAGCTCGATCTCCCTCGCCATTTTCTGATGCTTCGATTGGCGGACGGGGTGATGGTTAGGGTTTTGAGTCGAAGGAGAAGGTCATCTGATTTTTTTTTTTTTTTTATCTTTTTCGTTTTCCTTTTTTCCCTGTTTTTATCAGAGGATTACTGTATTCCGAGTATGACTATTATCTGAGCTCCGGCGAGAGGGGCTGGAGTTTGTCGCCGATGTTTCGCCCTTTATAGACACAGCCGATCAGTTATGAGCGTAACATGAGTCTTTAGGCAAAGTTATTTTTTGGTCCCTGATGGTGATGAAGCGGTGGAAATTAACCAAATAATTAAATAGTCCGTTAATTGTTCTAAATTGTTCTCGATAGGACAAATTTTTGAAATAGACTATTTTTTACATTTATTTTTAAATTTCGACCCCTTTGGAATTTAATTGCCAAAATCGACCTGGTTTCAGTCGCGTGGCTGAAACCAGGTCGATTTTGGCAATTAAAAGTCGAAATCTTCACGGGATTTTAAATCCCGTGAAGATTAAGGCCCACTTAAGGGCGTAAAGCAAAAAAAAAAACAAGCTTCACAGGATTTCAAAACCCGTGAAGCTTATTTTTCCTTTAAAGCTTCACGGGATTTGAAATCCCGTGAAAGCTCAGGCCCTATTTGGCAGAGAGCTACGTTTCAGCTCTTTGCCAAAACGGGCCTGCAACTTCACGGGATTTCAAATCCCGTGAAGTTTGAT
>JBAKGM010000365.1:6671669-6691136 GCA_037177215.1 Asparagus racemosus | reverse complement strand
GAACAACTTAGGAAGTTGTCTGGACAATAGTAGATGACACTATAGCAGCTGGCCGAGGTACTGTACCAAGGAGTCGGCTTACTGTAGCAGGACAACCAACAACGACTTTTGCACCGGCCGGTACTGTAGCAGACGACACTGCAGCAGTCGGCCGGTACTGTAGGGGGGGTTCTACTGTAGCAGAATGGCTCAGGAAGTCGGGATGTACTGTAGCAGATGATACTGTAGCAGAAGGCAGAGGCACTGTAGCAAGGAGTCGGTTTACTGTAGCAGGACGATCAACAATGCCTTTCGCGTTGGCCGACACTGTAGCAGCTGGTCGGTGTACTGTAGCAAGGAGTCGGTTGAGACCGTCTTTCGGTCTTAAATTTGCATGTGAGGTAGTACCCATTGGTTTTCATATAGATATTAAATAAAAATCTTTTTGAGGTACCAACAGAAGCGTTGCTCAAAGAATTTGAGTGTGCAGTGCTTTACATAAGAGATTTAATTTTCTATATAAACTTTAATGTTGAGTTGTATATCAGAAAGAACTTAAATCAAGTGAAAACAGGGATTCACAAAAGAAAATCAAATCAAGAAGAATGTTGTCATTACTAATTTAAAAAAGATTATCATCATTGGTAATTTAAAAAATAATATTATCATTGGTAATTTAAAAAAATAAATTAAAAAGTTAGAAGAATGGACCTCAAGAAAAGTTTTCTTGCGTTCTTTCATAAACCTACCCATATTCTTTACTTTTTTCATCATCTTATCATGTGTAGAAACAAAGAATTAGAAAATAAAATAAAGAGCTATTCACAATCCTAAAAAATAAAATAAATAAAGAATTTCATTTGAAAAGATGGTAAAAAATTCATCATCCACAAGCGAAAGAGAACTTTAAGGGCTGCATCAAAAAGTGCCAATGAAAATAATTTTTTAAAAATAAATTACAGCTTTACAAAAATATTAAAACTTAACAGGGAAGTTAATGTTAGAGATCTATTGAAATGTGCATACGTATACTCTATTATTTAATCTTGAAGTTATCTTTGCCTCTTGAAAAGCAAAACTGAGTAAATCCTAGAATATCAACTCGTATTCATGGCATTCTTGCAAAACTAAAAGCAAATAATGTATCTAAAAATATTTAAAAGTTGCAAAATTAATAGATGAATGAAATAAATATGAAATTTGAACCTAAACGTGAAGAAGGAGCTCGAGGAGGTACTTCTGAAAAAATAAAGCAAATAATACATCTGAATTAATTTAAAAAAGTGTCAAAAGTAATAGATGAATGAAATTAATATGAAATTTGAACCTGAAACTGAGGAAGGAACTCAGGGAGGTATTCCCTAAAAACAAAGCAAATAATACATCTAAAATAATTTTTAAAAGTGATAAAATTGATAAATGAAGGAAATAAATATGAAAATCTAAATCGAATACTGCAAAACGAGCTAGAGGAAGTATTCCTACAAAAAAAAAAAAAAGTAAATAATGCGTCTAAAATAATTTTAAAAGTGACAAAATTAATAGATTAAGTAAATAAATATGAAAAATTTCAACTTGATATTGAATTATGAGCTGAAGGAGGTATTCCAGGAAAAAACAAAACAAATAATGCATATAATAATTGACATTAATACTTAAATGCTTTATTTCTCCCCTCGGACTTAGCTCCTACGAAGAAGATATCTATGGTCATTCTCTCTGTATATTCTCAATCCCTTAAAATACTTAAAAAATCACCCAAGATTTGTAATTGAAAGCAGATTGAGGAGATATGAGACTGGTGTTCGACAGGATCCTAAGATCAAATTTGGAGGACTTCAGGTCGAGATGGGGGACTTGACAATGAAAGCGGAGGACTGTGGCTGAGATCGAGATGTAGGACTCAATGGTGGAAGCACAGGAAGATGTGAAGAGGGTAGAGAAGGATATGGTTGGGGTCGGAGGTTTTGTGAGGCAAAAGAAACGTAAATGTTTTTAGAAATATTTGTTAGAGATAATAGAAGACAAGATTTCAACTTTTAACCAAGTTGAGATTTCTAATTGCTACAAGATATTTTTTGAAATTAAAATCTTTTTGAAATTCAAATTGATTATCCATGATTAAGGAATTAGTGGGTTTTGTTATTTCCAGTTGATATTGTGCAAAATTGTAGGGATGTCTTTAACTAATATAGATAATTGCGCATTTTATTGAGATGTATTGTTAAGATTCAAGTGGATTATTAAAGATAGAATTTAGATGCAGAATAATGGCAGAGATGATTGTACATGTGTCAAACTTTTTTTGTGAAAGAAGGAGCTGTTGTGGCAAGTTGTGAAGAGTTTATATTCATTTAGTTTTACTCTAAATTATACACTAACATAAGATGATTTAGGGCCTGATACAAATTCCAATATTTGGAGAACTAATTCAAAATATTTTAGATTTGAAGGACTAATTCCCAAAGAATTTTTCTTACCCGTCCAGCCTTCAGGAGCCTCAGGCGGTTCGGGCTGCGAAACAGCACTGTACCCGAACGTCCCGATGCGAATACCAAAAGTACCCTTATTAGGCGGGAAGATTTCATAGCCCCAAAGCCCCCATGTCCGCATTACCCCCTTCTCCTTCTCCAATAAGCTTACTAGGGTTTCCCCGATCGCCGACTGATCTCTATCAAAAACCCTAGAAATCAGTCGGGGATGCCTATCTACAAGATTCGAGGGATCGATGTAGATTTCCCCTTCGAAGCGTACGATTGCCAGATCGTCTACATGGAAAAGGTCATCCAAGCTCTCCAAGAGGTACCATTATCTTGATCTTTCTCTTTAACTCCATCGTATTTATAGAGTCTGTTAGGTTAAAAACCCTAATTTGGACTAAAAAGGCCCAACATTTGTTCATCAATTCGTTTGAAAGTGTTCCGACTCGGTACAATCAGCTGATTATTATTTTTTGCTAATTATAGTTTTACTGTTTAGGATCATAAAAGATTGTATTTTAATTTGTTTGCTTGGTGTTTCGTGTCCCTTGGTGAAGTAGCAAAATTTAATCACTTTTTGCTTATGATGAACTGAAGGAGTTCTTGTTCTTTCGTTTTTGATTGCTTAAACATAAAAATGTCACATTGCATGTCACGTTTTTGATTGCTTAAACATAAATATGTCGATTTCTTTGTCTGAATTTAAGGAAATTAACATTTTGTCTAACAAATTATTTATCATCGTCTAACAAATTATTTATCATCTTGTAAGGTAAACCTGGAACGTGACTTACTGATATGCTCAATCGAACGCATTGTTATTCAGTTAATTTTTGAAGCGATATCTCAAAGTTCTAAAAGGGAGAAATTTTTGAAATAGACCCTTTCACAAAACTAGTTACTATTTTCGACCTACTATCAAAATAATTACCACATTCGACCTAGTTTTAGCCACGTCAGCTTCGTGCGCTTTAAAAAAAATTATTCACAACCTCTGCGGGATTGCCAATCCAGTGGACTTTATTTGTGTAGTTAAACTCTATGGGATTTGCAACCCCATAGAGTTTGTTTCTTATAGCAAAACTCTATAGGATTGACAATCCCGTACAATTATACTTAGCCACAAACTGCATCTTTGTAGCCTGCGGCTTCACCCTATTACATATGCATTGTATTTACATTGAAACCTAGATCACAATCTATAATATCATCCAAAACATACGCAATACAAGAATATACACAATCATAAAATTAGTATCTCCCTTATACAAGGTTTTAAATATCGGATATCGGGGAAATATCGAATGGCTAAAATTCATATCAGATTGCAAATATCGGGGATATGTGGTAAATATCGAAATGCAATTACGGATATTGTCATATATAGTATAATGCACTAAAATGTAATCTCTATATACTGACAGAAATCTAAGTATACAAAATGTAAATAATATATGTTTAGGATCACTAATCTGCCTTGTAAGACAAACAAAAGTACATATCAACATTGCAACATTTGGTCTGATTTTAGGCCAAAATGTCATTTGTATAATAGGAAAATAATGATATCTCACCCAAAAATTGTCAAACGCAGTATATTGTGTTGCGACAAGCCATACAAAGGCATATATCAGCTAACATATTGGCTGATATATCGGTCATATTGGGGATATATTGCCCAAAATACCCAAAAACGGTACAAGATATTTAGAGACCATATCGGTTGCGGCAAGACCTGTAAAAGGATATATCGAGGGATATATCGGGCGATGTTGAGGATATTTAAAACGATGCCCTTATACCAATCTAAGCACAAACCAGAAACACACAATCCAAATATGATACATAATTTAAATCTCATATCATACATATAAAACCGAACTTCTACCTATTACCTAACCCTTACTTTTACATCATTTACCCTAAATTTTCCTTTCTAAATTATATACAATTTCCCAGAAAACCCATTTCAATCCCTAAATTAGAAAGAAATACAAATTTTTTAAAGAAATTATCAAAAAATTCCACCATTTCAATTCCGTTACCTTTACATAATTTCCCCTAAATTTTCATTTCTTAATTACAAATAAATTTTCAAAAAACCCTAATATTAATCCAAATTATGAACTAAAATGAGCTGTTGGGGATGAAATAGATGGCAATATGTGAAAAATTAGGAAAAACATAAAAATATGAAGAAATTACCAAAAAATATTTAAAAATTCCTAGAAATGAACTCCGGCGAACTCTAGCGAGATCACGACCAAGGGAGAGTTGGTGGCGGTGGGAGATGGTCAGTGGAAGTGGTTGGAGACGGAGTGGTGATTGGAGTAGTTGGATGGGTAAAAAAACCCTAGGGCTTGGGAGAGAGAGGGATCTGTTGGGCAGAGAGAAGAATGACTGCGTGTGTGAGGGAGAGAGAGAGCGGGCCGGGGTTTCATAAACAAAAAGTTAGTGGGGGGGGTTTATATAACAAAAAGTCTACGAGATTCCCTATCCCGTGGACTTTGAAAAATAGCTGAACTCTCTGTAAAAACACGGGACTAGTAGTCCTGTGTTTTTGACAGAGAGTTGTTCCCGGCTACTACATGTCTACAAGATTAGCAATCATGTGGATTTTATTTACATATAAAAGTGCATGAGATTGGCAATCCCATATACTTTAATTGTGTATTAAACTACACGGGATTGAAAATCCCTTATGGCTTAATATATAGTTAAACTATACGGGTTTCCCAATCCTGTATGCTTTGTAACCATTTTTTTCGAAATCAACCTAGTTCCAGTTGACGTGGTTGAAACTAGGTTGAAAATGATTGATATTTTCATAATAGGTAAAAAATGATAGATACTTTTGTGAAAAAGGTCTATTTGGAAAATTTCTCCTTCTAAAAATATAATTTGGGAACTATTGTATACTTTCTTTCATATTTCAAATGCGATATTATGCGTGTTCCTATCTTGGTAGGAATGCATTATTTCATTAGACATTAGAAGTCTTAATTTATTATTTTCTTTGGGTTACGATTGGTTGCTTATTCAAAGGCTTTCAAATTGAAAACGTTAAAGGTTATGATCAAGTCTAGAGCACACAAACAGGCACATTATAAATTTTGTTTGCTGTCCATTGCTTTAGATATATTAATAGGCCTTGTTCTTATCATTCTAGGGATGTAATGCTTTATTAGAGAGTCCAACTGGTACTGGAAAAACTCTGTGCCTTCTGTGTGCCACACTGGCTTGGAGGAAGAGTCTAGGGGATTTCTTGGCCAGTGCAGATCAAGACAGGAGCTGGGGTTCTGGAAGTCAGCACTCAAATGAAGAGAAGGGCTGGTTTTCTGGAAGTCAGCATTCAAATGAAGAGAAGGGCTGGTTTTCTGGAAGTCAGAGTTCTGGAAGCCAGCAGCCTGACAGTCAATCTGTGGAGCTTCCACGATCAAAATATCCTGTAATTGTATATACTTCTCGCACTCACAGCCAGCTGAAGCAGGTTATCAGAGAATTAAAAACAAGCAATTACAGGTTAATTTTCCACACAATAACTCTTTCTGCTGCATCAGATATACAAGCAACCACAATATTGTCATTTTGACCTTTTCCTTTATAAATTACTCATATTCTCATACTGTTCATTATGGATTCAATGATCAGTGGATGCAAAATTAATAACCTATGGATTCACAAGGTCTGATGTTATTGTGCAAATTCTTTCTTATTCATCTCCTAGGAATCTTGATATAGACCTTTTTATTTAGGGTTAATTTTAGAAAACCCCCCTTAATTATGGGGCTTGTCTCAGAAAACCCCTATCAGCTATTTTATCCCCCTCAAATTTGAGGGTGCTGTAGATAACCCCCCTCAACTTTCAAAATATAACCAAACCCCCTTTAACTATGGGTGTCTCACAAAACCCCCTTTATCTTTCTAGTTTTTTCAAATAACCCCCTTGATATTATTAATTTGAAATATGCAATGACTAAAATATCATTGGTTGAAAAAAATTCCTGTATGAGTTTAAAAACCCAATCCCATCAAAATATTAGACGTCGGTTCAATGAGTTTTGATAAGAAACTAATCTTTAAAAAAGTTTAAACGTTTCAATTGTTTCAAACATTACAAGCATGGATAAACAAAAAATAAAAGAAGTTTAGTGTTAAAAAAAAAAACAAAAAAAAAAGATTTACACGTAAACCTAGCAATGAATACGGAGGAATAAGAAGAGGGAGGACACAAAATGAAAGATATTTTTAACCCAAAAAAAGTTAAAAAATGAAAATTATGGTTATTTTTTTAATGTCTTAGGGATAGTATGGTCATTTTAACTCATTTGTTTCTTTAGGTTTAAATTATATTAGTTTAGGGGGTTAAGTGAGAAAAATTGATGGGGGATAAATAATATTTTGAAAGTTGAGAGGGTTATCTACAACAACTCAACAATTGAGGGGGTTTTCTAGAGTTAAAATAGTGAGAGGGTTTTTCTGAGACGACCCCCATAGTTGTGGGCGGTTTTCTAAAATTAACCCTTTTATTTATTAACCTCTCCTCTCAGATGTTTTCCATGATTTCGTTTTTGTTTCCTCTTTATCACAAAAAATCAAACAGTTAATATTTTGTTAGGCTTTTCAAGTCTTGTCTGAGGGAAGCCATTCTGCTTGTGTTATTTTTGTTTGAATCCATTGTTTTTCCTTATTGATTTGGTTTCGAAACATTTATAATCAGTACTGCAGTCCATCAATGTGTATCAATTATATCATATATATCCTCTATATTATTGCAAAAGTAGGAGTTGCTGTTGTATAAATTCTTGAATCCTTTGATGCTAATTTAACTAATAACTCATTGAAGAACACAGGCCCAAAATGTCGATACTGGGATCTCGAGAGCAGATGTGCATTCATGATCAAGTGCAAGAGATTCGAGGCAAAGCACAAAATAATGCTTGTCATACCCTATGCAAGAAACGTAAATGCGGCCATCAAACTCAAGTGTCTGGTACTCCTGATACGCAAACTCTTCTTTATGTTCTATTTAGTAAATTATTCTCTTTTGCTCATTTATTTGTGTTGTTTTCGAATGTTACACTCTTATATCAATTTCTCAAGCTTCTGCTTAAGTGATATTTTGATATGACCTGACTTATAAATTCTCGCAGAGTTTATGAAGAAGAACCATGAACTTGGGAATGAGCCCTTTGACATTGAAGACTTGGTTAAGATTGGACGAACAAAGGGGCCGTAGGTTCTTATGCCTCCTGCATATTTATTTCAGGAATTTTCTCATAAGGGACCTCCATATCTTCTTTAGTTGTAAACCCTCAAATATTCATATTTCTAAATTAGACCCCCTAATCCCTTAAGTTGTTAAAAAAACCCTAATTAGATTTAAGGGTGGGTTTTTTCCCGGAAACCACATTAAAAATAGGGTCATTTTAGAGAAACCACCTTTCATTTTCAATTTGAACCACCTTTAAAGTGGACTTTTGTTCCAATCAACCACCTCCTTGCCAAATATTCACTAAAAAACCAAAAAAAAAAACCCTAGAAAAGGCAAGTTTAAGGTATGTGGCTTGTATTCTAACTAGACCTAAACATAAATAAAATGAGGCACATGTCTTGAATGTGAGTTTTAAGGGTATTTTGGATTTTCGGTGAAAATTTTGATGTAGAGGTGGTTGATTGGAACAAAACCACCTTAAAGGTGGCTTACGTATATATTGAAAATGAAAGGTGGTTTCCGTAAAATAACCCTATTTTAAGGTGCCTATTTTAAGGTGGTTTCTAGGAAAAAGCCCTAGATTTAACTGTACTTACTCAATTTTTACTGTTACCCATTAGCATACTTTTATCTTTGGACCATTGTGACCTTGATAGGGGGGAGGGGAAAGGATTTGGGAAACTCAAAAACAAAGAGAGATTGGGAAAGACCAGTTTTGGGAGAGATAGAGAATGACAAAGAGAGAGCAAGGGAAAACCTCACTAATAAGGGCATTGATGTAATTTTACCAAGATGGTTAAGGGTTAACATACCACAATAAAATTTTTGGACGGAATCCGTCCAGTGATGTTTCTTAAAAGAACTCGAGATTTGAGGCTCTAATTTAGATATGTGAGAATTAGAGGGTCTAATTGCCAATTAAAGATCAAAGGGGGCGGGGGAGGGGGGGTCCTAATATGACAAAAACCCATATTTCTATTATTATGCTATAATGTTTCGTAGGAGTCTACGCTTACGATCATGAAATTTGTTACTCTGCACATTTGAAAGTAGATCTTTCTTGCAGATGCCCTTATTACATATCGAGAGAACTTCATAAGGCTGTTGACATTTTGTTTGCCCCTTACAATTATCTCATTGATCCTGGAAACCGGCGTTCTCTATCAGGCATCAATTGGAAAAATTCTGTACTTATATTTGATGAAGCGCACAATCTGGTAATAAAGTTCAAGGCTATTGTCAATTCCAATATGTAGATGTCGTTGTACTTTTATGGTATTTGATTACATATAAATTTAAATTGTTTATTATCCTCAGAGCTTGTTCATCATCTTATTGATCAGGTTACATCTGCTGAAATTTGCTTCTTATTTTATTTGTTATGTTATAGCTACATAGTATATATAGGTTGTCCTGGTATGAGATTTATGAATTTCACTTAGTCATTGAGTTTACCTACTTATAGTGGATCTGTCACGCATCATATACAGGAGGGCATATGTGCAGATGCAGCTTCGTTTGACTTGCCTTCAGCTTCTCTGAACGCTTGTATCTCTGAAGCAAAGCAATGTGTGGACCTTTGTTTAAAGAGGAGGGTGATTGATAAATCAAGTGATAAGCAGCATGATCCAGATAATTATGCCATTCTTAGTGGTAAATTATACCTCATAGCTGAAAATTGTACTTTCTTATTTGGTAGTTAGTGTTGCTTTATATTTGTGTTCTTAACCTCTAGAGAGCAATGAGTTTTTATAGTGTTCTTTTACACCTTTGTTTATTTTTGGATTTAAGGTAGAATTATGGTTTCTGGTAGATTATATATCTACTTATTTTACTACTTAGTAAATATAACTTTCAGGACTGGATTGAAAACAACTATTTATTGCTAGACAAAATATGCTTCTACTAAGGGGATGCTTATCTGGACTAGCCGAGCAACAAGCTTTTTTGATGTCATATCATGGAATCTTGTAGTTCTGCTTCATCGTTTTTCTATCGTGGGTTTTGATCTGCTTTTCGTTGATTTCCAATTAGTTTTCCATATGTCAACCATGTTGCTTAGAATTCCTGGTTGGTACCTCAAGATAATGTATCGAAATTCGATATAACCGTTCATTTAATTACCCAAGCATTTGTGTCATTTCCATTTTTGTAAAAATCATGCAAAAGCTCCACTTATATCATCTTCATATTACTGCTTTTGGTACGTTTTAGCCCTCACTTCAAGATTTAAAAAATTTATATGCTTTACATATAAACTCTTTTGTTGATGTTGATTGTTCTTATTAAGATTTTTGCACTACCACTTATTTGCTTTGTTTACTATGCAAAATTAATTTCTGGTTCCCCCTTTTTTCCTATTTTTAGTGCCTTGTACACCCCTTGCGCCCGCCCCCCCCTTGCGGGGTCCCGTCCTGTATCTAGGAGAAACTTGGCTCTTTTGCCACTAAATTCTCTAAAGCCCGCTAAAGCCTAAGCTCTGTCCTGCCATTTTGCTCCCTCATCGTTTTGCACACGGTTTGCCTTTTCTATTCATTCTCTTTATCTCTCACTCTTTCTTTTGGATCAGTATGTGTTCCTTCATGCTTGCATGTTCCTTTCTATATGTTAGCCTTCAGAACAATCATATGCAAAAAGGAAATCAGGTCAAGTGAAGAAGTCACTGTAATGTTAACTTTGTTGCAAGAATTGATGATACTACTCATTCTGTAATAATCTTGAATTCAAAATTTGCAATTTGTATACTGATATCAGTTTCTTGGTTAATGAATATCAGTTTGTAGTATTTTAAGCAATGCTGCAGCTGGTAGGCGGCTAGGCCTACACTTGTTGACAGGAGTATCTCCCTTAGTTATACTGTAATACAGATGGCTGATGTAATTTCTGGTTATATTGTTTTAATCATAAAATTATAACTTAAAGGTTCCTTAAAATCTGGTAATTCAATGTTGCTATTATTGTAAAGTATAAACTGTGGCTAACAGGACTCGAAAATTTCATTCTAAAATAGATACCTTCATTTCTTTAAGAACTTTTCAGATGTTTGTATATGATACTTGATTTTCATCAGAATAGTTACAAATTCTGGAATTGCATTTGTAAATGGTTGAAATAATGCTTTACGGATTGCATACAACTCATAGTTGATTATTCTATTTTGTTTCTGGGTAGCTTTCAATTTAACTGTTTGTGCATTACCAACAATAACTTTTTGCAGCCCTTCTGTCGAAGCTGGAGAAACGAGTTACTGAAATTACCATTGATTCTAAAGAATTGGGCTTTACTCGACCTGGGCATTATATTTATGAATTCCTTTCTGATCTGAATATCACACATAAGACGGCCAATATGCTTATTGATACAATTGATAATGCTGCTCTGCTTCTAGAAGAGGGTATGACATCCCCTTGAAAGTGCTATTGTTGTCCTCTTATGGTATTTCTTGATCTTAAAAAAAAATTCAGACTTCAAAACATGTCGTGCTTCTTGATGGAATGGAAATTTCCTTATTATGATGTTTGAGAAAATTTGTATTTTCCCCTTCTTTAGTTTTATCATCTAAGAAATCCTTGTTGAGTAGTAGTCTATACTGTTCCTTGTCCATATCAGGAAATGTAAGTGGTAATGGCTTACCAATTAAAACAAAGGGCACGATATGCAGATTAGAGAGCATCAGGGATATTCTTAATATTATCTTCAGGGATGGTGGTAAAGGGCATGCAAAGTTTTATCCTGTAAGTAGGGTCCTTTTGAGTTCTCATTCTTTTGTTGGCTGATTTGAACCTTTTAGGAGCACAATGCTATATGGTTCATATTTTTGGACCTTAATCTAGAATTATTTCACTTCGACTATACATTTTATAAGCTCCCAAAACATTGTTTATTTGCAGTTCCATGTGCAAGAATCCAAGTCGAGTCCCATAGATTCCGTGAAAGGTAATGACATTGTTTTCTGAAGTTCAAAATGTTTTGTATTTTTTAAGTTAGTTGCTTGTTTCATTGGAGAAGCACTGATAGTAAGGATTAATTGCTAACTCTTATTGTTTTTCTCTTCCGGCTGTTACTGCAATGTTTCCCCTGTGGTATTTTATAGCTCAATTCTAGAATATTATGTCGAGGAACAGTGTGTTTTATGTCTTTTTTCATTACATCATCTACAATTTCAGTTTCATCTCTTGATTTGCAGTGTAATTTTTATTCTTAAATGTCCATGTAAGTTGTAAAATTTACTGCATACTACTGTTGACTTAAGTTTCAAGATTTGAGGAGGGCATATGTACATAAAGAATGAGAACGAGCTTTGTATTTACATATTGCTAGCAGACCGATCTGGCCTCTTGTTTTTAATTGTTCATAAACTTGTTTTTAAGTTTTTCTAATCTTTATGTAGTTCATATATAAAGTCTTTTTGTCTCCCTTTTATTAAACCTAAGGCACTCTGCAAGTACGATATTTTCATTGGAATATACAATGTCTAAACATGTTGATCATTTTAGCTTGTCATTGGAAATGGTATTTGAAGAAACTCCAATAGTGGTACAGTTTTAAGTGAAAATGTCCCTTTTATTATGTTGGGAAATTTCCGGGAATGACTGCTTACTGTCACTGCATCGCTTGTCTTCCTCGATGCATGAGGAATATATTACCCTAACAAGTTCTAGCAGTTTAAAATCCTCTCATAAAGTGTAATCTTATTCCAACTCTTTTTTGCTAACCACTAATTAGTTCCTATGAGAACACCATGGCAGTTGCCGGTCAATGGTTATGCTTGCCACTTTTTTGGACCACCTCTGTCACCTCTTAGTGTAAAAATAAATCCCTCTAAACACTCATTTAAGGTAACAACTCAAAGGTATTACAAACTAAAGTATAATTTGTACCTCTTCATCGAATTATTTACTTTCTTGCATATTTATCTATTAAATTATGAGTCATTCTGTTTGCACGTTTCATGCTATTCTTTCCTCATATGCAAGTATATAGCCTTGCAAATTGAAATTTGTATGCATGTCATTTTGCCATCTAATGCTAAAGTTGCTGCATATTCATATCATTTCACCAAGCTTGTGATACTAAAATTTCTTTTGACGCAGTCTTATATTTCATACTCAAATGAAGCTTGAAATAGGCGTGAAACTTTTGTATAGAACTCTCAGAAATAATTTTCTTTGCATTGTTAACATGTAGGCAAAGCATCACGGATGCTCAGTTGGTGGTGCTTTAATCCAGGACTTGCCATGCAAGAATTCATAACGATGGGTGTGGGATCTATTCTGTTAACATCTGGCACTTTGTCTCCTCTAGACTCATTGGCATTGGAACTTAACTTGTCAGTCAAATCTCATTTCTGTTTCCTTTCCCTTTCATTTCTATTTTCTTTTCCCTTCAAAACATGTAGCGAGCCTGATTTTCTTTTGTTCTCTCTCTTTCCTTCAAAGAGAGTTTCCAGTCAGACTGGAGAACCCTCATGTTATATCTCCCGATCAAGTTTGGGTTGGTGTTGTACCTAGTGGCCCATCTGGCTATTCGTTTAATTCTTCCTACAGAACTCGTGATTCTCTAGAATATAAGCAAGAGCTTGGCAATGCCATTGGTAGGTCATTAAAGTTTCTGGAAAAAGTTAAATTATTGTGATTATCTACTTATCGAGTCTCTTGATCCATAAGTGTTTCATTATTTTTATCTGTGTGACTGTACTGCAGTTAATTTTTCTCGTATAGTGCCTGATGGATTACTGGTGTTCTTCCCTTCTTACTACCTGATGGATCAGTGCATTACTTGCTGGAAAAACATGGTAAGGAAATATCAGGAGCCTTGTAGCTTTGTCCATACTCCTTTGTTCTGAACAGATTTAGATTCTTTCTGCAGAGCCATGCAAGCTCCACAGATTTCAGTACAATATGGGAAAGGATTTGTAAGAATAAACAACCAGTTGTAGAGCCTAAGCAGTCGGCACTCTTTCCAGATGCTATCGAGGTTTTTCCCTCCCTTTTCTCATAGTATTTTTGTACCTGTTATTCTTCTTTCTGCATGCTTCAATGATTTGCATGAGTGCTGTTAGAATTTTTTGTACGTCGTCTTCTTTTTTGCTAACATTTCAGGCTGACTCTTTTTGCAGGATTTTGAGGCTAAACTGCTCGACAGTGCTACTTCTGGGGCAATCTTTTTTGCTGTCTGTCGTGGCAAAGTCAGTTTTCGTTTTAAAATATACCAGCATTATTGCCATTTTTTCTGCACGCTATGTTAAGTATTATTATCTAGTTATGTTTAGAGTTTGGAAAGATAGGGGTTTTATTATAAAATCAAATATCATTTTTAGCCCATTTCATATTCCTCTGTTCTTTTGATTCCTAGCTGTGTGCAATTCATTTTATAAAAACCACAGAAGACACTTTTTCCAACACCTTATATGAGAATCTGAGATAAATTTCGTCTTGCTCCTGAGAAATGGAAAAAGATGGAGGCAATCATATAGTATGTTGTGTGTTAGTTTAAGTTCACTCCTTCATTGTAACCAAAGAATTTAAGTATTAAGATACCTATTTGATTCATCAAAATACTTCTCTCAAGTTGAGACATTATAAACTTCTACTCATGCATTTGTAAGTGACCACACCTTAATCAAAATGTCCATCTCAATATCTGAGGCTGGAGAACAAAACTAACTAATGCTTCAAACTTTATGTTTCTTCCGGTGGTTTTTTTGGGGGGGGGGGGGTCAACCTGTACACAATTAAAAGGAAGTCACACATAGGAAATGTTAATATTTTTCTTCTGCATCATCACTCCGAAGACTTTCCTGACAACATGGGATCAGTTAGGGTGAAAGGAACGACAAAATTTTACAAGTGTCTGTCAAAGTTCTACTCAAGAAAAGTATGATTATGAACATGAGAGAGGCTTGCCTTAAATCCTCGAAGTTAACATGCTGTTAAGAAAACCTACTTTCTAGTCATCTTATTTTACTCATGGGGTTTTTACATATTTACTCCCCAACCTTCCACACTTCAGAGTTCAAAAGAACTACTCTCCGGATCGTTGTATTTGGGTACCCTCCAAATGAGGTTGGGGCCACAACTAACTAGAGGGATAGAATTATAAATTCCCACATGATCCAGGTTGACATATATGATGAGTTGGGTGTCAACTTTTGGAATATGGAAAACGTGAGGTAAGTTTGTAAATGCCCTTATGTGGTTCTTTGGTGTGGTTTGAGCAAATAGAATGATACATTGCCTTGGGGAGGCGATACCATTTTATTTCTATGATGATTACTATCCCTATAGCGAACACATCCTTTTTTTACAGGAGAATTTGAAGGGTACCTCTTGGGTTTAATTATCTTATGCACAAAAGAGGCAGGTTTATCTACCTGCCAATTGGTTATCAGGTTCTATGACATGTCCCTTTCTTCTCTTAATTATCTGTAAAAAATTTTGCACCTAATTGTGGAGGGTTTCTTTCATTCTGACAACTGATTGTATTCAACCAATCTTTCATGGAGCTTCTTACCCTGGGTCATGTCCCTTCACTGACCCTCTTTTCAGGTGAAAAGATAGATGATAAAGATGCTGAATTTAACTGCAAAAATTTTATGAGCTTTCGAAGAATATATGTCAAAATTTTAGCATTCTAATTATTTAGGGATCAGACGTAAAAGTATATCACCATGTATTTGATCCTTCTGAAAGCTATTGGGAAAGACACTTTTAGGCTTTTGCACATACCAGTGTACTTTTACAATGTGTAAATTAAGAAGTTTCTGCAAGTGAAGATGAATTATTAGTCTGGATTTTGTTATATATGATTATCTTGCTTGTAGTGGATATGGTATTAGACTACACTAGAGACATGATATTGCTTGAAGTTCTTTTCAAGACATAATGCGGTTTAAGCTAGCTGGCTGCTGTTCATTTACATATGTTAAGTGATGCTCACAAGTGTTGTTTGCCCTTGCTTTCAGATGTATGTTTTGGAGTTGATTGTTGCGTAAATGGATTATACATTGGATAAGAAAAAGGAAAATCGTCATTTTATTACAGTGATTTTTCTGTTGATTCTAATTTAGAGAATTTATAACTAATATAGTCATTCGGATTTTTCTTTTATCATGATATTCAGGTAAGCGAAGGTCTGGATTTCGCTGATCAGGCTGGGAGAGCTGTGGTAATTACTGGCATGCCCTTTTCGATGAAGACTGATCCTAAGGTTAGTATTCTTCTTGAGCGCAATCCTTAATATCACCTAAGTAAAGCTCTCATATTTTATATTAATAAGAATATTAGAACACCATATTAAGAGGTCAAAAGGGAAAATTTCATAGTGAATTATGAGAAGCAACCACGCAACATCAGTTGTCAGAAAGAAATGGAAGTCCTGGAGTCAAATCAAAAGCGAAATTAACTTTACTTTCTTTGATTACCAATCAACCTTTATATCTTTGGTTTCCCAATCTCACCATGCAAGAAAATAACAATGGAGCTAATATGTGTGGAGCATTAGATGCCTCTTAACTGCTAGCTTTGTGTGCGCTTGTGTGCATGCATGCGTGTGTGTGTCTAGGGGAAAAGGGGGTTGGTGTGACACACCATTTTCTTGGCTGGAGTGTTTGATGATGTGGCCAACATCGGTGGGAACAAGTTGTGGTTTGATTTTTTCAATAACCCCCACCTCTCTCTCTCTACTATTCATCTTTGTCTTCTTAGTTGATCTTATCATCCCTAGTAGATTCCACTACAACTTCTTCATCTCTCCCTATCTCGTTCTTCTCATACTTCACATACAATTAAATTATTTGACTTGAATTAATAATATATCCCTGATGATTCTGCATCACCTGGGGCTCGCTGCCATTTCCAACAAATTCTAGACAATGGAACTGGGGTTTGCAATCGTTATTAGTGTCACTTAGGTATCCCTCTTCATTTATTCTCATGATTACAATTGTTCTCACAATTTAATTCATAACTATTTGTTGTAGGTTCGTCTAAAACGTGAATACTTGGATCAGCAAGCCTTTCAGAAGAAAGGCTCAAAGGTACAATAATATTTAGTTGTTAATTTCTTAGTTGACAGTTCTTTCATTTACTTCAGTTTAATTTTCTTGTTTTGAACATAAGTACCATGAACCTGAAGATACTAATACTTAGCTGAAAAGCAACTGTATCACACTTATGTCTTCCGCTTTTCATTTCTTAAACTAGCATACTAATACATCAGTGTGAGCATGCACATACACACTGCGGCAGAAGACACCTGCACTCGCAAACATATGAAATTAACCATGCCCTACTTATCCATATCATTTGTTACCAAGATTAATCTATATCTTTACCTTATTTGTTGGCCTTAACTCTTAGATTTTCAGGCTCTTACTGGAGAGGAATGGTATGTTCAGCAAGCAGCAAGGGCTGTGAATCAAGCTGTTGGGCGTGTAATTAGGCACCGCCATGATTATGGAGCTATACTTCTCTGTGATGAACGGTAAATCCATAGACATTTTTCCGAACTTCTCTCTACTTACAAGGCCACCTATTGTTGTTGTTGTTGTTACTATTATTTATATGCAGGAGATATAAGGAAAATTCTTGCGTATTCTTAACTATGGTTTTCTTTGGTATGATAACTGATAATATTTGGCATCTATTGTTTATTACTATTATTTAATAGAAGCTAGCCTTTTGGCCATGTGAGTCACACTTTCCAAGAAATTCCCTCACAACATGGAATACTTCAAAACTCATAGGAGGGGCAAACTTGGAAAATCCAAAAAAAAGCCACATTCACCACCCCCACGTTCCATTACTTTAGCACGCCTGCATTCCTGTGCCAACATGTCATGTACATATTGCATGCAAGGGAAGAGTAGTGATATTTAAACAAAAGTATGTAGGTTACCACCAAATCGAATTAGATTGATACGCTTCCGTTATGCAAACAATATAAACATGGCTTGCATGTGATTTGTGCATCTATGCCAATTACATGAGCGATTCTGCATTTTTGTTCAATTTTTCTAAGGTGAACCATTACCTAATTAAATCTGAGATGATTAAACCAGTTATATCAAATAACAAAACCAAAACACTAGGTAAAATACCTAAACTAAGTTCCATGGACTTCTCTCTCCCTTCTTAATCCAAAGAGGTGATTCCTCTTTCTGTTCTCCTATTTACTCCGGGCAGCAGTCTAGCAGTGCAGTGATGTTAGCTTTTCTTTTTCATATTCTTGTTAGTTTGTAATTATTATTATATTGAACATTTCTGTTTAGCTAATCTCAGGCTGTATAACTCAACAGAACCTGCTAGTTTTTTTTCCTCACTTTTCAGAGATATCACCATCATTTTTCCCTTTCTATTTTTCATATTTTGGATAATTTTCAAACATTTATAAGCATATGATAGCATTACACGTCCATTTTCATGCAATTCCTTATAATTTGTTTGTGTAATATATTATCTGATTATGCATTACATGCTGTCCAGTCTCCATCCACGCCTAACAATTCATGCTCTTCAACATTGAGAGAATGAGTTGAATCCTGTATAATTCTTTCTTTTATGAAAGAATGATTTTCCATATTATCTTTGAATGAGTCCTGTATCTTGGGTTGGTGAGTCCCTGAACTATCCAATATTTCTCATCATCCTAATATTTCTTATGATGAATTTTCTAGTCACACGTTTTGGCTGTTGCAGTGTGCAAATGGTTTTCTCATTATCTGTAATATTAGCAAGCTAATTTCAAAATTTTCTAGAAATAGCAATACTTGTTCTAGTTTAATGTATTATGCCTTCCGTATCATATGCAGGTTTGCCCAACAAAACCTGCAATTCCAAATGTCATCTTGGCTCCAGCCTCACATCAAGGTTGTATTTGATATTCATTTTGCATTCTTGTTTGTTTATTTTGATACTAATTCTTGGTTTCGGTTGCAGTGCTACCCTAAATTTGGGGAAGCAGTTTTCACACTGACCAGATTCTTCAAAGCTAATTGCAACCTGGTGAAGCTAAAACCAGAAGAAAACTTGACCATTGGTATGCTGGTATCATTTCATAAAAATGGCTGCTTTTATTGTTATATATATTCTGCTGTATATTCTCCTGCTAGCTGAACGTTTTCCTGCCTGTTAGCATGCTTTACCAGCCACTAGCTTTCTATGTCTCAGTGTGAATTTGTGAAAAAATTTGCTGTGTCTAATTGTTCTTTGACCAAGTAATATCTATTGGCAACCATTAGATGTATGTCTTGACCAATATTTCGGTCCATAATGTAAACTCAATTGTACATTTATGACCCAAAATTTGTGTTTATCACATTCTGATGGTTCATAGTTATTTCTAAAATATTTTCCTTTAGATTATTACTAGTTGAATTGATAAATCTCGCTAATGAAATTTCACCCTCACATTATTTATCCCTATTCCTTTCTCTTATAAAGTCTGATTGTTTTTTGAGATCTGATTGAACCTTTCCAGGATCTTGTTTATTTTTTGATGCAGTAACTATTGCTAATTGAATCTATTCATGATCTGACACTTTCTGGGAAACTTGTGTACTTTCTTATTGCGGATTATTTTGTGATATAGTTAACAAACTGTTCGTTGGATATCTAATAACACTAGTATAATTTATTAACATTTTAATTGCTTTCTCTGCCCTTTTAGGTAAGACACAAATCATGGCCCAGAGTACAAACTCCTGCTCTTAGTTCATACCTAAATCAGAATTTGATATTTCAAATTTTGAACTCTTTTAATTTTTATTTGGATAGTGGTCTTTGAACTGTTGAC
>JBAKGM010000365.1:6638159-6657640 GCA_037177215.1 Asparagus racemosus | reverse complement strand
ATACATATATATATATGAGGAAAGTGTTTCTAATGTAACACCTTAGATTCAATCTAAGGAAGCACCCATTGATGCATGGATTAGACTATTCTAATGAACGTTCTGCTCCATTCATCAGGAATTAAATGTCTCAAAACATTTATAAAACAAAACTCATGATGTTTTAATACTTCTAACACATATTCATTTTCTCTTTAGTTGTATTGTAGTAAAACCGTTAGTTTTACAATCACTCGATGCTTGAGTAACTATGACCTAATGTGCCTAATTTTTTGTTTATATACAATCAAAAACATATAAATTGAAAATGAACAGAGTGGATCAAGTAAATTGATTGCATATAAAGTAGTTTTGAAGGTGCTTTCTTAGATACTTATTTAAAGGAGAGCCCACATTCACATGGGTGCACATGGGTTGGATAACTAAATGAGTGGATGACAAATGGTCACCTCACTACCCAACACCAAATTTGGTGCTTATTACCAAGCATACCCATTACTATATATATATATGTGTGTGTGTGTGTATACACATATGTATATATGTATACAAATATATGCTTATGTATACATATGTGTGTGTATACACATATGTATATATGTATACATATATATGCTTATGTATACATATGTGTGTGTGTCCGCGTGTGCGTATATATAGGATGCAAGTTTTCTATAGGATAAAAGCTACACAAATCCTAACCATTCATTTTAGTTTAATGGTCTGGGTAACAACATTTATAAATGCTCAAAAATGATGAAATCTCCCTAACCTATATATGATCTTATAGCATTATCGTTATATCTTTTATTGTTATTGGCCGTTTCCTTCCCTCTGACTCTTGAAGAACTTGTTAGTGAACCTGCTGCCGATCACCCTACCTGGACCCTAAATTAGGTTAGCATTTACCATCTCATTATTTTTTTATTGCTTTAGATGGCGTGTGCTTCCTCAAGTTGTAGAAATACCTTAGTCTTCCATGAATGTCTATCCTAATATTTGTTTCTAATGACTTTGGAGAAAAAAGTTGTAGATCCCCTATCTCTCATACACTTTGTTGATTTTCAATACATATTTTTGTTAAATATTCATAGAAAATATCAAAACATGTAGTTGATTTATTATTGTATAGTTGATGAATATGAAATTATTTGATGAAAGATATTTTCATATGATTGAAGAATTTAATTCTAATAATATTTAAACTATATTTGCATAGTATTCTTTTACTACGGAACAAATTCATGATTTGAGTATTTGATTACATTTTTTGATTCGAAATCATATTTCTTGTAATGTTTGCATTAGGAATTAAAAGTTCAACAAACATGGTTGTAGGATATCTTTTTATATATTAGTACATATCAATACTGTGATTCTTACATGGTGGTGAGTTTCATGCTTAAGACTTAGAAGCCCTTTATTAAAATTTTATGTACTTCTAGTTTTTTGTGTAATGATACTTGCAAATGTTGTGTGCCCAAGCTAAACAAAAATACTGGCTCCGACCATGGCTTATTATCAGAAATTAATTAATGACTGAATCTATTAAAGTTTGTTTGTCACCGTTGATAAATAGATAGTGCGAAGATATTAATCATCTAACCCTAACATCTCTTAAATAGAGGTTAGGAGGATTATAAAATAGGTATGATATAAAATCATATTCAATCACATCCAATCACATTCCGTATCTCTTAATCATATATTCCTAATATATTATTCCTAATCTAATAGATCTCTATAATATTCCTTAACACTCCCCCTCAAACTAGAGCATATATATCATACATGATGAATTGCAGTTTGTTACATATGAATTGCACATGTGGTTTTACTAATGACTTGGTGAGAATATCTGCTGGCTAATCTCCTAAAATATGTCGAGTCTCAATATTCTTCTGCTCCACAACTTGGTTACGCATAATATAACAATCCACTTCAATGTGTTTAGTCCTCTCGTGAAAGACTGGATTGTTTGCAATATGAAGTGTTGCCTGGTTATCACAGTATAACTGCATGGGAGATGTGGGATCACATCCTAACTCCTTTAATAGTCGTATCCAAATCATTTCACAAGTGACTTCAGCCATGGCATGATACTCCGATTCTGCACTTGATCTTGACACAACAGCTTGCTTCTTACTTTTCCATGAGACCAAGTTTCCTCCCACAATCACACAGTAGCCTGTAATTGATTTTCTATCAGTAGGAGATTTAGCCCAGTCAGCATCTGAGAATCCTGCCACTCTCAGATGTCCAGAATTAGAATATAACATTCCTCTTTCAGGAGCACTCTTCAAATATCGAAAAATTCTCATGATTGCATCAAATTGTGTTGTCCGCGGTTCTGCCATAAACTGGCTTACCACACTCACTAAATATGTAATGTCTGATCTGGTCACAGTGAGGTAGTTCAACTTTCCTACCAGTCTCCTATATTTTCCTGGATCATGTAGTAGCTCTCCCTGTCCTGGCATTAGTTTGTGATTGGAATTCATTGGTGCATCCACTAGTTTGCATCTAAGAAGCCTTGCTTTATATAGCATATCCAATGTGTATTTTCTCTGGGATATGAAAACCCCTTTGATAGATCTGGCTATCTCAATACCCAGAAAATAGTGAATATCTCCCAGATCTTTAGTTTGGAAGCGCTGCTGTATAAACTTTTTTAAGCATAAATTCCTACTACATCTCCCGTAATAACAATGTCATCAACATACACCATTAGTAGAATCCACTTCCATGTTTGATTTCGAAAGAACACAGAAAATCGCCTGAGCTATGTTGTAGACCAAATTCTTAAACCACAGCTGCAAATTTACCAAATCATGTACATGGAGACTGTTTAAGGCAGTACAATGCCTTCTTCAGTCGACAGAACTTGCCATACTCCCCCTGAGCAACAAACTCAGGGGGTTGCTCCATGTATACCTCCTCTTCGAGCGTCTAATAAAAAACACATTCTTTACATCAAGCTGATACAGAGGCTAGTTATATTGAGCAACAAGAGATATAAAAAGACGAACAGAAGTCATCTTGGCGATGGGAGAGAAAGTCTCTATGTACTCGATACCATAGGTTTGACAATATCACTTAGCAACTAGACGAGCTTTCAGTCGTGAGAGTGAGCCATCTGGATTTAGTTTGATTGTAAAAACCCATTTGCACCCAAATGTCTTCTTTTCAGCAGGAAGGTCTACAAGGACCCATGTTTGATTGCCTTCCAATGCTTGCATTTCTTCCTGCATAGCTGCCCGCTAACCTAGATGAGACAGAGCATCTGACAAAGACCGGGGAATTTGGTAAGAATCCAAGGATGTAATAAAAGTACGATAAGAGCCAAACAAATGTGAGATTGTGACGAAATTGATAATAGAATGCAATGTACAGTTACGAGTACCCTTTTGGAGTGCAAGGGGAAGATCATCGGATGAAGAAGACTCACCAGGACTTGAACCGTATTAGTCGTTTGCACTGGAAGTGTAGACGGAGGTAGTAACTGTTTCGGACATCGAGTGTAGATT
The DNA here is from genome assembly GCA_037177215.1 of Asparagus racemosus. Classification (NCBI taxonomy): domain Eukaryota; kingdom Viridiplantae; phylum Streptophyta; class Magnoliopsida; order Asparagales; family Asparagaceae; genus Asparagus; species Asparagus racemosus. Next base: position 6,654,113 of record JBAKGM010000365.1, on the reverse strand, counting down.
TTAAGATGTGTATTAGTGGGGGGATGTTCTGAAATCACACTGTTAGGGGGTTTACATCACTAGTGGAAGATGAGCTAGTGGAAGATGAGGTTACAGGTATGTGAAATGTATCATCATCTTCTTCATCTGACACAATGTTAGGAGTAATATCTTTACGTTGTGGAGCGAAGTATGAAGAGTTATCAAAGAAAGTGACATCAGAGGACACAAAGGATTTTTGTGTAATAGGACAATAACATTTATATCCTTTTTTTGTTCTAGAATATCCTAAAAATACATATTTCATAGCTCGGAGATCAAGTTTAAATTTCTGTGGATTGGTATTATGAACAAAGCATACACATCCAAAGACATGAAGTGATAAGGGGAAGGCTGGTTTGGATGGATAAAGTTTTGAGAATGGTGTTTACCATTCAACACAGTAGGAGTGCGGTTAATCAAATGACATGCGGTTAAAATTGCATTTCTCCAAAACTGTCGAGGCATGTTCATATGAAATAACAAAGTGCGAGTAACATCTAATAAATGCTGATTTTACGTTCTGCTACTCCATTTTATTGAGGTGTATAAGTACATGATGACTGGTGAATAATGCTATATGTGGACAAGTATTGATCAAACTCATGATTAAAATACTCTTTTGCATTGTCAGATCTAAAAGACTTTTTTCAACCCAAATTGATTGTGAATCTCAAAACAAAAATGTTTAAAATGCATAAAGACTTCAGATCTATCTTTCATTAAGTAAAGCCATGTGACACGAGAAAAATCATCGATAAGCAGAACATAATACCTAAAACCAAATAATGATTTTGTGGAACAAGGTCCCTAGACATCAGAATGCACAAGTTTAAACAAATGTCTAACATGATTATTGACTCTAGATGGATAATGCATTCTATGATGCTTTCCCATTTGACATGACTCGCACTCTAAATGACTCACACTCAAAGCAGGAACTAACTTCCTTAAATTGTCTAACGATAGATGACCTAGCTTACAGTGCATTTCAAAAGTTTTTTTACTACCACTGATACATGCCATAGGTTCATGCTGTCCATCTAAATAGTACAGACCTCTTGCCTCACTCCCCATGCCAATCGTCCGATGTGTGCCAAGTTCTTGAAAAAGACAGCGATCAGGAAAGAATGTTACTGAGCAATTCAAAGCACTAGTAATTCTACTAATGGACAATAAGTTACAAGAAAATTTTAGAACATGCAAAGTAGAAGACAATGGTAATATTGATGAAGCATGTGCAGTTTCAACACCACAAATTTTGGACTTAGATCCATCAGCAATAGTTATATCTGGAAAGGAATTGTTGAGCTTAATGGATGTCAAGATACCTGAATTCCCAGTCATGTGATCAGTTGCACCTGAATCGATAATCCAAGTAGTGGGTGCTGATGACAAACAAAAACAAACAAAGAAAGCACCTGATTTGGCAAGTGTGGCAGTAGAGGTGGTCGGTTTAAGGGATGAGTTCTGTATCTAAAGAAACATCTGGTACCGTGCATACTCATCATCTGATATGGTGACCGTAGGGTTACTAATAGCAGTCGGAGTTTGAGAAACAATAGTCGGAGTCGGTGTGCTCTTGGTGGTAGCCGCGACATGTGCTAAAGGCTTGAAGCGGCCCTATAGTAAAGGACAATTGAACTTGGTGTGACCCTCCTTGCAATACCGACAAAAAATAGGTCCACCACTCTGCTCGGTACAAAAACCACTGGTGCGACCGCCAGTGCCTCCTCTTTCAGCTGCCCTGCCTGGAAAGCTACCTCGTCCTTGTCCATCTGATGACTCAGTGTATGCTGCTAGGGCCGAGCGATCTGAGGAATCTCCTGAGCGCTGAGAACCGTCAGGAAAGGAGAGCTGCAACAAGCTATATGTCTCAACCAGTGAGTTAGCGGTAGAACTCCCAAGTGTCTGTGGTCTAACTGAGGAAAATTCCTGAGGGACGCTACCTAGAAAGTACAAAACTAACATCTGCTCTCTCTACATCTGCATCTGCTGAACGTCAGTGGTGATAGGAAATAAGGTGTTCCACTCGTGCATCTGTCGAAACTTAGAATAGTAGTCTTTTCAAGTTCGATCACCTTTCTGTAGGCAGTTTATCTCCTGGTGGATATCATAGGCTCGAGAGAGATTGCCCTTCCTAGAGTAGAGGATAGCCAGCTAGTGCCAGAGCTCCTTCGTAGTCTTGGTGTGAAGAATCATATCTTGAATGCTCGGCTCCACGGCATTGAGTATTTGGGTGTAGATGATGGCGTCATCTCTCTCCCAGTCTTCCGTGAGCGGATTTGGTGGATCCTGAATAATATGGCGCCTTTTCCTCATACCCATCAAGCTCATCTCTATAATACTTTTCCATTGTATGTAATTGTATCCATCTAACTTACGATCAGTAAGTTTTGAGGAAACCACTTCCTGAACATTTGATGTGGGTTTGGTATCTCCTGAACCAGCCATAACTACAAAGAAACTATCTCCAAATACACACCCAAACAAATCCCAAAAAAATAAAGTCGCCACAAATCTCCAAATGAAACCAAGATACCAAACCCCATAAGGAAAAAATGTAATCAAATAGAAGCAAGTTCTACCACATCATAGGATTTTTTGATTTTTTCGGTTCTGTTAGTAACAGAACAAATTCCTTTTTTTATTTTTTTAATAAAATAAATAAATAAATATACCTAATTAGTAAAGATCCGAAGAAATCAGATTTCGGAAGTTGATGAGGACATAGGGGCGACGAGGATTGACGATGACATCGGGGCGACGAGGATTGACGACGACATCGGAGTTGTGACGACAAAGTAACAACGTCGACGGTGAGGGTTGACGACGATGACGAGATGGCGATAGTGACAGCGCTGGAGAGGATGACGAGGATGACTGTGTTGATGCTGGAGAAGACGAAACAGCAAGGGTTAAAGATGACGATGACGAGTCGATAGGGTTAGGATTAGGTCTAGGAGGAAGAAGATATGTTTAGGGTTAGGTTTAGGTTTAGGGTTAGGGGAGGCTCTGATACCATGATAGTAAATAGATAGTTCGAAGTTATTATTCATCTAACCCTAATCTCTCGTAAATAGAGGTTAGGAGGATTACAAAATAGGTATGATATAAAATCATATCCAATTGGTATCAGAAATATCTCTCAATCACATATTCCAAATACATTATTTCTAATCTAATAGATCTCTATAATATTCCTTAAGTATAATATTCCTTAACACATCACTCTTGTACTAAATGAAATACGAAGCAATGGCTGCCTTAATCCTCTTTTAAATGATTTCTCAATACTTAATATTGGATTTATAAGCGCCTAACAGAAAAATCATTCTATATGTTTACGTAACAAAATGATTCCTCTGAACTCCCAAATTTACCTTCATGAACAGATTACTTTTCCTGCAATTAAATGTAATATGTGCATAAATGTTCATTGGAAATGACATCTCTACGTAGCATCAAATTTTATGCTAGATTTCTTCTTAACTTGGTAACTTAAATATCAAATAGCTGTTTCACGAGTATGCTATGCTTCGTTTTCACCCATGATTATGTACAAGCTTAACTTGTACTGGAAATAACTTGTGATGAAGTTCTATTGGATTTTAATTATATATCTGGGATTAACATGTATTAATGGCTCGTTGCAATGTTAATATCTTGAAAGAAATTGTGGTGTTTAATCTATTTCTTACATATTCAGTCTCACTGGAGCGTCAGTATCTTTTACCGTATCAGTGTATTCATTTGTGCAAATTGTTATTATGATCTTTACATAGTGAAGTGCTGTAAATTTAAAGTTTGATATACTTACTGACTTTGGAAGGTTTTAGAGGCAGTTATCATAAAATATTTTCTGTCCTTTTGGGTTTTCCAATGTAGTTTGTACACAAAGAATACTTGGCAGATAGTGAAATAGATAGCCGTAACTTCTCTTTGCATTATTCTTTACTGCTATGTCTGTTTTAATATTTCATTAAATTTGGTGATTAATTCTCCTGCAGGTGAATCTAACTTCGTGATTTAATACAACATCAAGTTTCATGTTTCTTGACACTGCGCTTGCATCTTCCTGCTTCGGCTTTTATGTGTAAGATGGACTTCCAAGCTTTTACTTAGAAGAATAAGTTCTCGTAATTAATTTGTTCTTCTGTTTGAAGTTTGCATAGTGTGGGGTATCAGTGTATCTAAGCAAAGGTAACGATACATATTTGACCACTGGGTTAGTTCTTGACTTACGGTTTACTTGTTTTGCTATCTGACTTTTTCTTAGTACATTTCAGTCACTCTATCTCATGTCTATTGACTAGGCTGGTATTACACATTAAACTTCAAGTTACTGCATACAGAAGCATAACTCCACATGTGACATTGGTTTATGATGTTTGTACCAAGCCAGCAGATCAGCATTGCTGTTCAACACCTTTTATCTTGAAAAAAGGTTAGGGAATTATGTTTTCTTCATTTTGCCTGTTTTTGTAAATATTCTCTACCAAAGTACTTCACGTTATGTGTCTAATATCGCTCTCTCTCATATCGCTCTTTCTTATTTTTCACAGCCTATTTGATTTCTTCTTTTATATCTCATCCTTTCCTTACAAAGGAGGTTGTATGCAGATATTATATTTTTGTAACTTGTTTAATTGTCTTTAATCCTGAGTTATGCAATCTCATATAGACCCCTTGTTATAGATTCTATGCCAATTGTAGGTGTTTGGGGTCACATCTGGTCATTATCAAACAGATTTATTTCATATTTCTTATACATCTCTCTCATGTCCTAAGCTGCCTTTTTCAGAGGAAACGCGACCTTTTAGCCTAATAAGGTGATCTCAAGCATGTCGATCTCCTAACTTTGCAAGCAAGGGCCTAAACTAGTTATTCTCACAATGCTCAGCCTCATTGATATTGCCTTCGATGTGTCCATGTTATCTAGTAGTTAATATTTGGTCCTGCATCTTTGATAGCTTGTTTTGTCAGGGAGACAGACCACATGATGAGAAACTTTGCATATGAGGCGCGCTTATATTCTACGTGTTTAACCAGTTGAGCAACTCTCCATGCTGGCAATTAACAAGCATTCATACTTCTTTGGCGCACGCGTGTGATGTTTCTCTAGCGTCAAGATTTGCATTTGGCTGGCATCCTAGATTTGTTAACCTATTGACATGCATTGTTTTATTACCCATTCAATGAGTTTCAACTAAATACTATTACCGTAGTAGGATATTGCTTTGTCAGTTGGAGGTAGTGTAGCCCTAAATTCACCACACCAAGGATTGAAGAGTTTTGTCAAATCAAACAACCGTCAAAGATACATGTGAGATGAGTATCTTAGCAAGTAAAATTTCTCTTGGTTCGTCTCCAAAACCTTAATAATCTACTCGAGTTGGTGGCGAATTTCTCTGGTATATTTTGTATTGCAAGTAACGTCCTCCTTTGTCTAAGGTTGGTTTTTGTTCATTTTCAATAGCTTTTTACCTAAGTCTAGAGTTTCGTTTTAATGCTATAACTTTTTCCCCCTGCATTATTCAGCAAGCAACGGATATAATCCTAGATCTGCACATGATGTAGGGCTTTGTATAATTGCTGCAACATTACGGAGCACCCAGAAAAATTCTATTCAACTTTTTCGAGATATAGAAGTTTCATTAATTTCATTAAACTAAAGGGACAACCTGAGAACACGGAGGAACGTGACCAATCCCAAATCAATCTACATCGACAACTTTGTTGCATCTTCAATCAATCTTTACTGAGGCGGCCGAAAGTGACGATCTTAAAAAGGAAAATAATATCTACTATCAACTTCAATGTACTCAAACCCCACGTGCTTGCTAATCTAGAGAACTGTTGATTTAGTGCAAACTCGATTAACGCACACTTAAAATTAATGACATAACTCCTACATCTATTACAGATTCTATAAGCTATCCATGAGTAAACTCGTTCACTTGCACGAAATCGTTTTACTACAATTCAGATGGTATCCCATTATGTTCGATAGGCTTTTGGAACTACCCGACGCTAATACCTCTAAAGATTGTGGAGTTCTTGATCACTTAACAAATTTGATGGTAATTTACGTGAAAGGACCACAAACTTTTAATTGTAGTAGTGCAAAAGTAGTTTGAAAAGCTTATTTGAGCTAGAATTAGCAGTTAAGTGTAGTTTTGGAGATGCTTTATGATTCATGTGCGTATTGCGTTAACTAGACATTATCAATTAGAGTTGGTGCATAATAATTCCCTCTTCACGAGAGATTTTCCTCTTTGACCCCATATTAGGGGTTTTGGATAAGAATCTATAACGCATTAGAACGCTCTTGTTGATGATCCTTTACTCCGTCAGCATCTAGAGTTCCTCGAACGATATGATATCTCACACCATGTGCCCGCCCCCACCATGGAAGGATAAGAAGCTTTCCTAGCATCTCTTGCAACATTTCCCTATCCTTTTAGAGAAGATCTAGTCAAAATCCCACTCTAATATTATACATAAAATCTCCACGCTACGTTACACAACATTATTCGAAAAGAAGAGGGTTGGGTGTTGGGGGGGCGAGGGGGGGTGGACTCAATGCATGTGACCGCTGCTACAAAGTCCTACGTTCATCACGTGCTTCTGGTGATCACAATAACATTCTTTCACCTTCTCTTGCGGCCGAGCCATCTCCGTCGCAGTCTTGCTACTGTTGCCGCTTTCCGTGATCTCTAGATCTCTATACGCCTTCCTCCTCCTTCTCTGTCCCCTCGTCACCGCCGTCAAATCAGCAAACGCTTTCAGTATGTACTTGTGCACGCTCCGTTCATTAAGCTCTAAGTAACAGAAGAGGAGCTCTTCCATGAAGTCCCAATCCAACGGCTGCCAATGACCGCCGTGCCGTGACTCCACCATATCCTGCATCGACCGGCGGAAGTCGTCGTACGGGTCCTTCGAGAATGTCATCACCTTCACGCTGCCACTGGGCACGGCCAGCTCTGTCTCCATCGACGATGACGTTGATGATGACGCCATCGTTAATGATGACAGCCGGGCATCATCAGCGATGGAGCTCGATGTGCCCGGGGATACGAAGAAGCGGTCAGAGGGTTTGATGGCAGTGGCATCGTCGTCGTGGAGGTAGAGAGATTGGAAGTTCTCCTGGAGGAAGCGGTCAATGTCGGAGAGGGTGGCGGCGGGGCCTACTGCGTGGCGGCCAGCGGCAAAGGAGGGGGTTTTTGGGTACTTGCAGGCGGAGAGGAGAGAGTTGGTGGAGGGAGGGTTGGGGAGGCTGAGGGTTCGTATCTTTTTGAGCTTGGAGGAGAAGATTTTGAGGGATTTGTGGAGCTTTTTAGGCATTTTCTGATGAGAGAAAGGGTAGGCCTTGCCGAAGTTTGTTTTTGGGGGGTTAAATAAGGGAGGGAATTAATTTATGGGGAGCATAGATTAAGTAATTGGGAGTAATTGGAGTATTGGTACTCTGCATGTGTAGGTTTCTATGGAGTTATTGGTGGTGGAGAGTTACATTGAATATTGAATGGGTGCGCAAGCGCAATATTTTGTCGTCGGGATTGGATTAAATAGAACGTGAGATTGAGTTAACTATTGCTATATAGTTGTGATTAGAAATCCTCACTTAACTTTGGACGATTATCAGATAAACCCATCAGAGGACTTTTAGGTCAGGGGTTAATTAGAAAATCCTTTTAAACTTAAAGATTTTATCATAAAACTCCCTTAAGGTGTGAACCGAAATTTTCACTGGAAAAAATACTTCTGTGCATAATTTTACCCATCAATATAAAAAAAGGGGGAAAAAGATGAATGCCTAATTTTCTTTCAGATCTCCACGATTCAATATCTTGCATACTGTTAATCTAGAAAAGTATGGGGGTTTTCATAAAAATCAGCATTAAAATAGGGCCAGTCTATAAAAAACACATTTCATTTTTAATTAATACAAAAACCACATTTAAAGTAATTTTTTATTGCAATCAACCACCTGTGTTCACGCTTTAGTTAATTTTTTTTGGGTAATTGACACTATCTAACTTCAGTTAAGGACCATCTCTCTAATATACGTGGTATTTGACAATTAATTATTATAGCATATCGAAAAAAATTGACTTAAAAGTGGACCTAGATAATTGATTGCAACAAAAACATTTTAAATATAATTTATAGAATGACTTATTTAAAGGTGGTTTCTGCAAAATAATTCGGAAAGTACTTATAAAACTGGAAAAGCAAAATAAGGTTACAATAAGTCAGCTCTAGAGCATATGTTTAATTTTGTACACTATCATGGACACATGTATTTAGTTGACTCTATTTTCTAACTGGACAAATTTTCAAAATAAACTATTTTAGAAACTTATTCATCATTTTTAGCTCAATTTTTATTTATTTATCAATTTCAATCTAGTTTTAGCCACAGCAATGTAGGTTGAAACTGGGTTGAAAGTGGTAAATATTTTTCGCGAACTTCACAGGATCGAGAATCCCATGAAATTTTAGGTGGGAATTAAACTCCACAGGATTCTTAATCTCGTGGAGTTTATAACTCCACCAAATTCTATGGGATTAGGAATCTCGTAAAGTTTGTTTTATAACTCTACTAAACTCCATGGGATTGGGAATCTCGTGAAGTTTGTTTCAGTACAAACTCGACAGGATTCCCAATCCCATGGAGTTGCAGAGCAAACCACAAAGATCAATTTGCTATCTATCTCTTTTACAACCTGTTATATATCACGACCTATTATACGTACACAATCTCAACATATATCAAACCACACGTACACGAAAATCTAACAACATGCACGAAAATCCAACAACATGAATACACAAAAATCTAATCATATATGTACACGAAAATCCGTCCACACAAGTAATCTTTTTGAACAATCCAACCACAATTCAACCATATATATTCACAGAAGATCCACAATCACAAAATAAACATTATATCATATAAAAAAAGAGTCACATACATCCTAGTATTCCTCCCTTTCTTTCTCTTCCTTTCCTACCCCTTCCCTTACCCCTTCGCCCCCTCCCTGTCTTCGACGTCCTTCATCATGAGCCTCGATGATCTTAGTATTTGGCTGCATACTAAGCTGTATAGCTAGTGGATCATCCTCATTCGGTGGAGCACGCTTAGAAGTGCCATTTCCATCTTCATGCATAATAGAAGAGGTTGCCTTACGCCTTCGCGTGCGTGTTGTGACGAATTGGTGTGTCCTGTCTTCATGGCATTCAAACTTGTCGACGTGATTCCTATGGAACACATTAGCTATCGTCCGTCTGATCTTGTTGAATACTGATAGTACTTTTGGATCCTGAATCTTAGCAATGCTCTCATTTATATCTTCTTCAATTTTATCAAATGCATGGACCTGCATTTTAATAAGAAGATACACAGCTTAGCAAGTCATATGATTTCAAAAAAATAAAAATATCTTTTTGCTTGAGTTTAAAAGCTTACATAATCTCTCTCGACCATGGCCCTCGGCATGTAAGTATCCGATGGGGGGCGTAGTATGAATCTAGCTACTAGGTGTGGGTCACGTACGATCCATCTGCGTGTGATAGCCCAATACCAATTCATATACTCTCTATAGGAAAGTGGATCTCTCATGCTCCACAAGATTATGTCTGTCATTTCACCTGATTATGTAGGATTCATGATATCTCTCCTAGTCCACGTGGTGTGATGTCATCCGACGTTTGTGATCGATTTGCTCAATAGGATCGGGCAGATGCTGATCTAAATGAAATTGCTGCATAACACGTTCTGTCACATGCATCTCTGCAATCTCGAAACAGATCAACGGTACTTGAGGGCTTCACAAATTAGAGATCTCTCTGCAAATAGGCGCAAGGGAATCAAGATCATTAGGAGTATATGACGTATGCAGGAATTGAAAATTTAATTAAAAAAATGTGTATTAGCATATATAGAAAAGTATGAATAAAAATTTAAAATTGTGAGACAAATTTTACCAATTTGTGTTGCATGATATCTAACCCATTTCTATAAAAATATGCATGTCTGATTGGAGTATTATAGAATGACCTCCTCATATTATATCTATTTGACATGGAACAAAGATATCAGAAATTTCCATATGAATGAAACTAGAGAATAAAAATGATTATAAATATTATATTTGTATACATGCTTCGTAATGGAAATTGATCCAATAGATCACGATGTGTCTGTAAAAATAGGTTGTCCAATATGGATGCGTTCCCACGACTAAACCCGTAGCAATATCATGCAACCCTTAAAATCCTTATAATCCGTCAATGACATCCTTGCTAAACCTCTATAGAGTTATGCCAATACCGCACTATCCCATGAAAGGGTGCCACACTCATCCAAATCCTCAAGAAGTGGCAACCATCGACAATGAACACGATTTTTAATCACATTAGAAAATAACATAGCGCCTAGCATGTGTAATATGTAAGCACGAGTGAATTACCAAATTGTCTCCTCTGTGACGTCAATAGGTATATGTCCCATAAATACCTCTCAAAGCCATGATAGCTCTATCGTACAACTCTTCAAAGGAGGAACCCATCCTAGAAGCCTCTCACATACACTCCTTCCGTCCTTTGTCCATAGTATATCTAATTCGTATTGAATGAGGTCGCCTCGTTGTTCTCTTATACCGAGGAGATAATATCCGTGGCCCACCATGTGTAAGGTGTCGACTATTATCTGGTGGACGAAACACTCTTTGTATGTTTGTTGGTAGTTATACTTGAATACCACTCTGCGGCGAATTCGTAGTGCGATGTATCTTGATAGAGAGCATCATTATCGAAGTCACTTGAAGTCCCTACAAGCGAAGGCCCACTCAAGTGTTGCGATTGTGTCCAAACCATATCCAGTTTTGGAGGTAAAAAACCGGTCGAGTCAACTTCAAGGCCCTCTAATATGCGAGAGTACACTCTGTCATGATTCACCACTTTGTTCAAATTTCTCTGAATCTTTTGATAAACAATTCCACCAAATGCTTCTCGTCATACAATATGAATATGAGACTCATGTTATAGTCATTAGAGATTTGAAATTCGCTTGTTTCGTTCACTGTAAGGGATAATTGCAAATCACGTTGAGGTGATACTCATGTGGATTGATCAATGTAAGTTTGTGTAAATCATTAACCAATCTATCGAAATACATGATTTGGATATAAACAACGGTTTCATCACCCCTCCTTCATATACAAGCATGTTATTCTCGAGGTACTTAATCTTCCCATCAAACTAATAAAGGATTAAGAATTGATCATTTATCATTACCTCTGAGGAGTAAAAAAAATTCAACATCAACTAATATTACACGAAGAACACTAAAAATAATATATCAAACTTTGACAACTTCCCCCCTAATATTTCCTTCCAATTTCATACAATTTTTCAAAAAATTCTCACATACATTATTCCAAAATATAAACTAAAACAATCTCTATAGACAACATCAATCCAAACCCACAACATCAATTAAATTAACTAACTTTCACCGATTCATTTTCCCTAATTCTCTTTCAAATTCCATATAATTTTCCCTAAATTTCCCCAAAATATACATACAAATTCCCAAAAAAGGCAAACATTAATCCAAAATCTAAACTAAAACAAGCTATTACAATGAAATAGAGAGAATATGTAAAAATAAGAAAAATATCCAAAATATTTAAAGAAATTATAAAAAAAATAGGTCAAAACTGTAAAAATAAGATTCGGCGAATTCCGATGAACTTTTGTGTAAAGGAGGTCGGAGGCGGTGATCGGAGATGATCGGAGGGGGGGGGGGTCGGAGATGGTCAAGCCCTGGGGGGGGGCGCACTATGGAGTAAGCCACAACTCCACGGGATTCTCAATCTCATGGAGTTGCAAGACTCAATTCACAGAGAGCGAGAATCAATTTGTGCTCTCTGTGGTTTACCTTGAAGTTCCACAGGATTGAGAATCCCATGAAGTTTGTACTAGAAATAAATTTCACGGGATTCTCAATTCCATGGAGTTTGTGCTGAATGCAAACTCCATGGGATTGAGAATCTCATGGAGTTTAATTCTGCACTAAACTTCACGAGTTTCTCGATCCTGTGAAATTCGTGAAAACTATTTACCAATTTCGATCTAGTTTCAACCCACGACGTGGCTGAAACTAAGTCGAAATTGGTAAATACATGAAAACTAGATTGAAAATGGCGAATAATTTTCTAAAGGGGTCTATTTTAAAAATTTGTTCCTTCTAATTCCTATGATCCTATTGAAACCAATTATGTTGGGGCTTCATCTTCATCACATTGGTTGTTTATCACTATGCAATTATCTCACATGCATGTCACGTGTCCACACTATGCCACAAGCCGATTATTAAAGCTTGTCAACTTGATTCTCGCTACTGTTTCATTGACAAGTGATTTTTTAGAATTTATGTCCCCTGTCACTTTTTTACTTGTAGCCATTTAACGATATATTTTAACTCTGTGTATCATGTGAAATACATTCTTTCTAATTTTATTCAAGATAATCATAATTGTACGGTGGTGCTTGGGAAGCTATTTTTTTTTTGGGTCAAATTAGCTTTTAAGTCAGTTTTTTTCATATCTATTTGTTTAGTAAAATATTAAATAAGTTAGCTTATAAGTTTTATTTTAAAAAGCTGGTATATCTCAGCCTTTTAAAAACTAGCTTATAAGCTCACTTAAATAAACTACATTTAACTAAATAAATTACTTTTCTATCAAAAAAGTTTTTATCATAACAATTAAAATCCACTAAAATCTAAGATACTTTAAAAACTTATAAAAATAAGGTTGGCCAAACACCCTCTACGTACTAAACTACTTATAATTGATTAGTGGTCTACGTACCGTCATGACACCTTTCACAGAATTTGAAGATGACACCTTTTACAGAATTTGAATTCCAAGCATGGAAAAGTATGCTTGAAAATAACAGGGGATATCTCTTAGTTTATATATAGCGTGTAGCAATGCATCTGGTGACTGGTTGACAATCAAACATTATTATCTAATTAGGAGCGAAAGATGCAAAATTTAAAATACCATCTTATTTCAACTCTCACGAAAGGTTCCTGTGATAGGAATTCTAATTTTATTATAATAAATGTTTTGTGTCATGACATGATCATGTCATGTACAACTAAAAACAGTTGGAATTAATATCCAATGAGAGAAAAATCAAATGAGCCAAATGGTCCGTAGCTTGTAGAGTGAAGCTTATCTGCTAAGTTTTGATGAGTCATTAAAGAGAACCAGGGATTTAACTGGGGGGGTTTATTGGTCTGAATGCTTTGAATGAGATTTTAATGCTCTGAATGATGGGGTTTAATTAGGGAGTTGATGCCGATATAGTAGATTTTTGATTTAATGCTTTGAATGAGAGAAAAGTAACTGGTCGCTCGCATACATAGATCCAAAAGACGTCGTATTATGATATAGTATATTCAAAGCAACAACACCTAATTTAAGGCTCCCATTAATCTCTTTCTCAATAAAACAAATAAATAAATAAAGGGAACAAGTAATCTTACGTTGGAAGGGGTAGCAAAAAGGGTAAAAGAACTCAATAGAAAATAAGAATGGAAAGCCTAAGATTGGATCAATCCTTTTGTAGGAAGTGATAATTCCTTTTCTTCAGTGTGCCAATCATTTTGGATCCGAATAATGCATGTACCAACTCCGATCTACACTCCACAAATATATAATAGGATTATTTGCATATATACCATCATAGGTATTTGCAAAACTATCCTCCAAATCTCAATATTTGCCAAACTACCCCCAAATCATTAACTTTAGGAAAAAAATTATTCCTAAAATAAAATTAAAAAAAATCATCAACTTGGTGAGTAAAAATTTACTATTTTGTTGATACATTTTACATTTCAATTACAAATTAGTCTATATAATATTGGTTCATAAGAAGTTTTTTTTTTGAAAATTGATGATTTGAAGGATAGTTTTACAAATACTGAGATTTGGGAGTATTTTTGCGAATACCCATCATTTAAGGGGGTATATATGTATATAATAATAATACTGTTGAGATTATAGGTTACTAGCAAATGGCTATAGACGCAGGCTACTGCAAACAAATTTTTAGAAAACCACGACAAAATTTTAACTTTTCATAGGACCACTGTGAAAATAAGCACCATTAACAAAGTGACCAAATTATAATCTCTAGCCATATTCTGTTAAATAAGAGTATAAAAAGCTAAAAGCCCATTATGACTGAATTTGGGAGGGGTTTGTTTGGAGGGAATTAAAAAATTTTGAGGGATTTAACTAAGTATTTTTGGAATTATGTATTTTATTGGGATGAGAAAATATAATAAAAGATTGGTTCAAACCATGAGGATATTTTAGGGATTTAATATACTATTTAATAAAACATGAATGACTCGGTAGCGTTTTGTTAAAAATACATATTTTCATGATGGTTTTACGAAAACTGAAAATTTCATGGTGGTTTTCTGAAAAACCACTATATTTTATGGTGGTTTCGTATAAAAAAAACCCTTATATAATAACCTATATTTAATACACCATATATATTTTCCATTTTTTTTCCCAATGTGCAAATATAAAGTGCATTCAACGATGGCGGAGCTGCCTTATATGTGGTTGGAGAACTTCACTGGCTCTACAGCTCCTGTAAGAACAGTATTTATTATAGCTCAGAATGAAATAGTAACTTCCAAAAAATATATGTAACTGTTAAATGCCTCTTCTATTAAAAAAATCTCCAAGTTGAGTGAGGATTATAATATTATATTCTAATATGTCTCTACAAGTATGAGCGAATAGGGGTTCTTTCCATATGCATGGACTCAAGAAATGATGTTTATCTTTTCTAAATCAACTTTTAATGTTTGGTCAGCGGAACTTGAACATGTATTGTTCTTATATCATGTTAAGACTCTTCCACCACTCTAAAACTTTGATGTTGCAATGAAAATTGAGGGTTATAATTTTTACTCTAATAACAAAATGTAACCTTTCAACTATAGAGTCCTTTCGTTTGGCCAAAAAACCAAATAAAACTATGATAGGAAATTAACTTATTTCCCATAATACTTTTTTTTTCTTTTATTTGGTTTTCATCTTGAAAGTAAGAACAAATTAAGGTGGCGAGGCACATTCTTATTTGATGATGTACTAAACCATAGTTTATGAAACCCATTTCATAGATGTTTTTTTTTTTCATTTTAGAAAATTAGATTGTTTCCTCCTGTATTTCCTTTTTTTTTAAAGAAATAAATTAAACTAACCCTATACAAGTACTATTTTGCCCGTGCTCGCACGAGTGTGTCTTATGTGGTGATGTCTCAGAACTGCCCCTAAATTATTTTAATTTGAGAAAATCCCCCTCAAATTTGGACATATTATAGATAACCCCACTCTACTTTGAAAATTATAGACCCCTTCTCAAATATGACGTGTCACAAAACCCCCTAATCTTTTAAACTTTTCACACCAAACCTCCTGACATCATTTCAAAATTAAAATAATATCCTTTTGAAAATCAACCCATTTAGTTACAAGAAACCACCAATTGGCCAAAAAAAGGGTTGATTAATTAACAATGCTTTTTTTCCCTCCCTTTTTGTACTTTCTCTTGTTGTAAAAGCAATCGAAGTATTTTTTTTTGAGTGAGGTGTATTATCATATGACATGCTATCCCTAATGATTTTAGGTTTTAGAGAGTGAGAAGAGTTCATGAGAGTTATTTGAATTTTTAAACTTTAGGAGGGTTGTCTACAATATGCTCAAACTTGAGGGGGCATCTCAAATTAAAATAGTTGAGGGGAGGTTTCTCAGACACAACTCATATTTGAGGGGAGTTAAGTGAAACGTTTAAGGGGTTATCTCAAATTTTTAAAGTTTGGGTTTGGGG
>JBAKGM010000365.1:6612860-6623989 GCA_037177215.1 Asparagus racemosus | reverse complement strand
ATATTCTCAAGCATAGAATGTTGATAAATGAAAAAAAAATTCATGTTAAAATTACTATTACTAAGTATTTCGATATTTTCTTTAGAATCAATGAGAAGTTTCTTTAAATCTAATTCAAAATATATTGTTGGACGTATGATTTTTGTCCTTACAAGAAAACAACGGTGAATATTTGGTTTTTGTCGAGATATCTAGTTTTACCAAATACATTTTTTGAGAAATTTTTACCAAATCTTATTCAATATCAATATCTTGCATGTTAATCTTTCTTTGTAATATTTTTTTATTATTCTTAGTCAAAATGGTAAAGCTTATATAGAAAATGTAAAAGAAAGTTAAGAGTAAGAAATTGATAGGAGTAGCATGCAAATATGACGGTGACAAGTGTTACAAGAATAATTTCCTAATAACTAATTGGTGTCAATAAGTCGCGCTACAAATCTCAGTTGGACTCCAATAAAAGATATAAAATCAAAGGGGGAAAGTGATTGATGACGAGAGAAAAGAAAATGTTGGAAGAAGAAAGAATAAAAGTATCTTTTCAAGGTAGGGAAAAGGTTAGGAAAAGAGAAGAGAAGGAACTAAAACATGCTTTCAAGTAGAAGTAAGATACAATAAGGTCATTTTTCTGAAATATAAAGCCAAAGGGAATTTTAATTTTTAAAATTTTAGATAAACTATTGTTCTATCTAGACACTGCATATAATTACACCCAAGTATTGACCCATCTAAAAGAGGGACCACTACCTATGGCAATGATATGACTTGAAGCTAATTGATGATTACTTGTAGATTTGGCCGAATGAGGAAGGAATCGATCGAAAATGGAGTCCAGCAAGGCTACAAAACTGAAGCTATCTATCAAATTACTCAATTTTTAACTTAGGCACCTTATGTTGAAAATTTAGTATATATTTCTGTCCATAACATGAGAATTATTGCAGGTTCAAAGTGAAAAACTGTACATTTGTTTTCGGGTTTTTTTTCTTAGAAACCGCTTAAGATAGAGTCTTTATTCTTAAAACCACTTTTCACTTTCAATTTAAATGTAAAACATCTTTAAAGTGAATTTTTATTCCAATCAATCATCTTCCAGTCAAATTTTTACTAAAAACTAAAAAATAAGCTTAAAAAAATGCATGTTTAAGGTACGTGACTTTTATCCTAACTAGATCTAAACACAAAGAAAAAAAATCACATGCCTTGAATGTGAGTGTTTAAGGGTATTATTGGTGATTGATTGGAACAAAAACCCATTGTAAAATGGTTTACATATAAATTTAAAATGAAAGATGGTTCCTGTAAAATAACCCTAATTTTAAGGTGGTTTCTGGGGAAAAGACCCCTTTGGTTTTTTTACCAATATTGAATTTTGTTATGGTAATACAAAATATAATACTAGAATGTACATTACACCGTTTGAAGTTGCATGCAGAGTTTTGTGCAGTTATATCCAATTGATGCCGATATTAGCAGTACAATACATGTTGATATTGATTAAGCACATAAAAGATATAAATTTTATATGCCTTATTATTTAATATATTAGAAGGTAATTTTGATCCATTTTTATCTGACAATGTAAACATGCTAACAATGATGTCTCAATTCAATACTTGTCCTTTTGAACTCCTAATAGAACATCTATTTCAAAGAATGCATGCCTCATTTCTGTCAATAATTAATCTACTTAATTAATGTATGTTAATCTACCTAACTGGTATCAAATTTCTAAAATTATTTTCTAGTATAAAGCAAATAATATATACAAATTTTATTAAAAGATATTTGTAAGTTATAACGGTCAATAATCTTCTCAATCATTGCCGCATATCAGTCTCAACAAAGTAAACAAAAAAATGCTTAAACTAGGCAAATTTTAAGTAGAGATTCTATCAGAATACCCTCATAGAAAGGAGTAACCTATATCATTCACGAATGGTTAGATAGATGGTTAACTTGGGAATTGTGCCCACTCTGTGATGTAAACCAGCCCACCTCTATAGGGGTTTTGATGAGATCTCTATTCACAAGATTTCACTTTTTTTTTGTTGTTTAAGAAGCAATAGCATCTACATATGATCTTTCCTAATAAAAAGGGTCTTAATATATGGTGGTAATGTGAAACAAACACTCTGAATTCTAATAATCAACATGAAGGACCCATTGTACATCCCATCAGCATCTGCTACACTCTTACGTGTCAGGTTATTAGGTTTGAGCTAATTATTGTGAAGAGGGAAAACTAGGTTGTAGACTTAGCTTTTGTTATAAGCAATATGTTGATTACTGCATCCACATCTAATGAGACCTAACACTTTGAACGACTTAGAGACATGTGGGGCTCTACTGGACAAGAGCCCATGTTAAGGGGATAGCCGAGCCCCTGATGCATGCACAAAATGATGGAGATGTTCTTGTCACGGCTCATCTATCTCAGATTTAAAATCTTGTAGAAGGATCTAGATATCGTAATATGAACTGTTGATAGAAAGGTATTGCAAATTGTATAAAGCTAATATAGTTAATATAATATAGGTTCAATAGGAGATTTAATACAATAATTATTGCATGAAATTCATGCCCATATCATGCGAACTTTCTAGTGCCAAAGCTTCTCTTTTTCTTTGTTCAAGTATTTCTCATTACCTTCTTCATTGCACTATAAGCCCCAACAAGTTCTCTCTTCATGCCAATTAAGTTAGTATCACCATTTACTAGTTTCTTACACGTGCTACGAATGTATATACAAACTTTTTCTTTGATTAGATGCGGAGGTAATTAAAAAGATTAAAAAATTTATCAACAAATTGCTTTCTTTTTGTTTGCATTATAATGGCATATATAGATAATTTAGAAAAATTTCCTTCTCTCTTTCCATTTTGCTAGAAGAAATCATCTTCCCTGAGTTCAAGGAGTAAGTATTCTATCAGAAGTCCCTATAGAATGTGGTGATCTGTACCCTTCATATGTGGTTAGAGAGTTAGTTTAGTAATTGTAACTATCGAATCAATGGTATAAATCACCTCACTCCTATGATGATGGTTCTGATGGAATTCCTATTGGAGTTGAAAAGTAATAAGCTAGGTACATAAATTGCTATTTTCTTTTCTCGTTATCTTGTCTACATACTTATTGTTCGTGTTTGAAATTTTACTTTATGAAATTAAGAGTTGATATTTTTGGATATCCTTAATCTTCTATTATTATGTTGATTGAACGTCATTCAAATAAATTGTTTGGATATCATCGATAAAATACGAAAGTTTACAAAGAGCCGCGTTCAATGGTTCAAAAATATACCAGAAGAAATCCCATCATGAAATTTCCATGGATCGGATGCATTAATTACATGGTAGACCATAAAGAATAAATGATACTTGGTCTTTTTTATTTGTCTTATATTTTCAAGGATTTTGCTGCATGTATTTTCAAATTTAGCTTATTTAGAATGAATATTAAAAAGAACTTGCACGAAGGATAAAATCTCGAAAATTTTCGATTAGTCAAAACATGAGGTTTATTGATGATATTCGATCTAAATCAGCACAATTTCACAGAATATTTGATGCGTTTATACGGTAACCTCAAATCCCATGAAAGATGCTTGATAAAAATCCAAATTTTTAAACTCATAGATTGCAAACTCTCGTCAAAATTGTGGATGTAAACAAGTCATTTCACGTGTAAGTTTGTCCATAACGACTTCGTTTGGTAAAAGGTCATTGAAAAAAAAATCAAATAAAGATTAAATAGCTTTGATGAAGCCCCACATCAAGAATGAAGTCATGGACACGTGCGGTTGTCCCTTAATTACTTTAAACACTTCCGTAAACTAGACGCACCAACGTACCATCCTGTCCGTTCCATATCGATCCAACGGATAAAACAAAGAGGATGAGGATCATAAATTAAGCTCTAATTCCACTGATTAGTTGCTCATAGCAATGGGCCCCATGGTCGTAATTACACCCTTCCCACGTGCGAGGATTGATGATGGTGGTCAATTATTGAGGGTAGAAAAGACAAAAGGTGAGAGGGGATGAAATGGGACCCAGCAGTGAAAGGGGTTGTCCCCGTGTGTAGTTTGCGGAGCGTGGGGGCATTAAAGGACTCGAGTTGGTTTTGTTCCCCTGCCGAGGCCTGTGGGCCCCAGCCCAAAGCTTTTTGATAAATTTTATAAATCACAACCCAAAAAAAAAAAAAAAAACTAGGAAGGATAACTTAGGAAACCTATCAGCTATTTAATTTGAGAAAATCTACTTCGAGTTTGGACATATTATAAATAACCTGACAACCTTGAAAATTTGAGAAAACCCCTTAATTATAGGGTGTCTCACAAAATCCTCTTGATCTTTCACACTTTTATTACCAAACTCCTTGACGTTGTTATTTCAAAATACAAAAAAGACTAAAATCACCTTTTGAAAATCAACCGATTGCAATTATAAAGGAACTCCCAACCAATAAAAAAAATGATCCCGGCCAATTTATAATCCTTTTTTCCTTCCCCCTGCCCCCTCCTTTCCTCTCATCTTACAAATAATCAGGGTGAATTTTTTTTATGATAGAGGGATATTTTGGTCTTTTCTTAGTCACATATTTGTCACGTGACATGTTAGATTTAACAATATTAGTTTTTGGGAGATTAAGTGAAAAAGTTTAGAGAGGACTTTCTTGAGTTTTCTTAGCTGATAGGAGTTTTCTGTAATATGCTCAAATTTAAGGAAAGTTTCCTTTTAAAATAGTTGAGGGGCTTTGCTAAAATTAACCCTTTTTCTCATGCACCAAAGCTTGTTAAAAAACATGCATGATAAGTAAGTTGTTCATCTCTTAAGTTAGATTATTATTTGACTAGAAATTGGAGACATTCAAGTGTACGTAAGATGAATACATATTTCTTATATTTCTTTTTGAATATTTTTACTTTCAAAATAGAAAAAACAAATTTATTTTATTTATAGAATGTGTGCATTTAATAAGATAGAAAGAGATAGGGTCATGACCCATTTTGGGTGATCGGGATTGTGGAGAGATTCCAATATGACTCCCATGGTCATGGGTTTAATTCTGAACTAGGTTATCCAAAAAGAAAAAAAGAAAAAAAAAGAAAAAGAGAGCGAGAGTTATATGATTTTCTAAGAGAAAATTATCTTTAAATTTCATAATTTGTTGAAATCCTCTGTTAAATTCTGGTTCTCTCTATTTTCTTTATAAAAACTGTGGTATAAAATCTTGGTTTTTTAATTACACACACACTCTCTCTCTTTTAGGCTTAGAGCATGTTTGGCTATTACTTATTTTTTGAATACTTATAAGTTACTTCTAACTTATTCTCAAAACTCCTTATAAGTATGTAAGAAAATAAGTAAGTTGTTTGGTAAACCCCTTAACTTATAAGGATATATAAGTAGTTACGTATTTGGTAAACCAATAACTTATAAGGCTGTATGAAATGTCAAAAAACTAAAAATGACATATTGTTGTAACTTCATATTATGACTAATTGAGATTAATTAATTAAATTCATATTAGTAAAATATTATTATTAATATAATAAATAAATAAATAAATAAAATATCTCATAATAAGAAATATATTTGATTAAAATATTTTTATATATTAAATTATTTGTGATTATTAATTACTAATATTCAGATTAAGGAATTAATTTCCTATTAGTAAAATGTTATTAGTAATCAAATAATTAATTAATTCATAAAAGTTAGTCATCTAATAGTAAGAAATATATTCTATTAAAAATGTTTTTATATATTACATTATTTGTGAATATTGATTCTTAATATTGAGATTAATTAATTTCATATTAAAATAAAAATTATTAAT
The DNA here is from genome assembly GCA_037177215.1 of Asparagus racemosus. NCBI lineage: Eukaryota > Viridiplantae > Streptophyta > Magnoliopsida > Asparagales > Asparagaceae > Asparagus > Asparagus racemosus. The sequence continues at coordinate 6,618,142 of JBAKGM010000365.1, read as the reverse complement.
AATAAAATAAGTAATTAATAAATTAATTAACTATTGATTAATAATATTATCACTTTATAAGAATAAAATATTTAACTAAAATGTATTTTATATATCAAATTATTTTTTGTTCTTAATTACTAATATTGACAGTATTTAGTTACTTAGTATATAACTAAATAATTTTAATTAATACTATTATTAAAAAATATTAATTTTATTATTTCATAATAATAAAATTATTTAATTAAGATAATTAATTGAACAAAATTATGCAATCCGGTCCTGGAGAATAAAAGAATATGAGAGTATATGTGTCTTTTTGGCCAAAGTGAGAAAAGTTCCTTATAAGCGAATAAAAGATAAGTTGGAAAATTCCAACTTATTTTTTGCCTACTTATAAGTAACAAATAAGTGGAACAAGTCACTTTTACTAAATACCAAATTAGCTACTTATAAGTACAAAATTACTTATAAGTAGAAATAAGGATGTTGCCAAACATGCTTTTAGAATGTATCCGTTTCTCTTTGCAAATTTATCACCTAAAAGATATAATAAAAAAAACTTCATTCCGTAGACTCCAATTGCATAAAAGATATAGAATATTCTAGAAAAAACAAAGTGAATTTTAAAAAGAAGAAAACAGAAGACAAAAAGGTTTCTTGCAAAACGAGAAATTTACCCTTACAATTACAATTGAAAATGTTGATATGTCCACCGTTTCATTTAAATTTGCACTGCCCCTTGTCAATTTTTTATATCGTAGTATAGATACATCCAATATACATGTAACATAATCCGAATTTAACCAAAATTCATCTTCATGAGTATAATTTTATTATGGAAAAATTGCATTGGGAGTCTGACTTTTAAGAATCAAATTAAGAAGCACTTTAATCTTTTTTGATTAACTAAAAAGGCCTTTGACCCAAGAAACTTTTCAAAATATCTCTTAACCTATGTGACATTTTTAAGTGTACCAAAAATATCATCTCCTTTATTCTTTTCCTCTTTTTTCCATCTTATTTCCTCATGAACTCATAAACCTCCCTCATCTCATCTTCAACTTCTCTCAACTCTCTCATCCACTCTCACCTTCAATCTCTCTCATCTCTCTCCTCTCTTCTCATCCTCAACCTCTCTCATCTCTCTTCTTCCATCTCATTTTCAACCCCTCTCATCTCTCTCCCACTCTCTCACCTTCAACCTCTATCATCTCTCTTCTCCTCTCTTATCTTCTCTGGTCCTCCTTTATCACTGCTTTCACTTATGTCCTTGCATCGCTCTATATCATCGGCTCTTCTCATTTGCCCCTTCTCCTCCTCCACTTCTTTCCTCATCTCCGTTCTTTATCATCCTCCACCTCGACCTTTCCTCCTCCCTCCTACTCTTCCTACTCTCTTCAGGTCCCTCTTTTCTCTCCATCGCTTCTCCTCCTCCGATCTTTTCTTCACTATTTTTTATTTTATGGAGTAGTAATATTAAGATTAATATTTTAGTCTCGCCTTTGTTAAAAAGAAAAAAAAACACATTTAATGCACATAATCTACAACAAAAAAAAATTGTTAAGTAAGCGGAAAAAAGAAAATTTTTATTTTTTATATTTTGGAAAATTGTGTCAAGAACCCAATTTTTGTCAGCCCATGTGAGTATCCCCTTCAACCTTTCTCCCATGTGTAAAAGCCCTCAAAACCTAAAACAAGTGTAATTCGACTGTTATTCCCCGCCAACTAAGTACAGAGAGAGAAAAAAACTTAAAACCAAAAAAATGCCCTTATTTCCTCCTCTCTCTTCTCTCCTACTCTTAAACTTCATGGTTGCTTCTCCCTTCTCTTCTCTTCTCCTCTCTCCTAACCCTAATCTTTCTCCTCTCTCACTCTTCCTCCTTTTTCCCTCTAACACTAACATCCCCCTCTCCTGCCTCCATCTTTGCCACCACCGGCCTTGAGTGCACCCTCTGACCACACCATCTCCCTCTCCCGGCTCCCCCTCTGCCACCACCTACCTTGGGTGCACACTCCGGCCCTGTTGTCTCCTTCTTCCGCCTCCTCCTCTGCCACCACCAACCTCGAGCGTTGCTCCCAACTCATCCTTCTCCGAGATCACCACCAAGAAGAGGGTGTTCTTTCCTCAACTCAAGAATCCGCCGCTAGAGATGTTCTCTAGAGATTGCTCCTCAACTCAACATCAGTTTTTAAATAATGAAAATCGTTGCTTTAGTTTTATGTTCAAAAGAAGATTTTTGGCTACCTTTAAGTTAATTGAAGGATACCTTGAGTAATAAGATCATGCCACGAGGTGGTTCTGGTTTCAAAATGTGCAAATTTTGTGTTTAGTCAAAGCCCGCCCTTGTGAATTTTAAGTTATCTCCTATGAATTTTAAGTCATTTCGTATTAAGTTTAAGTCATTTTATGTTAAGTCTAAGTCATTTTCTATAAAGTTTAAGCAATTGTGTGTTAAGTCTAAGTCATTTTGTGTTAAGTCAAAACCCTTCCATGTGAATTTTAAGTCATTTTCTGTGAAGCTTAAGCAATTGTGTGTTAAGTCTAAGTAATACATGCAAACTCTATACTTATTCCATTTTAATTATTCAAATTAATTACTTTCCCTCCCCATTTCATGAGAGCACAAAATAAGTCTTATGTATCAACAATTCAACACACTCAAATCCAATCCACTTATTCCATTAGCTCAACAGTGACCCCACCACACGGTAATCTTACCGCCATCCTCCCCACTAAACAACCCCCTCCCCCCCCCCCCGCTTTTTCTTTCATTTTCCTCTAAAATTATGGAAAAATAGAAAATCGCTCTTTGTCTGGGAAAAAACTGATATAAAATCAAAACCCTAGCGATGCCCAATCTGATCCCTTCCTGCTTTCGAGGCACCGCCGGAGTCGGCCCTCTGGTGTCCACTGTGACGGGCTCCATCGTCACCACCTCTGTCTACGAGACGCTAGTCAACCTCGCGGCCCTCGCTTGGCTGAGAACAGTCCTCGGCCTCCTCATTCAAGCGGAGCTCTACCTCGACAGCGATGGTGTGTTAAGTTTAAGCAATATGGTTAGGAGAGAGGAGGAGAGGAGAGAAGGAAGGAGCAACAATGAAGTTTAAGAGTAGGAGAGAAGAGAAAGGAGGAAATAAGGACATTTTTGGTTTTTATGTTTTTTCTCTCTCTGTACTTAGTTGACAGAGAATAATGGCTTAATCACATTTTTAAAGGTTTTGGGGGCTTTTACACATGAGAGAAAGGTTGAAAGAGCTATTCACATGGGCTGATGAAAATTGGAGCCTTGACACAATTTTCATTCATAAAACTATTAAGGGAGGTAACGAGAGGACAAAGGAAGAGAGATAGGCTGCGAAGAGGAGAGATAGTGGTTGAGAAAGGAGGAGAAAAAAAGAGAGTTGATATCTTTTATGCTTTTATTCAAAAAATATTGCCTTTGTTTATAAAGTTGTTGCATTTCTTTATTACAATTTTACATTTTGCATTTCTCAAATCTATCTATGCTATGAAATTGTTTATCCTTTTCTTGAACTATTATTTATTATACATAATATATTCCCATTGTTCATAAAATGTTATTTATTGTACATTATATGTTACCTTTATTTTTAAACTATTACTTTTGTTCATAAAAATTTTATCAATATTGATTAAACTATTACATTTTTCATTTGTCTAACTCTATATTTTGAAATGTTATATTTATTCATAAATAAGTCATTTCATTAATAAAACTTGTTAATCACTTTCATAAAACAGTCACCTATGCTCATAAAATTGTTATATGTATAGGTTACATAAAATTGTTATATGTATAGGTTAAGATGTTATTTTTTATTTCCAGCAAACTAATGCTATAAAATTACATACGCGTTCATAAGTGGGATGAGGATATGGCGTCGCGTCGCGTAGGTATTTATACTCATTCATAAGTTATCGCACTACATAGGTATTTGTACTATTTAAAGATGACTCTAGACTCAAGACAATTAACTCAAAAGACTCTTCAATTTAATAAGGTATAACCTAGCGAACCTCGAATTTTTTTCTATTTGTGTATAGATAGATACTTCAAGTTTAGTATCTAGCACAAACAATGAAGAAGAATAAGAAGAGAGCCGGAGGAGGAGGAGGACAGGTGGCGAAAAAAAATAGAGAATGAAGGAGAGCGGGATAAATGCCAAAGAAGAAAAAAGAGAGACGAGAGAGGAGGAGGAAAGGCAGACAAGGAGGGAATGAGGTCACGATAGAAGAGGATGATAGAATAATCAATAATGATAAGCAGAAAGAGACTGTGGAGGTGGAGGAGAAGGCTGAAGGGAGGCGGTGGAGAGGCAACAACATAGAAAGAGAAGCAACAACGAGAAAAAAAGACAACAGTGGGGTAGGATGAGAGAAGGTGAGAGAGTTGGAAAGAGATGAGAGGGTTTGAAGATGATAAAATTTATGTGCTCATGGAAGAAATGAGAAGGCAAAAAAAACTAGAGGAAAAGAAAAGTAAATAATAAAAAAGTAGAGAAAATGAGGAGAAGAAGGGAAGTGAGAGAGGTTGAAAGACGAGAGAGATCCAGGGTTCAGGGAAGATATGAAAAGGAAAAAAAAGGCCAAAATAAGAGGGAAAAAAAAGGAGGGAAAAGAACGAAGAAGGAGAGGATATTTTTGAAACACTTCAAAAACTCAAATTAATTAAGGGGTCCTTTGGAAGGTTAATTGGGTCTAAGGCCTTTGTAGTTATTGCCAAAAAGATTGAGGTATTTCTTGATTTGATTCTTAAAAATAAAGCTCCCGATGCAATTTTTCCTTTTATTATATGTGTCTTTTGGATGTAAAATCAAATTGCTTCATATGATTAGTTGACAACTTAATCAATTTTATGAAAAATTTTAAGCATTCATTTTATACATATTTGGTGGATAGATAAAACTTATGAAACCATTTGATATTTTAATATATTTTTTCTATTATATAGATTATATAGCTTGGATTTTTAACTGGAAAAGTTTAAATTAATTTGAAACAATAATATTTAGGTAACCTAGACAGCTCAAGACTGCTCAAGCTTTTGCCACTTGTATCTAATACTTTAAGATGGAGGTATTCCCATAGAGTATCCTACCTTACAAATGCGTCCAAAATAATAGCCGTCCTTATCTGTTTTAATAACTTTGATTAGGGGTGGAAATGAGCCAAATAATTAACAAATAGTTCGATAATTGTTCGAGTAACTATTCGGCCATATTCAATTCGGTAGTTCATTTACCACTAAACAAATATTTTTTTCTATTCGAGTTTA
>JBAKGM010000365.1:6584731-6612760 GCA_037177215.1 Asparagus racemosus | reverse complement strand
TTCATGAATATTTATCAAATACCAAGTATTCGAGTTCGAATTCGTAAACTCCATATATGAATATTAGAGTCCACATTTGAATTCGATAATTTTAAACAAATACAAATACGAACACCTTAGTATTCGATTCGATCGTTTACCACCCCTAACTTTGATGGATTTAATTACTACCTTAACATCTAGTAATAAAAATGATAGTTTCATTACTACTTTTACAAAGTTGATAGTAAAATTTATTTAAAATGATAGGTATATAATATGCACAACTCCATTTTCTATTTATACTTTCAAGTTTCCCCCCTGACCATTTTAAGGAACTTTTAACAGTTTGCTAGTGATTTCAAGAGGACCTCAGCTCACAAAACCACCAGCAGAGAAATCAGCGTACCCTCTACAGCAACCTCAACTCCGGCGATCTCTCGCCGACTGATTTCTTCCACGAAACGTAAGTCAAGCCTAAACACCAATAAATCAGACCCATTTGTTTCCAGTGATTGATAGGGCTCACAAGATTAACTTACCCTTCAATCTCTCGAGATTCACACTCGGGTCAGGTCAAAATGAATTCATAGCAAATCAATGCTCTACTGAACCCACACCCACGTCTCTTTTCTCGAACCAAAAGCTTCGAGTAAAAGTGGCTTCTTTCTGCTTGAATTCCAACTTACCAATCACACTTACACAAGGGACCACTCCCCACTGCAAACGCTCTCCTACTGATGATCTTTTTGCTCTGCCAGTGAAACTGGAGAGAGAGACACCTAACAGCCTCGAGGCTCCCTGAGCCTTCAAACAAAAGGCTGAAGCTCTCACTTAACATGAATCAGATTATTTTGCAGTGGGCCAACAAATGCGCATGCATTTTGTTTTCTCCTCCTCTTTCAAGTAGTTTTTTTGGGATTCTATTTCATTGGGAAAGCCTTTGGCGCCTCGGGAACTGTTATGATGACACCTGAGACACTGCAGTATTTGTCACTGACCGAGCCCTGCAGTGGCGCAAAGAAATCATACAGATGACCCTACTCATTAAACCACACAGGTAGCCATAAGATTGCTAGAATAATACAGCTTGATGATTATACGGATACAATATTCTGATTATATTGATACGGTATTCTAACTGTACCGATTTAAAACCTTTCCTTTTAATATGACTTTTCACCAAATAGAACTTTCTCGAGTTTGATTCATTCATGGAAGTGTATGTGAAACTGAAGGAGCCTCTGGATCATCACTAAAAGCACAAAATTAGGACCCCGAGTGAAGCATTTCAAAATCTTCACCGTCATAATCGAGTATGCTCCAACTGTTACCGGCATATAATAGAACCCGGGGAGAAACTTAAAAGAGCATAGCTTATATTGACTATCATAATGAATATTCAGAACACTTCAGTACACACTACACTGGGAGAGGAATAACATTCACAAACACAGCTTCTTCAGTTTACAAGCCATTAACATGACAGTGCAAATAGAAAATATGCCATTAAAACACCCATATTAAATATATAAAAAAAAACAGCAAGAAAATAAAGACTAGAATACCAAATACCTTCATGCACTCTTAAAAGAGCTATCCTTTCCTCTTGCAATCTGATTTCACTGTATAATCTGCGCTAGGATACTCCAGCTCCTCATTTGAAACTACGGTGCAGTTTCAAACAATAACTGTCTGTAAAACAGCCAGATTCCTTAACAAGATTCATGAGCAGAGCTATCAGAGTGCATATCCATGGACGAGTCATTGTTGCTCAGAGAATTAGACTCTCTGCTTACACCATCATGATTCCTGGCGCCGTTTTGTGAAGACCCCCCTCCTTGTGATAAATGATAGTGTTGAAGGCTACGGCGAACTGGGCTGGAGAGTGCATTTGAGAATACCGAGTTCTTTGCCTGATCAGAGTAAGAAGGCCGAGGGGCAAGTCCTACTGATGTCTGCCCAAAGATACCAGAAGAGGTTTGCATTCCGGCGTTTTGGTGCGGAAACTGCAGCCTTGGCGACATTGGTGGATCTTCTACCACGTAATCTAACTCATTCTGCAAGACAAAATAACTGTCATACAACAACTGATTTGACGGTTTAACAAAATGACGGTCTTACAACAATTGATTTGATGAGTTAACAGAATGACGGTCTTCCAACAATTTGAAGTTGCTCTTTGGTATTCCACGTACTTTATAAAAGGATCACAAAAGTAAGTACAATAAACTTTTTTTTTGTGGGTGGGGGGCAGCACAAAAGCACCATAGTCTTTTTGCCAGATAAAACTGTAATGACCTTCCAAAACTACAGAAAAATACCGTGAACTATTCGAAATCATTGTTAACGACGTCAAGGTCAAGGATAAAAGGTCTAAATAATTGTTATTTATATATATTAAACACAAAGTCCATAGAGTTAACATAGAAGATATATAAAGTACAGGCGACAATTTGTGCCCCATAGTCTTTTTGTCAGATAAAACTCTAATGACCTTCCAAAACTACAAAAAAATACCATGACCTATTCGAAATCATTGTTAACGGCGTCAAGATCTGGGATAAAAGGTCTAAAAAAATCGTTATTTATGTCTACTAAACGCAAAGTCCATCAAGTTAACATAGAAGACATAATGTATAGGTGTCAAATTGTCCAAAACATGTCAGCCACTTCACACATGACAACTCATGCTGACACACACACAAGATCACAAACACACAGAAGAAAGACAACAACTCATGATAGTTTTGTGAAATTTACCCCTTGATAAAAAGAAAACAGTGGCATTTGGGGCCATGAGCTTGCTCAGAAGGTTACTACTCCCAAAATTACTCTAGCTGGAGGACGGGAACTATAAACTTTTTATGATTTATCTCTTAAAAACTGTTAGGTATGATAAATTCTTGAATTCATTGGAATTTTTGTACAAACAGTGTCTCCATTGTACAAAAGAAAAGAGTGACGCTTGGAGTAATCATCTTTCTTAGAAGGTAGAAGTATGATAAATTCTTGAATTCATTGGAATTTTTGTACAATGTACAAAAGAAAAGAGTGACGCTTGGAGCAATCATCTTTCTTAGAAGGTCACTACCAAAAATTACCCTGGCTTGAGTACATGTAACTATAAACTTTTTATTGATTTCTCTTAAAAATTTCAGTTATGGTAAATTCTTAACTTCATAGGAATTATAGTGCAAACTGTATCTCAATCCACATACTGAACGACTATTCAATCAACTTAGGGAGACCTGTCAGATCCGATGAGGGACTATCCAGTCCATTTGGGTTTTCCATCATATCACTTGTACAGTGTGACTGTTTGTTCCATATAGTGTTCCATGTGGCACTTAGTTATGCATGCTATGCATGCTTTCAGTTGAACATAAGCCTTGTTATCCTTTATAATGACTGGAGCTACGAGCTTCCCAAGAGGTTAACCATTCGGAAATTGCTCACATCCGAAAAGTTTGATATAGAGTTTGCAATGGTTCCTCCCTTAAAAATGCAGGTTATGATACCCTTCAGCTCATAGGGATTATCCAGAGACCCTCCTCATGCATATCCACATTAGGAATATTCAGTCCACTTGCGTAACCCTCTATCCACATATCCAATGTTAGGTTGAGTTGGGGAGACAAAACTCATTCGCGTAATTGGAAAAAAGAAAAAAGAAAAAAGAAAAATAAGAAAACCTTTCACATAATTGAAAAAATGTAACTCAAGAGTAAAGGAGATCTTAAGTATTGGGCACAGTTAAATATTGGATCGTAAGCATCAATAACAGTGGGAAACAACCTTTTCTGTGAAAGCATATTTGTTGTGAGGAAGCATGACATGTACCTTGTTGCTCAAGTGATTTAAGGTCCAATGCTACTCCGGATAATTTGTGGTGAAGAGGTCAATGGAAACCAAGGGTTTTTTAACAAAAAACGAATAAGAATCTAATTGGAAGAACAGGAATTCTATTGGTCATGCTTGGGTAGAGAATTATTCCTCCTGTTGGAAGCCCCACCTCTAGAGAATGGCAATAGGAAAAGGTGCAAGACAATTTTTGGCAAGTTAATCAACCTATAATTTCTGTAAAAATGGTAGTGAAAGATAAATGGAATAGCAGCCCATCAAAGATCTTTAGTTGCATTTCATATGCATAATGCATTAATGCAACATTATCTGACATCATATTACCAGGAACCTGATTCCCAAGCATCAAAGTTTGTGAAAGGTTGCATTATACCATTTAGTATATAATGTGGCCATTTTACACAATCGTGATTGGGTCCACCAAAAGATTATCAGAATTGTGACTCTTCTTAACATGGGTCTTATCCAGAGTAAAATGTCTTTGTTCAGCAATAGTAGAGGTAGTTGGTGGTAGTGATGGGGTATCTTAACATAGGTCTTTTCCAGAGAAAAATGTCTTTGTTCAGCAATAGTAGAGGTAGTTGGTGGTAGTAATGGGGTATAGCAGAAGTGGTAGAGATAGTAGAGGCGGCAATAATGTTTTAGGTGAAGATGATGATGGTGATAGTGCAGCATTAGGATTACAACTTACAAGGTAGTGATGGCCATGGCTTTGGGAACAGCAATGGCAGCAAGGCAGTGTTTGGGGAGGCAAATGCAATCACACAATATTGGAGTGGCACTGGATGCGATGCTGACAGTGCAATGACGGTGGTTGAGGGGTGCGGTGTAGAAAGGAGAAAGACAAGGGATGAAAAGAAGCGAAAAAGTAATTTTTTTGGGAATTAAGACTTTAATGACATTCACACCACGTGAAAATGCAGCAAGTACCAACAAAGATGAGAAGTACTGGCCATAAAAATTGTCGAAAATTTAGATATGAGAACTAACTGTATATTTCTTCTAAATAGATGTACATTTAGCCCATATATGTATTGTTATTATTCATATTTGAAAGGGCATAAGTTTCACAAACTCTTCTATAAAACAATAGGCTTTTGTCAAGGATAGATACCATCATTCATCTGGTATCTATTTTTACAAAGTGAGTAATGGTTCACACATTTGTAATTACTAAACGTGCATGGACACACACGTCTTGTCCGGTATTTTCAGACACATCAACTGTTGGTTGGGAGGAAGTAACCTACATTGTAGCAGTATTTCCTTCCATGTGGATAGGGTAACTACAAATCCAAAGTCACTGCATGCACAGGTATTGAAAATTATCATTACTCAAAAATCAAACTACATACAAAGATTGAAATAATAAATAAAGAGCAGTGAAATGGAAAACTCAAGCCACAACACAACACAAATTTTAAGAGCGATCAGCTAGGTCGTACCTGAATGTGATTGACAATATCAGCGGCTGCCACCCTTGACCCTGCCTCATGCTGTCTCAATATCCACTGGTATACTTTTTCCTGCAGAAATACGGAATCAGACAGAGCTTCTTTCAGCACGTAATATGCTTGCCATAGCAGTTCAATACATTATAATAGATGCATTATGGTGAACATTCCCAAAAAGACTACAAAAATGGAATCCTGGTATTGAAACTATTGATAATGGTTTACAATCACAATTTAGTCTTGGCAGAGGGACTTTTAAGGCAGTTTTAGCGGATTCAGATAAATATTATCAAATTATTAGTATCAATGGATGAAAAACTAAAGTTTCTAAAATAAATAAATACCTTCTTATGTTTTCCATTTCTTCAATTAAAATTAAATTGAGACAAAATCTTGTGCAATCCAACAGCAAAAATTCCTAAGTTGATGATACCCTGGAGATGTTAACAAAGTTTCTCAATCTAATACTGAGTATTGAGTTTTCAGCAATATTGATGTCATCACATTCCCTCCACCGAGAAATCACCATAATAGGTAGTTGCTACATTTTCATCTGGTGTAAATCCTTTAACTAAAGTGAATTTAAACCAATATAGCAGAAAGGCCTTATTGAGATAAAAAGATTAGCCTAATATAATATGGTTTGTATATCGGGTTAAAACCACAGGCAATAAAGTAATTAATCTAGCCAACAATTCAATTATTTATTATCTTTTTCTAGTTGATTAGATTTCTCTCCTATCAATCTGAAGAAGAATGGTGTTGATCTTCAACAAGTGGAAGTTCTCAGTTTTGACAATTTCAAGTGATTATCTTTTGATTATTGCATGGCATAACTCAAGGGTTCTTTTCTATTATTGCATGGCATAACTCAGAGTTAACCAAAAATTTTCTACTCACTGATTCTTCTTTTCGTTTTTCTTATATAATACAATACTAATAAATTAAACTCCATTATAAGCAGCACCCCCAAATTACCTCAAATTTTCTCACTCGCCAAAATTCCAACCCATTAACTGATGCAAAACTTATCACGTTCATTCATCAGAATAAGTAAGCACGTAGCCATAAGCAAACCAAACATCAAGCTTAACAGCATAACGGAAATTATAAAATCACCGAAAAAATAAAACAAGATTCAAACTTTAAGCACGAGAAAAGGAAAAAGGAGGGCACTGACCAATCCATGGCGCTCTCCGGCCTGAAAAGAGACCTTCTGCTGGTTCATGGCCTGCGTGTAGAGCTGCGAGAGGGAGTTCGCGGCGCTGCAGAAGGTCGAATACATGCTTCGATCGATCTCGTCAAGCCTTGACGCCTCTGATTTCCTCTTCCTTCCCATTTGAGTCTCGATCGAAATCCAAGGATCGATTCAATTCGAAACCCTAGAACTTTGTGAGAGAGAGAGAGAGAGAGAGAGAGAGAGAGAGAGAGGATTTTATTTCTGACATCCGGTAACCGCTGGAGTTTCCAGATGGGTTTGGATTGTGTGATGCGGGCATTACACCTAAGAGGATTCGGATCCGCGAGTGATAGTGTGAGGCCCGTTGGCGCTGTTATGGGCCTGTTGGTGGCTAGGCCCAGAGACCAAGTACTGCTTTTATATCAACTCAATGTGACTTTATTAAACAATATCTTAGAAAAAATGAAGAGTGAGAATAAAAATACTATATCTAATATTAGTTACCAACTCGAGTACTTTTTATTTTGTTTTTAGTTTTTCAGGGAAAAAAAGTTTAAAGAAAAAGGTAAGAAAATTTTTTATCCTTGATTTTCTACTTGGAAAGAATTGGCTCCATTTTTTAATTTTCCCTTGATTTACAGGGCCGAAAATACGCTTCTTAAACTGTTGGCACGTGACTTTTTTACCAAATGCAAAGAATCTTCAGTATTAGACTAATTGATGATTGTTGCTGGCTAATCATATTGAAATCTTTAGAAGCCTAATTTACGTTTACCAAAAATTCAAGATCTTTTAAAATTTAAAAACGAGAGGGAAAAATATAATTTTAGTTTTTTTTATTTTAGTTAATATTTTTAAAATCGTCTACGAGATTTCATGAATCACTATTCTTCAAATATATGAACATCTCATCGACTTGGTTATTAATATCGTAGAGGTATGATTCAAATATGAAGTTTCATTTATTTATCCAAGTTGATTTATTCACGAACTCTAATGTTGTTATTGTCTCTTCTTCTTGTGTGTGTAAACTTCTAATGTTGTTATTGTCTCTCCTTTGTATGTATGTAAAATTACAGGTTAATGAAAGTTCAATTTGTGTGCATTCGCACGAGAACATGTGAATAGAATAAGGTTGGTATCATCTATTTTTGATTTGTTAGTACCTTGAATACGTTCATTCATGAATTGTTTTATTTTACATGCATGATCATACATTTTACCGTGATTATTTAATCATTATCTTGATATCGACATTACTATTCATTTCTTTGTTCTTATTAGACAATTTTTTACTCTATTTCATTAAAAGGCTATACTACCCATCGGACTCTAGTGGACGATAGCACGCCGATGTCGTTCCCTTCGGTGGGCCTTGAAGTGACATCACATATTTTTTACTGAATAAAATCAAAAGTTTAAATATTTGTTCTCATCTGCAAGATCAGTACGTTTTTTTATTGTTTAATCTGTTCTCAAATATTCGTATTAGATTCTAATTTTTTTTTAATTTATTGTCCAAAGTCAAAAATGCTTGGAAGATGCAGGGATTAGTTTTCTTATTTATGATTTAAATTTGATTATTTATTGGTTTAGTTGATAAATACTCCAGAGAAAGAGACGGAGCTAATTCTGTACGGTGTAGAGAATTTTACAATGGGAGCAAGGTGACTATTTTTAATTAGCAGGCCATTGTGTTTGATGTTATGATATTTGTTAGTTTGCATTTATCATCGTTTATCTTTTTGAGTTATTTGCATTTTTAAATACCCACAAACTGTGACTTGAACCTACGTCTGTTTGTTTGTTTTTGTTATTTGTATTTTTTTTTTGTATTTTGTTTTGAACCTAAGTCTTATGGTAATGGACATGGTGAGAGGTTATCAAGCCTCTTCTTAACTTTGCAGGATTCTTGATAAAATTAGTATTGATTTATTGTTTGCATATTTTATAGGGACAAATACTCTCAAGAAATATTTACTTTTCCTTTTATTGGCAATGAATACAAATTTTTGAGTATGTTAGATATTTGCATGTTATTTGCATATTGTACAGAGCTAAATACTATCTAGAAATATTTCCTTTTTATTTGTATTTTATTTATTTTGCCCCAAAATATATTTATTTTTTCATGATTTTTTAGTTCATGAATAATTGTAGTAGCATAAGCATATGTTAGATATATGAGCTAATGATGGCTTGTGTTTCTTGCATATAGTAAGTGTTTTTTTTTGTTTTTTGTTTTTTTTGTTTATTAAGTTAAGTTAACTTGAGATATGTACTAAGATAGATTGATTATTTTTTATGAGAAATATATGATGGGTTAAAATTGTTCGAGACACTAATTTACTTTGCTGTGAAGTGAATATTAATGTGAAATATGCAATGGGTCACGATTGTTAGATACCTGATTAAATTTAGTTCTTTTTAAGTGTTTATCTAGCATGGTTCGCAGGGGTTGTTCCCTCAAACCAATTCTCTCTTTTATTTCTCCCTTGCAAGTCTACAACAGGTGAATTCCTCCCTCTTTTTCCTTCACATTTCTCTTCTTATTTTAATTTTTAGGTTAATATGACATTCATTGTTATCATAATAAATCTTTTATAAAATTTATAGTAATACTGTCAAAATGGTAAAATGTTTATGATTACGTTAGATATGTTCTTATTATAAGAAAGTTGAACAATATAGGATTAATTTTAAGAAACACTATAATATGTCTGGATTTATTTTCGTATCATATATATATATATATATATATAATTTTGAAATAATAGTAGATAAAGAAATGTATAAATTGGTGTAAATTTTCAATCGCACCTTCGGCGCACGCGGGAATCGAACCCAGACACCCCACAAGGAAACGACACGACTTTATCATATGATCTACTGGGCCACCCCTTAATTGGTGTAAATTTGTGTTTATGCTACTTTGAATAGTATATGATACTAGTATAAGATAGGTATTAGAAGATAGGTATTGGAAGATGGATATGAGTCTTTAAGATTCTTTTTGTAAAAAGAGATATCGAATCAGTGAGATGTGACCTGCCTCGTACGGACTAAAATAGTAGTTGTTATAAACATATAAATTACACAACACGAACTAAAAAGGTATTGCTGCCGATATAAAGAACATGGCTAGAGACAAACAAAGTATGGTCTACTCCCTTAGCAATGCTTCACAATTCAAAATTTTTGAATCCAGAAATTGTCACCGTTCCACCATGAGTTCTCTACTTGCTCATGATGATATCCAACATCAATAATTCCTCTCAAGACATTCCTTCAAAAAAAAAAAAAAAATAAATAAATAAATAAAATCCTCTCAAGCTACATTACAAATTTGGCTTTGAATATAAAACTAGTATTCATCTCATGCTAAGCATGGCCTAATGTTTTGTTTTGCCCATCTAATCAGGATTGGTTTTGTGTCCTTTAATCTTGTTGTATTTTTTACTCTATCTAGTTTGAAACAACCAAATAATTAGATACAACAAAACACCAAATAGTATAGCCACAATTTGACAATTGACAAAATTTTACCCTATCATGATATCCAACATCACTAATACCTCTCAAGCTACGCTACAAATTTGGCCTTGAATATAGAATGCAGAATCGAAGTTTATATGTAGAGAAAGAGAAAGTCGCATAAAGATGATTTCTTTACCTAATCTAAATAACTTGGGATATCCATTTGAAAAGATTATTTTGCAAGTCGATGTGAGTGTGTGAATAAACAGTTTCTAATGTTGGACAATAAGTTTGTACTGGAATGTTGAGCAGACTTTTTAAATATCATTTTCCTGCTTAATCTACTTTATATTTCATTCTTTTTTGTTGCCCCGACTGTACTTATATATTAGTTTGTTACTCGTATAATGCATAGAAAAACATAGAAATGTAACATTTTCCGTAAGTTTGGAAAAGAAAGAAAATGAGCGAGAGAAATTGAGGTTGCTTATTAATACTACATATGTTGAATTTTGACACAATTGTTTTAGAACAACACTTTATGAGATAAAGAAGATGAAAAATATTTTTAAAAGAATGAGAGATGAATAATGTTTCCAGCAAATGAGGCCTATCTCAATTTTCAAATTACTGCAACTAGTGGCATTTGTGATTAAAAAAAAAAGATTTAAAAGATCATAACGACTATGTCATTGAGATAAAATATGTCATTTTTAAATTTTTTAATCGTGTTTCTTCAACCTTTAAACCCAAAAAAAAAAAGGAAAAGAAAAGAAAAGCACCATCTAGAAAAATACACATTCAATAATGCACCACCACATGGCATAAAAGCAAAAGGACCCTTATAAATTTGAATACATAGACCCTAAACTAAGTTTCCCTGTGCGCAACAACTAACACTGTTCATAATAACGCACAAAAAAGCCCACAACATTACAGCCTGGCTCACTAAAGGGGCCTGACACCAGGCCCACCCCATAAGATCTCGCTCCACACGACTCTCCAAGCACACCTGTACGGCGATAACAACTCTTTGGAATAGGCGCGGCCTTATTTTATTTTCTTTTATTTTTAAAAGAAAACAAAAAATGGTTCCCGTACGTTTTTAGGTCTCGCTGAATTGACCGGAGTCTGCCGAAGTCAAAGCCCAGCTCCTCGCCTATCGACGCCTCAATTCCTCGGCGAGATCTCGACGCTTACTGCCTTGGCGATCGATGGTTAAATTTTCGGATTAGTCCTCGTCGGATCCCGAAATTTCTTTCAGGTCCCTGACCTCATCTTGATTCTTATTTCTTTATTTGTTTATTTTTCTAAAATTTGCTTATGTTCTACTCAGTGGAAATCTGCGCTTTTTTTAGCGTGCAATTTATTTTTATTTTGTTTTCTTGAATTATTCTGAGATCTAGGTTTCAGTTTGCTAATGAGGTCGCTGTTTATAGTTTTACATTTTCTGAGGGGATTTCTGTGATTTAGGGCTTTAATCCCTTCCGATGGTTCTTTTAGCTTATTAGTTGGAATCAGGATTTGGGGATCTGAATTCTTTTGGCGATATCTTTTTTTTGATAGTTTAGGTTATTTAATTAGTTACAACTTGGGAAATTTGATAGTTCCTCAGTTAGTTTTTTTCACTTTGATATATTAATAAATTAATGGCTCTCCTTTTCTGACAATGTTGGCATATTCTTTGACAAAAAAATTAATTTTTGTTAATTATGAATGGTAATGTTAATTGAAAGTTGCCATCTTTTCTGATTTAACTAATTTAATTAAGAACTAATGGGGCTTATACTTTTGTTTATATAAAACTTAGTCTGCTAGTTGCTATCTTTATGCTGTTTTATAATCAGAGCTTAGTAGCATCAATTCTTTGCTAGTACAAGAAAGAAGATTAGTTCGTGGGAGTGCTTCATATCTTTAATGAATTAAAAAAATTATTGCTTAAAGTTAGGATGCAACTGTGCAGATAACTTAGTTGTATATCTCAGATACTTGCCAATGAAGTCTAAGCTAAATGGGTCACCTGTCGATTATTTCAGTTATTCATGAATTATGCATCTTTAAATTTAAATGTGTGCACTTGAACTCTCTAAATGTGTTAATTTGACTGGGAAATGTTCTGCATTCTTAATCCAGATAAAAAGGACAGAAGGCATTTTCTTTATGATGTGTGGTTGAGCTGCAACAATGCTGTTCGCTGTCGAAGGAGGAGGATTCTTCTCTTCTTCTGCATCAGGGTATAGCAAAGGACTTGCCCTTTTACTCTTGGGCCAAAGAAACGAAGAAAAACCCATTAGAGTTTCGCCATGGAATCAATACCAGTTGGTGGAGCAAGGAGTTGGATCAAAACGGCCAGTCTCCAAGAAAAAGCAACCCTCATGTGGATGCACTTCTTTCATTTGCTTCGGTTGCAAGTCGAGAGGATCCGATGGACTTTCAAATTCGAAATTGGGTTCTGTTCAAAAGGCTGAAACTTCACCAGGGTCATCTGATTCTTCTGACAGAGATAAGGTCAGAAATAGTGACTCCACTGATGAGAGCGATGTGAAGGTGTTCCTCAAGAGTAGCCTAAAGAAGTCGTCGTCTGTAAATTGCTCATTAGTAGTTGAGAATGGTGAGGATAGACATAATTCTTTGCAAGAGGGGGAAAGCAACGTATCTTGTACCGATAGGAGAAAAATTCACTGGACAGATGCACATGGTAAGGAGCTTGCTGAGATAAGGGAATTTGAACCAAGGTACATTACACTGCTCAAAAAATGAATTTAGATGTTTAATTCATAACTACTTTTCAGAACCAAGGTACATTACACTGCTCTAAAAATGAATTTAGATTTCACTTGATTTTAGGGGGAAAAAAATACATAGAGATATCCATTTATAATTTACAATGTTAGATACTCTTTGATGTTGACCATGCTCCTCTATGAGAGGTGGTAAAGTTAAGTAGTTTGTTATAGTCTAAGATTTGTAGTTTGTACAGGATGCCAATATTTCTACCTATCATTTGGTTTTAGGCATCTGGCTTAAATTCATTTGCTGGGGTAAGCTGAAATATAATCCAATGTATGTTTATAGAGTATGCTTGGTAACATTATCATAGGACATTTGGTTCTAATTTATTAATTAAAAGCATATGTTTGTCTCATGGCTTATCTTTTAGATACAAACATCGTTCTTTACTGACTGTCAATCTCATCATCTTCATTACTTTAGCCTTTCATATCGGAGTGAGTTTGCCATGTAGTGCAGAACTAAAGTTGAGAAGGATCTCTGAGTGATTAACTATGCTTCATGTGTCATGACCACTTCTGAACCTGTTCAACCTGTTTGAAATAGTTTAATTATCGAGCCAACATTGGCAAGAGGGGGATATTCTTCAAGACTAATGCCTAGCAGTAAGCAAGCATTAGAGAATCAGGATGTGCATCCGACCAATCCTTGAGACTACATTACTGGTTGAAATACCTATCCTTTAGTTATGCAGTTTAAAGAGTGTAGATGACAAGAAGTGATTAGGCGTACTTTAGCTTATAAATCTGCGGATAAGCCGATAACTATGTTGATGCATATTCCGGGAACATATTTTTTTGCCAATGTTTCATTTCCTTTATTGTTGTGTTTGCTGCTGCTGCTGTTTTTTGTCTGGCAGAAATACCAACCTCCTTAATCACACATAACTTGTGCATCAAAAGTGTGATCTCCAGTGCTTTCCTAAAGTAAACCGGATCCTAGATGATTTGAGAAGTTGATGCACCATTAATAGTTGTGATCTAAGGGATTCTTTTCATCTCTGAATGAACTGAAGATCCAGTATATCCATATCATTTAAATATCGATGGTGGGCGAGGAAGCTAAATTTAACCAAATGCAATTATAATTTGGGGCAAATTCGGAGCTTCCTCCCTGGATGCATTTGTTCTTCTGCACTAGGAGAAAATTTGAAACTCCATCCAGTTGCATGATGTTGAAGTGGATATTATAATTTAGATCTCTTCCTGCCAATTAGTAGTGTATAATTTATCAGAAGTCCTCGTCTTCTGCTCGGCTTTTCTCTTCTCTCCGGAATTTTAGCATCACTTTATTGGGTTGTGAGGTAGATAGCTGGTTGTAAAATTTTGTCAAATCATTCATGGATTTGGTTGCAAGTAATTGGGTCGCACTTGAGTGGAACAAATCCTGTCGCATGCAGATGGCATTTGTACCTTATGCCTCTCTTAACCCTGATGAAAATATATAATCCAGTCACAGTTTTGAAATTCATCAGGATGGTCCAGTCACAACCACAGAAGAAAAGAAACAAAATAGAAATGAACTGCTGTTCATATCTCCACAAGAAAAAGATAACAATTCTTCTCTGTCCCTTCCCAAAGCCTTTGTCTGTCTCTTTGCGTCTTTTCTCATCCGATACTTGCTTGTGCCTGCTAACTCATGGCAATAGCTCTCTGTAAAGGAGATGACACATCTTAGAAAACAGTCAAAAACACAAAAGAAGAGAGGCAAAGTATTAAAGTTTGTGTTTATTGCTGTTTATTTTAATTTGCTGAAAGTGGAAAACTCGCTCAGATGGCTACCAGAATTTTCCTTTACCCCAGTGAGAGTGCAAGAGCATCAGTATAAGTTAGCGTTTACGGGCTACTTATAAAGAGTGCCATTGTGACAGAGGTCTTCCATGTTCTAAAAGCTACTGTTATGAAGATGAGTTCAAAGAATAATTTTGCAAAAAGGAGAGACACGTTTAGATGACTAGGTAAGAGAGGAAATCTGTTTGGGGCACATGAGAAAGATAGGAAGAGAATGATATTTTTGTCGTTTCGAGAAGCTTGGAACAAAATTCATCAGGTTTTAAGAGAATGGACTTGACACTGTTGTTTCATCCTGTTTTCTTCCATTAGACTCCTACCGATTGTACAAGTTATTGGAATGGGATTGCAAGGACACGCCGTGTTGATTTAATCTGAATCCAAAATTTGGTCTATCCCATGCAATCTAACCTTCCTCTCTATAGATGACCCTTTCTTGGCAGGGAAAGGATCACACGATGATGATGGTGATTATATAAGGCAACTACACTCTATGTGATATTATTTTACATCATATCTTACCAGTTAGTTCTGACTATGGTTCATAATCTTCTTGCAACCACCATAGGGAAAAAAGATAGTAACCAGAACTTTGTAATTACTTGCCCAATAGCCAACTTTGCCAGAGTTCTTTTGTAAATCCAAGCCTCCTCTCCATGACTACGGACTAATCGCATCGAATGACTCAGCACATGCCATTGAACATGCTAGTAAACAATATATGTTTTCAGTTGAAAACCGAGCAACACGCCACATGAATGACAAAAGGTGAAAGCTTTTATCTGGTTGAATCAGAGATATAAATTTAGAAATAGAGATAAAATGGTCCCTTTTTTATTCGGTTAATCAAATTGGCCAACTTTGCTAGAAAACTCCATAAATGGGAATTGTTGTTGGAGTTTATTCAACCTGAGCACTTGAAAGAGCTTCTTTACTGCCGCAGAAGGTCTGAATGTTTCTGTATTACAAGGGACGGAATATAAAGTTTTATCAACTTGTTTTCAGTGTGTATTTGGGACGGAATATATACTTTTATCAACTTGTTTTCCGTGTGTATTTGTCATTTTTCCCCATTTCTTTTTACTATCGATTGTACCTGATTATTTTGATACTACAATTAACATGCTATTTCTAATATAAAGAAATAATTTTATTACACTACAGTGAGTTGGGTGCATCAGATGACGAGTTCGAACATGAGGGGGCTAGAAGATGTCAGTGTGTGATTCAATAGATTTCTGTCATAGGAATGGATCAAGCGTGCATGTTGGTGTATCAGTTGACTTATGTTCTATCGCAACTGAAGGATTGCCTTTGGCGCTCTCTTCTAGGTTCTACTCAGAGTTCTACCACGCTTCTTATTTGCCTTTCTTTGGGTGTCAATACATTTACCAGACTGGTTGCAGTTATGGAGAGCGAGACACTATTCCTGGCTTTCTTTGAAAATTTTCCGGTTTCTATTTGTTGCAGGCTGTGTATCGATCTTACTTGCATCTGTTTCGAGGAATCCAATTTTGTCAGTGTCGGCTTCTTGGTTTATCCCTATATATATTTTTTGAGTGTTGTCTCAATCTTCTTGCTTTGGTTTTGTAATTTTTTGTCATTTGTTTTTCGCATACCACAGTACAATGTATTACTTCAATATGTGATTTTCTTCATTGTGCATCTCATATGTTCTCTTATTTTTTAGATATTGTTCTGATAATGGACCCCCTTCTTGTTCAAAATCTGTAACATTCTGAGGTTTACACGATGAAGTATAGGCAAAATTGAACTCAAATTATTGAGTGCGTTCTTGTTAATCCAAAGTTTTGAGATTGAGATGCAGGCTGATAATCTTGGTTAATAAGTTTTCATGATACCCTCCGATTGCATCTCCAGGACATAAAACACTACTACAGGCTATACTCATGACGAAATTGCCTACTTCTGGCCAAAATTGTTGTGTTTAATCTCATGGGACTTCAGCCTCCTTTGCCTTCAATATTTTATATATTAGAGAGAGAGCTTTTTGGTTGAGGATTGATTTTGGAACTCCAGGTTTAGGGTGACAACCTCAAGCTTTGGCCCAATCGACTTCTTTCACAACTGAGGGGCCCGTCAAGGGGAGTATAGGAATTGCTGGGAGCAACGCTCCCCCCTCGGGCTGCTAATCAACTTAATTATGATTAATTAAGATACACTTCAGCTACTTATATTCCTCAACTATTTTATTAGCATTTAGATTCTCTGGTGTCCAAACAGAGTTATTTCATATTTGTACTAGATCATAGGAGTGTATATTCCGACACCTATAAGAGAATAGAGGCCTGTAAAACAGTAAAATATATGAAATCTCTTCACAAGGCATTAGCTGTCATGCAATACTCAGGTGATGGGTATGAATCAAATAAAAAAATTTAGAGACAATAAGTGATAACTCTTGTACTCACAAGGATGTGTGTGCAATTAACCCAATTAATTATATGATTTTTTTTCCCCTCTCCTAAAAACCTCATTTCATTCTCAATTTATAAGCAAACTGCCTCTAAAGTGGGTTTTTATTCCAATCAACCACATCCTAGTAAAATTTTCATTAAAAACTCATAGACAACCTTAAAAGATGCACATTTGAGGTAAGCGACTTATCTCCTAAAAAGACCTAAACATTCAGCAAATTGAATCACATATCTTGAATGTGAGTTTTTAAAGGGTATTGTTGGGTTTTCAGTGAAAATTTTGACCGGGAGATGGTTGATTGTAGTAAAAACCCACTTTAAAGGTGGTTTACGTGTAAATTGAAAATGAAATATAATTTCTCTAAAAATAACCATATTTTAAACTTGGTTTCTAGAAGGGGGAAAAAACCTAATTATGGAGAAAAAAATGGGTAAATTTTTGGGGCCTCCACAAACAACACCCTAGCTGCATCACAACGTGTGCAGTGAACAAATCTAGCTAAATATTTAACCAGCCAAGATGGCTCCAAAGGGCAAGGAGCAAGCGAACACCTTAAGTTGATTGATATTCACAGTTCCCTCCTTGAGAAACTTGGCTGTAGCTTATCCACTCCTTACTGATTGAAACCTCCTAATCCTTCCTCTTCCTTTGCTTCCCAAAGAACCAAACCAAACATCCAAAAAAAGGATAGAAAACAATAAGAGAAATGTCTATGCTATCTTCTTCCATTCCTTCAATCAAAATCAAACCAACTCCTTCAATCTTCTCTCTGAAACACTCAGGCATCATCAAGTGCTCTAAAGCTGATGGGCCTCTGAGGAGGCCTTCGGCTCCTCCTCTCTCCCCTCCGCCATCACCTCCACTTCCTCCTCCTCCGACCACCAACAAACCCGTTGCGTCTCCGACCCAGTCTCCAACCAGGAAACCAGCGGAATCAGATGTAACAGGAGTGACTCTGGAGTACCAGCGAAAGGTGGCGAAGGAGCTGCAGGACTACTTTAAGCAGAAGAAGCTCGAGGAGGCTGCTGACAGGGGCCCCTTCTTCGGTTTCATCGCCAAGAATGAAGTTGCGAATGGCAGGCAATTCCCTCTACTTATGTTCTCTGTTTTCTCGTCAGTTTGGATGTTTGGCTGGTTTGAGGTCGAGTTTCGATGGTTTTCTGCAGATGGGCGATGTTCGGCTTTGCTGTGGGTTTGCTCACAGAGTACGCAACGGGGGCGGATTTCGTCCAGCAGCTGAAGATCCTTCTCTCGAATTTTGGAATCGTGGACTTGGATTGATACTTCCCTTCCCCTCTGCACCCTCTTAATTTACCTTTTTTCCGAGCCTATATCATCTTTGTGATGAATTCTAGTTTGAGCTCATTTCAAGTTTCCCTGATATGAATATTGAAAATGTAAAGCTTTCTCGTTTTTCTGCTTGCAGGTAAGTATGCTCAGATTTGAATTCAGTCGGCTTTGTAACTAATCAAAATTGAACCTCTATTTTGGACGTCTCGATATCTAGGACCAAATTACATTTCTCTCCTACGGATATTTATTTATTTTTTCATAGTTCTTGGTTGCTAGAATTTTACACTATTATAACCTTTTCAACAGTCTACAACAATGGTAATCAAATATGGGTCATATTGTTCTATGTCTGAAGTCAGAAGTGTTCAGTGTTTCAGAAAGCCAAGGTGCCACACAGAATATTTTATTGAATTCAAGTCGAGCGTTTGAATATAAACAGCTCAACAAAACTTTAATATTTTTAAATGATATCAAAATCAAGATCAAGAAATTCAGACATCTAAATGAATTGTGTTATTTAAACATGAAAGATATAATGAGAAGTGCCAATACAGTTCTACAGGTCAAGATCAGTACCTATACAGAAGAATAAGAACCGGCTGCTCTCGTTGTTCTCAGCAAAAGTTGCACAATAATAAAACCGGACAAGATCATTTGCACACAAAGTAAATCAACAAACCCTCAGTAAGAAATGAAATTGCGAGACCTAAGACTCGCAAACAAACATAGAAACCAGCAGATCATTGTAAGAAGATACCAGTCGATGAGTTAGTACTTGCTAGGAGACTTCCAATTGGTGAATAATCGATCTTAGTGTTGCTGTCAAAAAATAGCTCAAACATAACTGAAAAATCAAGCTGCCCCTTTGTCCAGAAACAATTCAGCATCATCACCAAGGGTAGGACATGGAATTTCTCGCATATACATACCATTGAACTCTGTTGAATAATTTTCCTCTTGACTTTGGGTTTCCTTGGATACATCATTTACATTATAGCATAGATTTTCATGATATTGTGTTTACAAAATGCCCCTGCCCAGAATAACCAAGTTCATGATCTTAAGAGGAGAGTGCTTCTGAGATGAATATTATTAAATAAGTAGGAGGACCCGGCTTAATGCAGCTTAAAATGGTCTAGATGATTGATATGCCACTCAATTCAGAATATGTTTTTAATCAATCTTCTTCCTAAAACAATAAATTTCAAATATTTCCATGGTGGTAATTCTTTATCGTTCTCAACCAAAAGGTAGAGAAGAGCTTACTCCTTGGAAAAAATTATGAAAAGCTCAGTATCTTTCTCATTGTGCATCACTGATACAACTTGAATGCTAGATTTAACTCTCATTGTATGAAAATCTTCAATAAATTACTTACCAGTAATCCCCACAGGAACATTTTCCATCTTCAAAATGATGAAATCTATTACTATCCCTTAAAATTATCTGCCGTTCAACAATCTTAGAAATGTATCCAAACGCCGAGTGACAATCCCCACAAACCCTAAGATTCTTCATGATTCTTATCGGCATCCTTCCTGAAGAGCGGGTAAGAACAAATGCAACTGCTAGCTTCTCACTATGGTAACTCAACAACTCCTCTTTGTTTTCCACTTCGAGATCATATAAAGCAAACTCTGTCTTAGGAACATAACCCAAATCCTTCATCTTTTGATTCAAAAGTCGTAGTTTTGCATATATCTCTTCTGTATCGGAATGCAATCTATCTCCAGCCATGAAAACATGAACTCCATCCCTTAAATTGACCCAACTGCATCCTGCTTCCTTTTTTGTTGCTACTCCTCTCATTGCAGCTCGAGATTTTGCTACATTTTCCCAATTCCCTCTAGATGCATATAGATTAGAAGAGAGTATATAATTTACTGGATTCTGAGGTTCGAGTTCTACAAGCATCTGAGAAGCTTTTCTCCCCAAATTGCTTTTTGCACCATCTTTCGATCTACAGCAAGCAACTAATACTGTTCTCCAAATAAGAATATTAGGGCTCATTGGCATTCTTCTAATGAAATCTTCCATCTTGTTGAGCTCGCACGCTCGTCCCAAGATATCTACAACACAAGAATAATGCTCCATACGAGGAACCAATCCATAGTTCTTGCTCATAGATTCAAAAAACTCCAGTCCTTTTTCCACTAAGCCAGAATGGCTACAAGCATGTAAAACCCCAACAAACGTTACATGATCAGGTTTTTGCTTGGTGCTCTGCATCTCCTTGAAAAGCTCTAGGGCTTTTTCACCATGCCCATGTCTAGCATAGCCCGAGATCATAGAATTCCAAGAGAACTCGTTCTTAATAGGCATCAATCTGAAAGCCTTGGAGGCATAATCTATTCTTCCACATTTTGAGTACATGTCAACAAGAGCACTGTCGACAACTACATCCGATTCTAACTGAGACCGTAGTCTAAAAGCATGGATTTCCATCCCACGATCTAATGTCGCTATTGAGGCACAAGCGCTTATAACAGTTGCAAATGTGAATGCATCCATATTTTGATCATTTTGCATCATGAACCAGAGGAAATCCATGGCTTTAGACAGAAGACCATTCTGAACATAGCCTGCAATCATAGAATTCCATGACATACCGTCTCTCCTATTATACATTCTTGTAAAGATTTGCTCGCTGGAGTCCATGTCGCCCGATTTTGCATAGCAAGAAATTAGGGCATTATCGATGGTATTATTATCTGAAATTGAACGTTTCAGCACTAGAGCATGAACTTGCTTGCCTAATTCAAGAACCGAAAGCGGAGATAAAGCAGAGAGAACATTCATGAGTGTTACTTTGTTTGGCGTCCATCCACGTCTCATCATATCTAAGAAAACCCCAACTGATCGATCCAAGGATTCCTCAGATTTGGCTAACAAACCAATCATAGAATTCCATGAAACTAGGTCATAATCAGACATAGAATTAAAAACCTTCCAGCAATCTGAAATACTTCCACATTCACCGTACATTTTAAGAAGCGAATTTGCCACTGAAACATCCAAATCAAGACCAAATTTCATAGCGACAGCATGTACTTGTGTCCCAGAACTTAAGAGACCCAAGTCTGCAGAGGAACTCAATGAGCTGATTAATGTAAAATTTGAAGGCACGATGCCGGTTCTGAGCATATCGGCAAATCTCATTAATGCCTCTTCAAAAATCCCATTTTGATCGAGACCCGATATAATTGAACTCCAGGAGATCTGATCCCTTACACGCATATGTTCGAAAATCCAACATGCTTCTTCAATAGCACAACATTTTGCGTACATGTTAACCAACCCATTCTCAATTGCAACCTTAATTCCAATCAAGCCGGCCCTAATCAAAAACCCATGAACTTCTCTCCCCATCCTCCTTCCTTCCTCTGGCACTTTGAAGTCTGAAATCGCACTAAGAAGAACTACATAAGAATCGGAGTTCATCTCAATTGAATCCCCGGTCTCCCTAAAAACCTCAACAGCCTCTTCTCCTCGATTCTGCTTAACCAATCCCACAATCAAACCGTTCATAGATACTGCATTCTTTTCGCTCATCTGTACGAAAACTCCTCTTGCTTTACAAAACACTCCGAACCTAGCAAACGCACTGACCAAAGCACTGCCCACGTAGAGATTGCTCAGAAACCCATTCTTTGAGACCCGTGAAAGCAACTGATCAAGAATGAAATTCCCGGACCCCCAATCATAAGTCGAGATTATCAGGCTCCCAAATGTATGCTCGCTCGGCTCAAAACCCTCCTCCTGCATTTTCGAGAAAAGCTCAAACGCAGAAGAAACGTCTCCTCTGCGAGAATCCACCCCAATAATCGAATTCCAAGAGATCAAATTCTTCGTCAACATCTCGTCAAACACGCCACGTGCATAGCTCGAAGACCACAAGCAACAGCTCCCATACATCGAAATCAACGCATTGCACACAACACTATCGGACGCATGCTGAGTCTTTGCCAGCAAGCCGTGAACCTGGACCCCAAACCCAAACCGGTCGGGCCCACAGTCCTGACACGCGCGGAGAACGGCGGCGAGAGTAAAATGAGTAGGCAAGCAGCCATCCGAGACCATAGATTTGAATAAGCTAAGGGCATTCTGGGGGTAGCCGGCGTTGGTGTAGCCGGAAATGAGGCAGTTATAGGAGACGGGGTTTCGTTGGGGGATTTCGTCGAACAGGTTGTGGGCGTGTTCGAGCTTGGAGGATCGGGCATAGTGGGCGATGAGGCAGTTGGAGAGGAAGAGGTCGTGGGTGAAGCCGAGCTTGATGAGGGCGAGGTGGAGGGTTTGCGGGGCGAGGGATTTGTGGGGCCCGACGAAGCGGCGGAGGAGGTCGACATAGGAAGGAGGGTGGGATGGAGGAGTTGGGGGCGAGGGGTTGGGAGGTGAATGGAGGTAAGGTAGGGGGAGGGGAGGAGAGCGGTGGCGGGTCTTGAGGAGGAGGGAGGTCATGACTTGTTATGGTAGTTTCACGGTGGGGGTTTTTTGGCGGGAGGTTAGGTGTGAGATCATGATATGATATGATATTTGCAAGAATTTTGGAATTGTGGATATTTTATTAGATTAACATTGTATGGGTTTAAAAATGGACTTTAAAACCCCTAAACTTGGGGTTAAAATAAATTTTTTTTGTGCTTATATATTACTTAAGTGTGGGAGAGTACCTTACTCGAAGTATCAATAAAATGAACGGGTTGTTAAAGTATTTTTTTTCGTTGGCATTTTCCAATCATGAGAATCAAAATTTTTTATTTTTGGAAGTGTGAGGGTATTTTCTATTCGTTTTCTTAGGGCGAGGGTGTTTCTGATAGTTTTTCCTTGTATAAGAGCATTTCAAAAATTCTAGATTCTAAAAAAACTCACGTGACTAAAAGAGCCTCTTTCTTTAAATAAGAGTAACAGATAATAGATGCTACTCATACTTAAAAACCTATATATTGTAAACTCGTTAACACATCTTTTATAAACTCATTTAAAATCTTATACTCTTTATAACTTATTTTTCTTAACGTCGTTCTAAGACAACTTTGTCAAAAGAGAATCAAACTACGGGTCTCAATGAGACCCTCTAAAAAAACTCCTAAACAATGTGACATCTTAACACCCATGATTATAAATCTGACCCCACAGTGGAAATTCTAACAAAGAGACTAATTCAAAACAACTAATAAGATTTAAGAGACCTAATATCAATTTGAATAATCTGAGGGCCTAACTTCAAAATATTAAAGATGTCAGGGACTAATAAAATAAATATCCCTGAAAGATGGTTCGCTTTTACATCTTCAACCTAAACTCTCGGTTCTCAGCGCACCCCAAGCTCAGCCCCTTCAGTTTCGCATAAACCCTAGTTTTCTACTGCGAAACCCTCAAAGAATCAGCGATGGCGGAGGCGCCAAAGGTCTCTCTTTTCCTCCCTCCTCTCCTAATTTCTTACAAAAATCTATTTTTTAAACTTTTTTTTTCATTACTCATCGCAGGAATCATACCCTTTCTTCACTCTATCGAATGCCAATCAATTGGGTTCAGGGTTCGGATTCGGGTTCTTTGATCAGTCATCCAAACCCAAAGAGCCCCTACCTCCTCCCACCGAAGTGGTCCCTTCAGAGGTAGTAATCACCACTCAAGGTTTCATTTTTCTTCTTATTTTGCCCACTGTTTATCTGGGTTTCTCTTTATTTCATCAAAATACTGTTTCTTTGAAAAAACTAGGAAAAATCACCTGCTGACTCGAATGCAGATCCTATTGAGATCGCCTGCGGGCTTACACTTCTCAAGGTAATCGCATTATTCACCGCATTTTAAAGATTATTGACTTTGACTGTTAAATTTGTAAATTTTGTATTGTTTTGGGGTTTGTTTTAGGGAAAAGTTAGCGCCTTTGATGTCTTTGGAGTGTCCAATTCGGATTTAGTACCCGGTAAATATGAAGGTGCGTTTGTCATTGTTAGTTTTTTTCCCCTTTCTAGAATTGAGAGAAAGAGAGTTTTCTTTTCAATAAGAAGTTTAAGTTTATTTATTAGGGGGCCTGAAACTATGGGAAGGGTCAATTGATCTGGTGAAGGCGCTTCACTCTGAGGTCCAAGAAGGTCGGTTGACGATCAAAGGAAAGAGAGTGTTAGAGGTTTGTTGCTTTGATTATGTTTATATTTTTGAGATCATTTGCTTCAAAGTGATAACATTGGTGGTGTCTATCTATTTTTGATTTGAAGAGTAAAAAAGTTAGGACTTTGGTACT
This sequence comes from Asparagus racemosus, assembly GCA_037177215.1. Taxonomy (NCBI): domain Eukaryota; kingdom Viridiplantae; phylum Streptophyta; class Magnoliopsida; order Asparagales; family Asparagaceae; genus Asparagus; species Asparagus racemosus. The sequence continues at coordinate 6,588,250 of JBAKGM010000365.1, read as the reverse complement.
TGTACAATATAAAGAAGCTATGTAGGGTGAAGGAACATGAGCAAGATGGCATCAACATATGGTGCATTACAAAACTAAAATTGTGAATTAATTTATTTATCTAATTTTAATAAGAATTTAAATAATTTTAATATTTAGCTAATTAGGATGGCAGCTTCTATTTCCATTTGTTTTAGTTAATAATTAACTTTTAATATTTGAACTTGTTATGTTAAAGAAGCTCTGTTTAGTTGCTCAATTATGGTTTGGCATCGAAGTGTGCTCTTATGTTTAGTGAAGCCTATAAAAAGGCCATTCCATGATCATGTTTATTCAGCTTCGAGTTTATGAGTTAAATACTGCTTCTGTTTTCCTTCTGTTAATTTTCTCTATTGCTCAAAACCAAATTTCTTTCTTCCAGCTTGTAGTTCCTATCATCTCCGCTCTTTCTCAAGATGTACTTGGTCCACATATATGTAGTCACTAGTCACTTTATTGAAAATTCGAAACATCAGAGATGTTTGGTACTGTAGGAGACCAATTTTCAGACTAATGCATCCCGCATTGCGTCTCGCTCCCTCCCTCCCCCCCTCTCCATATCTCGTTGACCAATTAATCATTCCTCCTGCATCTGTCACTCCAGAGAGTATATGACGTGATTTGTCAGTTATTTGCTCTTACAGACATGGTTTTTCAAATCGTTTGGCTTACAGACAATCACTACTGGGAATAGTGGGCTCAAAAAGGAGTTAAAAAACTGAGTTAGTGTCAAGCATTGTACACTGAGAGCTGAGTGTAGGAAATTTACCTCAGTTGAATGACATTCGTCGTGGTTATGTTGGAACTCATCTTACTTTGATCCCTGAATAATTTTGTTGGATTTTACTGAATATATTTGAATTAGAGCAAACACATTCAACTTAATAATGGTTTTGAAGTGACAGTATATCAAGAGATCACCTTCTTTGCCTAAGAAAGTGATTCTACTCATATTGAAGATGAATCGTTTTAATATAATTTTTTTTTTTGCTGTTCAAACTAAAAAAATGTATGTTCGAATCATTGGGGTTATAACTGACCAATGAATTCTTCCTTATCAGCTTGGATGTGGTCATGGGTTTCCTGGGATCTTTACACTTATTGAGGTAAGAATATAAATCTTGTGAAATATTTAGCATATCTTGGCCTAATTGATGTATATGCTCCTTAATATTTTGAACCAGGGTGCAACTACTGTCCATTTTCAAGACTTCAATGCTGAAGTCCTTAAGTTTCTTACAATACCAAATGTAAAAGCTAACGTTGAGCAAGTATCAAATAAAACAGAGGCAAACATCTCTTCTGATGTCCACTACTTTTCTGGCGATTGGAGCGAGATTCACAAGCTCCTATTACCAAGTTGCTCTAATGAGCAGCAGAACACATTAGACAATAGCTCATCTGATGGCTATGATGTCATTTTGATGGCTGAAACTGTGTACGAGCTTTCCTCTCTACAAAGTCTATATGACCTTATCAAGAAGGTTAGTTCACAATGCAACAAATTTTGCTAAATCCCTCCCTCCTTCCCTCCCTCCCTCCCTCATTCTTATACTAATCATCCTTATTCTAATCATCTAACCACTTTGATTTGGTAAAAATGTATATTGCAGTGTTTATTGAGGCCTTCGGGAGTTATATATGTGGCAGGAAAGAAGCACTATTTCGGGGTAGGTGGGGGAACAAGGCAATTTTTACGTGTGGTTGAAGAAGATGGTCAGTAAAATTATTTTCATTTCTTTACCACTTCGGTTTCATCTTTTATTCATAGTCAAAAGCTTTAGATTTACTTTATATATCAAAACAATTCAAATCAAGTTTTTGATTGGGTTAATTGCGGGTACACCCCCTGTACTATCACCCAAGTGGGGATAAACCCCTTGTAGTTCTCTTATTGCAGATAGGCCTGCTGAGTGAACTTCTTGTGTGACTCTTTTACCCTCAGAGGAAGAAAATTTCTTTTTTTTGAAATAGACCTTAGGGTAAAAGAGTAAAGAAAGTTCACCCAGGGGTCTATCCGCAAGTGGTCGATGATACAACGGGTCTATCTGCAACAATAGAACCAAAAGGGTCTATCCACAATTTGGTGAATATACAGGGGGTCTATCTGCAATTAACTCTTTTTAGTTCGAATTTTGAAGACATTTTTAAAATTTGGCGACAATTTGGACTAAGAATGAATGATATTACACAATATAATTATATATTTTGTGTTCATCACCATACTTGTAAGCTAGCAAAAGCAACTTGTTAGCTAGCGAAAGCAACTAGTACAGTTATTGGTTATTCATAAACAAACATTGCATTTACCAACTGTAAATATTTGAACAATTGAACTATTTCAAGGAAAGTAATTGAACTTTCTTAATGTAATTGCTTTGTATACCTTTTTACAGATATCGTAAACAGTCAGGAAGTTAAGTACCTTGAGTAATTTGAGATATTGTTTATTAGTAGTTCATTGGCTATTGTGATTAGTGTTTGTGAATATTTTACCCCCAATTTATGCCCAAAAACGTATCTTCTAAGATTGGAACTAATCCTGGTATAATGATGATATCTAATATTGTCTTTGAAATTCCAGACATGCGTGTCTATGTTGATTGCTTGTACACCATGGTGGGTACCCTTTTCGTAATTTTATACACAACGTCATGTGGCTGTGAGGGTCATGCATGTGTACTTTCCTATAGATGAAATATTCATATTTCTATATTCTTTATGCTCCTTTTGTTCCTACCTCTATTGCTTAAGCTTGCTGCTCTGCAGGTGTACTGGAATCTCACCTGGTTGCTGAAGTTGCAGATGGTTCATCAAATGTCCGGGAGGTGTGGAAGTTTTCATTTAAAGAGGCTTAAAGCATCATCTCTGTGTAAGCAAATATCGACAAAGAAATTGGTTATACACACATACACACACACACACACATACTCAAGTATGATATTTAAATAAAATTTAGTAAAAACCAAGATATACCTTGCTGAAATACTTGGACTTCGACTCTTGCGTGTTATTTTGGAGAATTGCTAGGTGATAAATTTGCTCTTTTTTGCTCTTAGTTTCCCTTTCAAACTCAGTTAGCTTTTTAACTGATTTAAATAGTATAAATTCAATTGACAATAAGAGAAGGTCGTGATTTTATAACAGAAGACTGCTTAAAGCGTTTAGAACCAATAAACTAGCATATTTATTCATCTTCCACACCTCCTGCTTAAAACTGAAACAAGAAATTTAAAACTAAGATCAAATTATAGCTAGTGAGGAGATTATTTAGAACATCTGGTTTAAAACTCTGAAAGAATCCACCATGTGCTCAATCAAACCCATTTGCCAAAATTTTTGCTATGTTAATTTGTACCTTGCTTAACATGATAACCAGTGACTGCACATGACAACTATGAAGCACGGACACGGACACGACACGGACACGGACACGGCAAAACCCAAAAAAATAGGATACGGCGACACGGCTAGATTTTTTAATATTATTATTATATAGAT
>JBAKGM010000365.1:6563693-6582527 GCA_037177215.1 Asparagus racemosus | reverse complement strand
GAAATGTTTTCCATAAAGCTATAGTGAACCAAACACATGAAAACTCAATTATAGTAAAACTCTTATTTACGAAATTGTCATTTCCATAAAACTTTTACCAAAAGTTGTGAACCAAATACCCCCCGAGTCTTAAAGAACTCAACCTCCATCTTCATTTCCCTTAGCAATAAAAATACATTAGAAAGTGACCACAATAAGAAACTAGCCAACGGTTCTCTACTCACTCCCCCCAATACCTCTCTCTCTCTCTCTCTCTCTCTCTCTCTCTCTCTCTCTCTCTCTGTGTATGCGCGTGTACAAGTAGATTGATTAATGAAGAGCCCCCCAAAGCCGTGTAACTTCAATGCACATGTGATCGCCCTCCTACACTTGCACCCTCCAAAAATCCGGAGACAGTTTATATAAACGGCCCCCCACAAAACTCAAACCAAACACTAAAAAAAAAAAACCCAAATGGCTCCCTTCAAAGGCCTAACCCTAACCCAACTCCTCAAGCTCACATTCTTCCTCCTCCTAACCCTAACCCTGGCCCCCCACTCCCTCCTCTCCTCCTCCATCACCAACCACAAACCCCTCCTCTTCTCCTCCCTCTACTGCTCCCTCGTCTCAATCCTCTCTTACATTTTCACGCGTCCGCGACCCGTGCTCCTCCTAGACTACTCATGCTTTCTGCCCGGCCACGACCGCAAATGCTCGTACGAAATCTCCGAGTACTTCGTCCGTCGGTCGAACCGCTTCACCGCGAAGTCCGAAGAATTCATGCGCGGCATTTACCTCAAGTCCGGCCTAGGAGACGAGACCTACGCTCCCCCCTTCATCTTCCAACATGACTACGAGGCCAAGTACGCCTCGGCGATCCAAGAAGCCGAAGAGGGCATCGTCGCCTCCGTCGACGGCCTCCTCGCCAAAACCCACATCGATATCTCCGCTGTCGACACCGTTATCGCTACTTGCGGTATGTTCACCCCCTGCCCTTCGCTCACCTCCCTTATAATCAACCATTACAAGTTGGAACAAGATATTACGACCTACAATCTCTCCGGCATGGGGTGTAGCTCCGGGGTTTCATCGATCGACCTCGCTTATCGGATCCTTAACGGGTCGGGAAGGATCCGGTACATTTTGGTGGTCATCACTGAGAGTATAAGTTTGAATTGGTATTTCGGCGACGACCGTTCGATGCTGGTGACTAACTGTATTTTTCGGGTCGGGACGGCTGCCGCAATCGTGACTAATGACCCAAAATGTCGGGCTCGAGCCAAGTTTGAAATGGTTCGGACCCTTCGGACTCATCACGGGTCCGACGATGCGTCGCACGCTGCGGCTTATCAAGCTGAGGATGAGGATGGAAATGTTGGGATTGCTTTGAAAAAGGATTTGATTCGGGTCGCGGGTGAGGGTTTGCGGACCCACATCCGAACCCTCGCCCCGTGGGTCCTACCGTGGGCCGAATTGGCTTACTATGCGTATCGGTTGGTTACCGGATCCGAATCCGACAAGCCGTACATACCGGATTTCACTACGGCGTTTGAGCATTTGTGTATTCATACGGGCGGAAAGGCGGTTATCGAATCGGTTGCGCGGTTGATGCGGTTCGGGTTGGATGTGACCGAACCCGCCCGAATGTGCTTGCATAGGTTTGGGAACACTTCCAGTAGTTTGGTGTTTTATGAGTTGGCTTATTTTGAGGCCAAGAAGAGGGTTAAGGAAGGGGATCGGGTTTGGATGTTGGCTTTTGGTACCGGGTTCAAAGTTTGTAGCTTGGTTTGGAGGGCGCTAAAGGATTCGGATATGGATGCGGATAACCCGTGGAAGGATTCGATCCACCGATACCCGGTAAAGTCTTGGTAAATGGTAATAAAAACAAGAGGTGATAAAAAGAAAAGGTTACGTAATTTATCCATCCATCCCTACAAAGAGGAGGGATGGATTCAAAAGCATTTGCAAGTATAAATAGTTGTTGCTTTCAAATAATTGTTACTGGTTGTTTGTGTGATATTTTGTTTTTATTAAAACTTTTTTATTTGGTAGGGCCAGGCTGGGGATTTAAAGAGGGGGAGGTATTGTAGTTGGAGGAAACGAGATGAATAATGAGAAGGTAGTTGTAATACACCAAGAACAAATTTAAGAAGAGAATATGTTCTTTCAATATCTAGTTTTTCCGTACTATTCTGCTATCTTTTGTGGGGAAGCAATAATTGTGAACTCTTTTCGTCCTTCTTTTCAGTAATCGATTGTGTGTTGTAAAACAGGTTGTTAGGTTTGCTAAAAGAAATTACAGCAACATTTGTTGCGGAAACTCAACTTCAAATTCGATGACTGGACATATGAAATTATTATATTGTAAGAGATGCATTTACGAATGCAAGTTTAATATTTGGTTGAAAAACAATTAGACAAAAGCAACAAAATTTTTGCCACATAAGAAAACTTGTGTGTAGATAGTTTTCTTATTTAGATTTAGAAAGGTTTTTTTGACAAGGTGGGAATTATTTTTATTTGTTAATTCCTTTTTAGAAGTACGCACTTTTTTCTTCCACTAAATTGGCAATATCATTTAATGCAAGTTTTTTTCTGTAAAATGCACATTCCTTACTTTTTCTAATTATAAGGTTGCAAACCAAACAATGTATTTGCCGGTCTAGTTACTCTATTTATATATACAACTCCATTTCCATCCAGCCAAATAGTCGATTAGACTCATCGTAGGTCACTAGTGAGCTAACATATTATCTTCATCATGTTTTCAAATAGACCCTTTAGTTGGGAAAATGTAATTTCCCAGAAGAATCCCCGATACAACCAACGATCAGCACGTTGATACATGGTTTAGGCTGTAGGCTGTTTGCAATGGAAAAAATTGCAACTCAAAAACTACTCATTTGTTTGGGGGGGGCAAAAAAAAGGTTATAAGTAAACTTTGTGAATATTTTTATAGTTTGGATATTTTTCTATTTTTCGCACCCAAAATTAAAAAACTCTCTCGTAACGGAGTCGTAATAAAATTATAATTATAACAAGTAAACTTTGTGACTGCAAGCATAACTGTACTTCATAAATTGTGATTAGTAGCCTCACATCTTGGTAGGAAAAGCTATGAGAGTCATAAGCAGCGTAGCTTCGCCTGCCTAAACTCACGAGCTTTTTCAGCAAAGAATTTTAATACAACATTCATTGCAGGCTGGAGGCTGACGTGGGCCGGTCATTTCTGAAAAAATAGACAAGACGGTTAGGACGATGGGAGCCTAAACAGTACCCTAGATTTGGAATGACATGATTCATGAGGGCCCGAGTTACAAGGTAGTTTTCAATAATCATAAGCTGCAGCCATCAATTCGATGTCGCTTGCATCTTGTTATCATCGGTCCTAAGTTTGAGAACGAGAAAATTTTCTCTTCAAAGGCTACTGATAGCACGCATCTCATATATTTCAGAGGTATCAAATAGGGAATTTTGTAGAAACCCCTGATTTTTTTTATTTTAGAGCTAATTGCAAGTGTACCCCTGTTGCGTCGCTCCTTACGAAGCAATCGGAAATTATTTTTGATAAATAGACCTCCTGGGGAAATCTTCAAGTACAAAATTTCATCCGGGATGCGATCTGCAAAAATAAACTAGAGGGGTAGTAAGTTCAAAACAGCGATGCCACGAGAAGGGGTCTGTGTGCAATTAACCCTCGATGATCTGTGTGGCCAGGCATTTTCAGCAATGCCTAAAAAGCAAAGGTGCCATAAAACATGGTGTCAAAGTCTGTAACTTCACACTACATGGATGTTTGATCATCGCTTCTTCTAATCGCTATCAGGAAAGTTGAGCCGACACGAAAAATAACTCTCCTCCTCAAAAATTTCTTCAACGTATCAGGATCTCTATTTCAGTTTCTGGACCAACTGAAAGCAATGTGATTTCAGGCAACGCCTTTCCCAGGAGCTGAAATGAGATGCGAGTCCAACTTTAGGGACAGGTTGTCTTGCTTTTCGCATTCAGAACGGTACACTGGTGAGCTGAAGTTGGTTGAGTCTTAATGTTATCTTCAACCATACAAAGTACAAACTTTTGGTTGATCCCTTTATTGTCTCTGCGTGCACATAGAAGGAACAGAAAGAGAACGGCCAAATAAGAGATTTTATAGTTTGGATATATTTCATACCCGGCTGATAAAATCTACATGTCAACAGGTCGAAGATCGCTGGGAATAAATCGGGAACAAAGAATTTTCAGAAGTTTCAGAAGATATCTAAAAAAAATTGAAGTATGTCGGGTATACCGACGATAATTTTCCCAAACTAGATGACTGAGAAAAGGAAATCAGGTACGTCATATACATGTGAAGCATAAACCATGAAAGAAAAATGTAAATATTTCAAATAATGTGTGAACATGATAGGATTGGACTGGTACATCTGGAATCAACCATGTAAATACCATTAGATAAACCTTGTAAATATCATGAAATTAATAAATACGAACCTTATACAGTGCGAAGATGACAGGTAGGACTAGCTGCTCTCTGACCTGTAAACTCAAGTGGCATATCGAGCACAAAATCAGTAGTTCAAATAGCAACAGCATATAAATCAAACATTTACTGAATATCAAATCATATTCTGATTAGTCAGATAGTATTTAAAACTGTTGGTGAACAGTCAGTATCTAATGTGTCCAAAAAGATCTATGTTTATGGGCAAATTACAAACTTAACTGAGGTTGGATGAATCCTTTTATTGTATGTTTTCACAGGGAAGGAATAGGAAGGGGAAAAGGGCAATGAATACAAGGTTCATGTCCTTAGCATGTTATCTTGGAAATTTAATGAACCCTAACAATTAGAACAGACATCATACAATGATTAGTACTTAGAAGTAGCATCAAATGCTTAAGGTGTTGAATAGCATTATCATGATCAATGTATAGTACTGGTTCATGTTTTTAGTCTTTGCATTGCTCTCTCCCTTTGGTGGATGTATCTGCATTGATGGATGTGTGACATGTGAGTATTCATGTGTATGTTTGTGTAATCAGGAAGACAGATAAAGAGATAGATGTATATACTATCTGACTTAGTTTTATTGCCGCATTATCGTTATATGGAAGTGGAAGAAAAGAAAAGAAAGCTAACAGAAAATCAGATGAAAATTATAAGAGTATATGAGTCATGTTTCAATGTGAGCACCATCGACTAGAAACGTAACCTGGAGCAAATTCTTGATAGACTGCCTTTCCCCTCACATTTCCTCAGAACAAACAGGCCAAATGCCAATAGATAGAACATGAATGCTGTACTCATCACATTTTAAATTACTCATATTATCTGTACAAGTTTCATCAAATTGCCTTTCCTTGTTTTATGCTAACTTTGAACGCCAAAGTTTTCCTAAAAAGTAAACCTTCCCAATCAGAATACATGAATTTTCTATATAAGAAATAAGGGGCATCCTTAAGTGACCGAATCAAGCTCAAGATACTCTGTTGCTGATGGAGCAGTTGCCAGTTGGTAACTTCATCTACATGTTTAACATGATTAAACTAGGTAAATAATATCCAATGTTCTAAATGCAGCATCAGAATGGTGAGAAGGAGAGCACCTTATGTAGACCTTGAGCATGGTACAAGTAATGAATTTCCGAACGCAGTATCCAGCTCAGGTTGTATCCATCAGTGGCCTCTAAATTTGTATGAGACTTTAATGCGCATAAAACAGGACTGCCTAAGAATTCATATCAATATTTGAAACCATGACCATAAGTGAAATGATCTCAGCTATTTGTATCCAAACAGTTTGTCACTGGCCACAAAAACCAAAAGGCAACATGGTTTCACCATTAGCACCCTTGTTAGAGTATATACTTGTATAAACGTCAACCTTCGGCACAACTTCAGAATTTTGGTATAGTGGAAGAAACCTCCAATACGGTATCAGTGATATACATTAAAACTGATTTTTTTAAAAGTACTAGATAGTCCGGGCTTTAAACCCATGAAAATGGCTCTCAAGTTGCGGGGACATGCTATAGTATAAAATTATATAACCCTCAGCTTTCACCACAATTTTAGAGTTTTGGTGCAGTAGAAGGGGGGACCTTTTAACAACCACATTTATCATCTAGTGTTGGAGACCTGCCTATCTTCCAAGTCATAACGAATTTTAGAATGTAAACTTGAACCCTCAGGAATTCCTAAAGGTGCACCGGTACACAAACAGTTATCTACCGTATAAAGCTCCCATTCCTTTATACTACACTTCTCCAAAGCTGAAATCACCCTCTGGCTTGACATTTCTGGTGGATATTTCCCATCTGGGCTAACAAGCACAGCCCCTGTGTAAGAAAGCCCAGCTGCCGCAGCTGCTCCACTGTAATGAAACAAACCCCAGCTAAAATCATCTGCAACATCAATTATCGTCCAAAACTCCTTTGAAACTACACCATTATCCAGCACACTAAAGTAAAATGTACCGGGAATATTTCCCCTCTTCACACGATATTTTCTCCGCCTCCAAATAAGCTTCCCTTCGAGGGTCTTCACTTGGAAAACTGGCTCGTACCAAAATGATCCTCTTGCTTTTCCCCTATAGAACAATTGGTATTGACAAGGGAACTGATCATATGCAGGATTTTGCCCTGCTACTACCCGCCAGCTCCATTCCAAACTCCCTAACCAACCAACAAAGAGATCTTCTGCAATTTCATGGCTCAAGACCTCTCCCCTGAATGTATTTAGAGGAGATACTGAAGGCTTGCTTGGAATCTCAGCATCTAATTCAAGACAATTGTTCTTTTGCAAAACGCATAGGGAGAAGGCCTCCAAATACGGACTCTCATAAGAAGCAATGCAGCGGTAGTTGCACACTTGATCTGTTGGTGAGCATGCATTTAAACATTGAAGTGCTTTCCTGCAGTTTGGATCAAATAAACAGTCCAATATCTCAGTCCTGCAATTTTTAAGCATACAATTGATAGTGGATAATCCCTTTGCCCTTAAGTTCTTGAGTGTCGGTACAGGTTTAATGTAAGAATTGATGATAACTAGTAAACAGAACCTAATATCATCAGTATTATGCCTCTTCCAAGCATCTGAGACAGTTTTGACTACGTCTGAAGATTCATTACCACTCCCGAGTTTTGCAACATCAGCTAATTTGCCGAATATATTCTGTCCTCGGTTTTCGATAAATTTTCCTCCAAGTTTATTGCTAAGAGATAGAGATGACTCGAAGCAGATAACATTTGGGATAGGTTGACTGTTTTTCTGGAGCCATGCAATTGATTTGTGATCATTAACTGCAACAATCACCAACATATCAGAACGGGCTAGTTCCATTTGGAGAATATCCATATTATCATCAAACTTGATGGACTTGTCAGTAAAGACAAGCATTTCATATCCTTCATCCACCCATTTCAGCCTATTTGCCTACACAGGGTACAATAAAAGAAAGAATGGAATCAGATGCACTGTCACGGTCAATTTGAAAACTGTATTTATTTTCATCATATACATGACATGTGAATATCTTAGGAGTGCAATAATTGAATTTAAAGCTTTTAAATGACGCTATATAATACTGAAAAAAGGTAAAATTTTAGAAAAGCATATAAAATAGAAATGGATAATTTGTTAGTCCTGAAAAAATAAATACATGAAAAATAATTAGATCTCTAGGATTTAGGTGGATGTCTATAATCAAAATGAGAAAATCAGATGCACGTCATGAGCTTAAACAACAGGCTCTCAGCAGTACAGAACCCAAAATACCCTCAAGAAAGGGTGTGCAGTAGTTGTTGTGCTGAAAAGGACAAAAGAAGTCCTTTTTTTTCTATTGTTACAATTTTGAAGCTAATCTCCTTATGCTACCACCATAGATGTCAAACCCTAAGGTAAAATGATTCACATTCTTATTCCTTTAAGATGGTGGTACTTGTTTAGGTGATGTGCTAGGGATTATTCATGCAATCAACACAGGTTGAAAAGAGTAAAGAATAGAAGAGCCCAGAGTCCAAATGAACAAATTCAAATCCGAAAAGAATGAGGGGCAAAGGGATTGATCAAGAAAGATTTCATGTTCTTATTAGTTTAGAAGATCGTAATTTGGTTTGCATATTCATGCGGTCTGAAATGAGGCTGCTTTAAGGAACTTGCAGAAGTTCTCACCATAGAGTTCCCACTTCAAAATTCTCCGGTTATGTGTGTAGATATGTAACTATGAATGTTTATATATGGAAAAATGAATATGAGTTCACTGAATGAGTTACCGAACATAGACTAGTTGTGAGACCCATCCCACTAATCACATCGAAGCAGGTTGACCTCATTAATCTTTTTTAGCAGTGTTGATCTCATTCTCTTTTTTAGTACTAATGACCTCTTAATCTTTTTCAGTAATGTTGACCTCATTACTCTTGTCACTTGACGGCTCAATTTGCTAAATGCAATGCCACCTCATACTCAGTATCTCCTATATGTGGCGGGTGAGTGTGCAGACGGGAACAAGTGTGTGGGCGGAGCTTGTGTGTGTGCAAACACTAAGCGACTTTCTTATTGCAGGAGCAAGACAGAGATGTGAGACTGAAATATGGACTACAGAAGGTATACTCTTTTAGCCTTTGTCTCCTTCATTATTATCCATGTTATTGTTAGAGTAAAATTATAACCATCGCCTTAACTTCGGAGGTTTTTTTTTTTTTTTTTTGTTGTAGTGGAAGGGACCTTTGACATGATATAAGAACAATCAGGTTCAAAACCCACTAGTCATGAATTTCAAATGCACTCTAAAGTTGGTACCCCTAAAGTTTGCATATGTTTGAACTTTGATACCCCAAAGCTGTTATTCACTTTGATACGCCAAAGTTTACATCTTTTCTTTTTTGACATACCCAAAGGTTTTTTTTTTTTTTTGGTGACACTATGATACCCCAAAGTTTGCACATATTTTTAAGTTTGATACCCTAACACATTTTTTAACTTTGATACCTCAAACTCCAAGGTATCACTTTATCAAAGTGTCAAAACAAAAGTTCAAAAAGGTGTAAACTTTCGGGCACAAAGTGTTAGGAAAATCTTTGGGGTATCAAAGTTAGAAAAGGTTTAAATTTTAGAGTATAAAAGTGTCCAAAAAAAACTCTGGAGTATCAAAGTTAAATATAGTGTAACCTTTGGTATCAAAAGTGCGAATAACCCTAAAACACTGACATTGTTGTGTGAGTGCAGGTTTTGGCCCATGAAAAGTGTGGTCAGCTTGCGAGGACATGTTAGAGACCCTTGACACTACACCCCGTAGAGTCGGATGGGTTTAGCTAAACTAGGTGTAACATCTTCTCGTGTATTTATATTTATGCATGTTTATCAGCCTTGCTGTGCCACTAGACATCAATGGCAAGCATCAAGTGAAGTTCATGAAGTATTGGTGCTAAAAAAAATTAGAATGTTATACGTATAAATGAAGCATGAAGTCCCAATTTCCATCTTATCTTATCTCAGCCAAAACAAAACTAGTTATACAAAAGACCACTCTTTTTTTTTTTTTAACTAAAGGTCCGAACTTGGAAATGAGAAAGCTTACAGTGTGAAGCATGACTTGATCCCAAGGCGCGTTCTTGATTGGGCTGACGCTTCCTTCTCCCACCACCGCCACGATCCTCACCGACGGAGCCTCCGCGCTCGAGATCTCCTCCCATCGATTCGCATCCGCGAGAGCCCGCACATTCGCTTGGGTTCGCCGGCGATTGCCAAAGGGGGCTAGGGCTTTCCGGCGACGGCTGAAGAAACCGGAGGGGTTGGCCTCCTTCGTTCGCTGAGTTGGGAGAAATGGGGTTTTGAGATGGAGGGGGGTTGTTGAGATTGAAATTGATGCCGCCATTTTTTCCGTTGAATTTGGGGATTGATGATGGCTTTCTTGATTTTCAGTGGACAAGAAGAGATGAGAAGAGTTTTGCTTGGGTTTCGCTTTCGCTTGGTGCTTCGTTGGAGACCGCGGGACTCTTCGAGTAGTTGCTACCTGTGTTTGGGTTTTGAGGCAAGAGCAGAAATGATTAATCACTGTCTTAATTACAATTATTACATTTGTTATGTTCTTGAAAAAGTCATGCAGATATAATTAAGATGATAAACACAATATCCATATCTTATAAAATTGAAGTTGAACCCAAATCAGACATATAAATAATCAAAGTGGGGGAAAACTAATCTCAGCTTTGATTTGAGGGAATAATATGGGAAGTGGTTTCTAGAGCTTGCAGCTAACCCCCTAAAAATACATGTGAGTGTTGGCATTTTCATATTCCTTTCATGTTTGATCATCATATATGCATATATGCAAGACACGTGTATTTTAATTAAATGCAAAGAAATATCTCATTCAAAACTTACAACTAATATTTATCATGGATAACCCATGTGAAAAAAAATATTTGTTTAATCTCTTATAAGATATGTATTCACCACATGTGTACATTGAATTCAGATGAGGGCTTTCAAGTATGAGCTCAACGGCCACCGAGATTGAGACAACATTCCCATTTTTATATTTAGATATTCATATGTTTTTAGTTGTTTAATATTATTGATTTCTATGTTTTTAATCTAAAAATAGTCATTACACATATTACCTTCACCAAGACATAAGTATAAAACTAAATATTATTGAAACATTTAATTAAGTAAAAGAAATATCTCATTTTATAGAACTAACATTTTTCACGGAAAGCACACGTGAACAAAAATTATGTGTGTACTATCTTCTAAGACATTCGTGCAAATTCCTGATCACCGATCCATAAGCATCGCCACATGCATTGAATTTAAACAAGGGATTTTAATATGAACTAAACACCTATTAAGATTTGATCGTGTCTCCCTAAGCAGTACTATATCATACACATTTACATATTTAGATGTTCACGTATTAGAAATGATTTAATATTATTGATTTCTATATATTTACAAAACATAGCCATTACATAATTAACCCTTTTCAAAAACACAAATACAAAAAAGTAAAAATTTTACATTGAGTTGTTTGTATAAGTTTGGGGTTATCTCAAAAAGAAAAGAAAAAAAAAAAAAAAAAAAACTTATCCATAGCCCAAAAATTTTACAGGCATTAAACGGTGACCAAGCTCACAGAGTCTCAGGCTCCTGCTTCAGCTCCGACTGAAGATCAACAATCTCAAACTCTCACTCTCCATAAAAAAAAATCAAAGCAAGAAGATGCAACTCCATTGCTACTCTCTTCTCTCCTGCTCCTCAACCTTCTTCATCTCCCCACCGTTCTTCTCACAATTCAAACCCCAATTCCCAAAACCCAACAAAAACCCACCCCCAATCCTCTCCGCAAACAAACCCAACCCCAATCCAATACCCAACTCCACCAACAAAACCCTCGACCTCAGCAAGCAACCAGAGCCTCTCGAGCTCCGAACGAAACCCGAGAAGCCCGAAAACCCCAGTTCCGCCGAGCCCGAAACTCCCTCCGAAGATTTCAGTGAAGCCCTAGCTCCCTTCCTCAAATTCTTCGAATCCGACGGGTCCGAATCCGACTCCGATGACGGAGCCGTCGAATTCGCCAATACCCATGAACCCATTAGCCCGAAACTCGAAGAGGTGACCGATGTCAGTGTGAAGTACTACGAGCCCAAAAGAGGGGATTTTGCTGTGGGCGTTGTTGTTTCGGGCAATGAGAACAAATTGGATGTGAATGTGGGCGCTGACTTGCTCGGGACGATGCTGACGAAGGAGGTGATGCCGTTGTATGGTGCGGAGTTGGATTATTTGCTTTGTGATCTTGAGAAGGAGAAGGAGAGGGAGGAGTTTATGGTGAAGGGGAAAATGGGGGTTGTGAGAGATGAGGAGGTTTTGAGTAGGGAGAAGGTGGAGGGGAGGCCGGTGGTTGAGGTGGGGACCGTGGTTTTCGCGGAGGTTTTGGGCCGGACGCTGAGCGGGCGGCCGCTGCTTTCGTCGAGGAGGATGTATCGGAGGGTTGCATGGCATCGAGTGAGGCAGGTTCTCGATTTCACTCTTATCTCTAGTTGTGATTTATTTCAATGTGCATTTTGGAAAATGGAAATGTTTAGCTACATTTGATACAGTTAGTTGATGAACTCGTGTTATATAGAGAACTCTTGTGCTTTATCAGTTGTAGTTGTTTGCCAATGACACATTTTGGAACAGTTGCAATTATTTGTTTCATTGCGACTAGTAAATACAGTTGCAACTGCGTTTGCAAAAAGACCTCCTACTCTAACCCAAGTCTTATGCAAATTTGCATATAAGTCCGAGGTGCAACCTTCTAAACAACAAAAAATTTCAAATTACAATTGTTATTGCAGCCAACACTCAGAAAGTCCAGAAAACCGTATACCCCAAAACAAGCACCTGCAACCACATTTGTGGTTGTAATTTGTAAATTGTTAAAATTTAAAAGTACACCAAGAAATTGAAATTAGAAGTACGTGTGATGACAGTAGGAAGAATTGCAGTTGCATACAATTGATACTTGCATTGCAATTTGTGAAAACTTGACAACCCCTAAATGCTAATAAATGAATCTGAAATTGTTTATTAATCAATCTCAAAAGAAAAGAAAATTTTAGCGAGATCTAAAAATAGCACTTCCAAAAACATGTTAGTCCATCCTTGGCAACGGGTCAATACATTGTTGTTGCTCCACATGTATCCTACATTACTAAGAGAAGCCATCATCTTGAGGATGATGATAACGGTAACATTACGATTGTGAAAACGGGTGCAGAAAGTTGTGCAAATATTTCAGTGAAGTAAAACAGATTCAAAGTGAACTGAGCAGGGTCATCCTAGCTCTGCCATATTTGGCTACCATCATCATGTGCTAATGTTCATTAAACTATTCACATCTCGTATTGTGCAAAAGGTAAGGCAGTGAATGTCGGGTAAATATAGGTGAGGAACACTGTGATAGAGGTTAAATTAAATAAAACATATAATGCTTTGAAGGTCAAATGATTGACGTCAAATCACTTTAAGCATTAAAAAGACCAAACCCCTTTTACATGTGGGAAAATGTATTAAGGCAAATTAATTAAAGAAATACCCACCTCATGTTGCATATACATTTCCTTTAGGGGCTGTTTGGTTGGATGTTTTTAGGGTGAAAGTCACTGTAGCTGTCAAAGCTACAGTAACTTTCCCCTTTTTTAAATTGTTTCGTTGTGCAAGTGGATGCTGACGTGGCAAAAAAAATCCTAGGTGGCAGCTTTGCAGCAAAGCCTCTCCAAAAGAGAGGATTTTGAAGGGAAGTTACTGTAGCATCAGAATCAAGAACCATCTCTGATTCTGCGCTACAGTAACTTTCATCTCCTTTTACCAGGAGGAGCCAAACAACCCCTTACTTTCTAGGCTGAGTTAGATGTATTCTAGTCGTGCCACATGTGCTCTTTATTACTCTTGAAAGAACTCATCCTTCCTATCTAATTTTCTTTCTTACGGATGAGTTTGTGGTTTCTTCACTGCAGATAAAACAGCTCAATGAGCCTATTCAGGTTAAAATTTTTGAATGGAATACTGGCGGGCTACTCACCAGAATAGAGGTGACTATTGTTTGTTCATTATCTCATAACAGAAGTACACAATTCTGCGGCATTTAAATATTCCCTACTTACCTTTCAGGGTCTCCGAGCATTCCTTCCCAAAGCTGAGTTGATGAACCGAGTCAATAGTTTCATGGATTTAAAGGAAAACGTAAGATAATCCCCTTCTTATTTCATTGAATAATCTTAAGTACAGCTTTATATATTTAGTACTTTGTGATTAGGTTTATGAACTCTTTATAATCTTTATGTTCATAGAATTGGTTTCTGTTTCAGGTTGGTCGCCAGTTGTATGTGAGTATTGTAAGGGTCGATGAAACAACTAATGACTTAATAATTAGTGAGAAAGAGGCCTGGGTAAGTTTTTTATACTTGTCAATCCTTGTGTTTTATCATATTGGAACAGTTATCCTGTTGTTTTTTCTTATAAGTATTTGTTTACTGGCTTTCATTTCCCCTGATAATCAAATAATCCTATACACAAATGCTTGTAGGATATGTTAAACCTCAAAGAAGGGACCCTTTTAGATGGGACTGTTCGTAGAATCTTTCAATATGGAGCCCAAATTAGGATTGGTGATACTAACAGAAGGTAAGGATGTCGAGACTTAGTTACAATAATGGCCATACATATTCCTCGTGCTCTATGAGCTAGTTGTTGCATAGTAGACTGCATATTGTACTATATTTCTGCAATTTTGTCTAGCTTCAATCTATAAGTTATTAACTTTTCGATATCTGCCTATAATTTCTAAATTTAGATTGTGATAAGCTGTAAAGATCCTTGTTTTTCTTTACTCGATATTTCTTTATATCTGGGAAACTCTTTTTTGCAGTGGACTGCTACATATCTCAAATATTACTCGTGCTCGTGTCCCATCTGTAAGTGAAGTATTGGAAGTGGGTGAGAAGCTGAAAGTTCTTGTTGTTAAATCAATGTTTCCTGACAAAATTGCACTAAGGTGAGTATTAAAGAACCCGTCGGTGGTTTCCTCTTTGTTTATCTTCCTAAAAACTACCTTTTCCCTTGAATTCAATATGCTGATATACTGGGACAACAAGGAC
Source organism: Asparagus racemosus (assembly GCA_037177215.1). Classification (NCBI taxonomy): domain Eukaryota; kingdom Viridiplantae; phylum Streptophyta; class Magnoliopsida; order Asparagales; family Asparagaceae; genus Asparagus; species Asparagus racemosus. Next base: position 6,567,903 of record JBAKGM010000365.1, on the reverse strand, counting down.
AATATTTAAAGACTGACAATAAGATCGGAAAACAGGATCATGAAACATGCTATAAAAAATCAACAAATTTTGATCAGTAGTGAACCTAACGCCATCTCTCCCATTTGACATGCCAAAATTCTTGATGTAAGGCACTCAGTGGAAAAGAAGAGCTACTGCTGGGGAAAAATCGATTCCGATTTGATTTTATACAAGATGGCGAAGAAAATTTATATCTGGTATAGTAGGAAAATCGCAAATAAATCTGAGTTATGAAAAACTAGAATTAACTTTACAAGGAGCTTTATTATCATTTATCATGTTATTATCAACATTAATTGTAGAGGTAAATTATTATGAAGAGTTAGTCAAATAGAATAGGCTTCTAAATTTATTGTCAATGTAGACTCATACTGGTCAGAAAAAGTTGATTTAAGAAATATGAAGGGGCAATGCTCGTCATGACACAATTTTCAGAAGTGCTTATATGTGTATTGCACTGCAGATTGCCACCTTCCATTTCTCCACTATAAACTATTTTTTCTGTCAACACTGAGCATTTTAGCATCATTCACCACTTAAATTCACATTATCTTTGGAATCATTTCTTCACGTATCAGTTTAACACGGACCTCGTTCTGGCCTCATTATGTCATTTGTGTTAGTGTGATACTTTTATTTCTTGGGAGATCAAGCTCTATAAACAGATAAACGGTTACGGTTGCTTTAAGAACATCTAAAATCGGTATGCACTTAGCACAACAAGAATCATTTCGCTAGATGGTATTGGTAATTACAGTTATTCGGTATCAGATCCTTGACTGCTTTTTGAATTTGAGAAAGGGACACCATATACACGCAAGCCATTGTTCACGTGGATGAAAATCATTTCCAAGTGGGAAAACGTTCTATCAATTTCTCTTGTTATTATCTGACCTCCACAAAAAAGGAAAGGGAGGTTATATTTTGTTACAAATATGAGTGTCGTATAAACTGCACTATCTCTCACACTATTTTCTGCCTTAATGTGGTGCGCAGCATTGCAGATCTTGAGAGTGAACATGGCCTATTCCTCTCAGATAAAGAGGTAATGTTTTGTTGTGTTCGATCAAATTTAATTCCAACAAGGATTGTACCCATCCAACCTTTATGCTTCTTATTATCAGAAAGTGTTCTCCGAAGCTGAAGAAATGGCGAAAAAGTATAGGCAAAAGTTGCCAGTTGTGTCACTGGCTCATAAATCAGATCCGGGTCCAACAGATGTGCTTCCTTTCGACGACGAAGCTAAACTTTATTCAAATTGGAGATGGTTCAAATTTGAACAACATAAAGAGTTGGATACCAGTGACGAGAATTAAGGACTCATATGTGCTATAGTTCCGATGGGATTTTCTGAGCTGTGGATACATAATGCTCTCAAGGCTAAAGCCTTTCTCTCGGTTTAAAAGGAGGTAAGCAAGCAGGCGGTGGGGAGAGCAGAAAGTTTGTTCCTGAGATGTTGAGGGCTTAAAGCAAATTGTGGGACACCATTTAGATGGAGCCCAATATTTTGCTTCTCAACCCTGCTCATTGAGATCGGATCATCTTCTGTCTCATTTTTGTATAATGTAAGATGTATTTATTTCATTATTCATGTATTAGGTTACACCGTAGATTTGGATAGTTCCAATTGTCCAAAGTAGTGGAGGGGCTACTAATTTTAATCACAATTGTGTGTTCATGTTTAGATAGGTGGGTTCTTACAAAATCAAAGTACTTCCTCTCTTTTGTAATTTGTTCTTCTTCTTTTTTTTTTTACTTTTCGTTCAAAATTGTTTAATAATTATTTATTAATGATAAATGATTGTAATTAAAAGTAATAAGTTTAAGCTAGTTTTTTGCCATACTAAGGGTGCGTTTGGCAACCGGCTCAAATGGGACCCGCTATGCTCCAATTCTGTTCTCTAGTTCTAGCTTGGACAAGAAGAGCTGTCATTCAAACTAGAATTTTTTAATGACCAAATTTTAACCTATAAAACAAGGTCAATTTTGGTTCAGCTTTTTGTCAAACGAAAAATCTGAAACTGCGTCACGCGCCATCCTAACCTAATTTCATGCACACCCTAACAAGAAAACTCAAATTCCAGAGATTAATGCACAAGATCATAGGAATCCATCTTCTGTACAAAATCATCCAAGTGTAGTTAAGGTCTAAAATTTACACACTACAAATTCCATGACAATATGCAATGGTCCATGGAGCGAAGGATTTGGGACCCAATTCAGTACAATCTCAAGGAATGTGCTGCTACTGCTGCTATTGGGTCCGAAAATATGGTTTGCACACAGCCCAGCATCAGTTCCTATCACAAATGCTGTCAAAATTTACAACTAAAGGGCGACACATAAAGCTATAGGATATGAGATAGGATACAGTCTATAGTACCAGTGATGTGAAGGGGAAGTGATATGGTAGTTTTGAGGATGCCAAAAAAAATTCTCACAATCTCAAAAACCAATCATGACTCTTGCTTTGGGAACCTACTAAAAGTCCTTTCTTCCAGAATTTAATGTGAAACGACTTGTCCTCCCCCACCCCCCTCCCCCCCGCCCGGAGCCCATTTACTTCTTGTACTCAACAAACTGTTTTGCATGCATGATCCTTTTGGTTTTTTGAATTCGTTACGACTCTGTATTTTCGGCCCAAGTTGAGAAAGGGACAAGGATGAGTGATTAAGGGGGGAAAAAAGCTCTAAATGATTAAATTATAAGTCTTTGAAATAAGTTTTATTTTAGCTCTGGTGATTATTTTTAGTGTTTGGAAAGAACGATGATTTTAACTTTTTTTTTTATAAATAGAGAGGTTAACTCTTAATCCTTCTAAACATGAGTGTTAGTAAACCCCTCATCTTGAGGGGTTAATTTATTTTAATCCCTCTAAAAAGGTTAGTTTAACCCTTCTGCATTTTTACGTTTGGCAATTTATGGAGGGTTAACTCATTTTAACTCTTATATAGCTTTTTTTTGTGCTTGGCAAGTTAAGAAGGGGTTAAGTATAAGTCTCTTTAACTATATACTTAACCCGTTGCCAGACGGCACCTTCGGGCATAATGTTATTACATAGGTGATTCTGGAGTTTGTGTATCTATACCAAAAACGTTTAGATTACTAATTGTAACTATATTGGTAACCCTAAAGCCTAGAAGAAAAAAAAGCAACTCTCAAGGTTATCCACGCAATTACAGTCAGTATACTCATTATTATCCATATAGATAAAACACTTCAGGATCGCCAATTTAGTTACATCACCTCACGGTACCTGGTTGTAATTAACCCTTTTAGTTTTTTTGCTATTTTTTGTTACTTCATTAACTTTATTAATCCCAAAACTAAAATGTGTTTTTCCATAGAAGAATTAATACTTATAGAAGAAGCAAACTATGTCAATAAAAAAAGAACAAATTTAAGAATATGCACCGTTTTGACTGAACAGAGCTAGTTTTTCCACTATATTGAAGACAGAAAATTGACAAAAACAAGCTGATTAAAAATGTAATCAATAAATGTTATCTTATATGTTTTAGAAAATTTTAGACAGAACCAGAGACAAAACAAAACAATATCCAGGCGTGTATCTTGTTCAATCATTTTCCACAACTCTAACATTTTCTTATATTTTTAAAGAAAAAAATTGGTCTTTGTTATTAAACAAACCTGTAAGCAAAATCCATCATATCACATTCATAAGCATCAATAATTCATTCGCTATAACAAACATGTTGTTTTATATTTCCTAGAAGAATAATTAATAATCAGGATCTCAGTGAATGTATTTGTTGAAAATTATTTTTTTTTGGAGAGCATGTTATATTGAAGGTTCAAAATTTGACCATCAGCAAATTAAACAATATTTTTCGCTTTAAAAAAATCCAAATAGGATCTTCTGAATGACCATCCATTTGCGGCGTGCTAACGTCAGACTCTGGTAGTCGTATCGCTTCACTTGATTGACGCCGTTATCGTACTACGCCGTCTACAGATATTTTACTGCTGGAGTTTTTGATTATCAACTCATCGAATACCTGATCTTCCGGTTGCAAATACCCAACGCCGACAGCTTCGGTACTCCGAAAAATGATTTTCGGAGTACAGATGGCAGAACTGTAAATAAGTCTCTTAGATTCGCTATCACAATTTGGGTGTAGCCATAGGGCAGTCCAATTGGGTCCAAGGTCCCGGCCTGGCCCGTTCT
>JBAKGM010000365.1:6552847-6563593 GCA_037177215.1 Asparagus racemosus | reverse complement strand
TTTTGCTAAATAATATTGTAAACGGTCGATTTTGCTGTTTAATTTTGAAATTGGGTTGATTTAAAAAATTTCTCCTTTTTAAAAGCATGGGCTGCTTCTTTTCGGAATTTGATTAAAAAGAGTGACGGCCAGGAAGCTGCCACGCTAGCTAGAGTGTGTCTGCCAAACGTCATAGACCCGTCACTAGTGCGAAAAGAGGCATTTATTCATCACTAATGCAACTGATAGATATTACTTTTATTTATATTTATTTGGCGCTGGGTAAAGACATTTTAATTTCGCTAAATTTTCCCCCTACCTATACTATGTAGGAGGTGCATTCCATGTGGTTAAATAATTTAATTAATTTTTTGAGTTTATATCGTTAATATAACTCATTGAAAAAGTTCATTATTTCCATACAATATATTGCACTAAATAAGATCAAAATTTTAAACATTTACTTCATGAAGGTCATAATAACATGATGATAACATTTTGTGAGATGATATCAAGCTTGATATTGTATTGATTTTAGTTATGTCATTTCAATTTTTAGAACTTTGATCTAACAAGCATATCAAATATTTCATGTTATAATTTTTTGCACATGTATTTTTTGCACATGTTATGCCATATAATAAATTCATAACGCAATGGGAACTCCATGCTAAATATATACTTGATAAAATTTACATAAGACCAACAAAGGAGATTAACTACATGCATCCACATGTTACTAATTACTCACAAAACTAATGTGATTTTCAAAATGGATAAACCATTTCTATCCAAAAACTAAGCTCCAATAAAACTGCTACATCACACTTTTCATGCTAATTGTCAATAACATTATACATAAAAACCAATATCTCCCCTAAAAAGCATAAGGTATCAAAGTTTTGACCTCTCTAGGGAATTTTTTAAACTTTGAGAGATACCATTTCCTTGTAGCAAAACTACTATCAATAAAATACATAGTAGTGCCTAAGGCGACAGAAAATGTATACACAATTTACGCAATGAAAGCATTTCAATAAAAAGATATGACCTCAAAGAGCTAATGTGGATGCATAATCCACCCAAAGAGACCTCCCCTTGAAATCTTGTAGTATTTGTCGTCATTTTTCCAAAGAGATAATGAAGTTTAGAGTCCGGTTCAAACTTTTTAATGTCAAGTTTTTTATTTTTAGGGAAATTACATTGAAATTGTTATTGGATTCAAAGAATTGATTCCAAATTCTAGAATTCAAATATAGAATTTAAACTTAATAATTAATTTTTAATTCCATTGTTTGGGGAAGGTAAGAATTTTAATTCTAAAATTTTCAACTCTAATGACAACATTTTAGTTTTTTTTGAAGTTTTAAGGGGATTGTTTGTAATTTTGGCTTTTTAGGAGATTGTTTGGAATTTTTGATTTTTAAGTGTTTGTAATTTTCAAAACATTAAGATTTTTTGGGGGGTTATTATAATTTTCAAATTTCTCATATGGGTTTTTGAAAATTTTAAAATTTTCACAAGGACATTTGTAATTTAAAAATTTTTCAGGGGTCTTTGTAATTAAAGATTGTTCAGGGGGCTGATCTAAAATTTTAGATGTTTGGGATTTTTTATTATAATTTTTAAATTCCTCTATGTTTTTTAGTATTTTTTAAGACTTGTTTAGGTGTTGTTTGTATTCTAAAAATTTTTGGTATGTGTTTGTAGTTTTAGATTGTTTAGAGGGTTGATCTTAGATTTTCATGGTGTATTTTATAACTTTGGAATTTTTAAGATTTTTTTGTAATTTCTAAATTTTTTGAGCACTATTTTTAATTTTTGAATTTTTAGGGTGCTGACAGTAATAACAAAATGTCAAGGGAGTGTTCAAAAATTTTAATTTTTTTTGACATTTTCAGTGAGTATTCTGTAACTTTTTATTATTGGGGGACATATTTGTAGTTTTCAATAAATTTTTAAAGTGATGTATGTTCTTGCAGATTGTTCAATGAACTATTCAAAACTTTCTTATCTTCAAGATGCTTTTTTGTAAATTTTGGATTCTTACGAGTTTTTAAAAGATTTTCAAGGGGTTTTTGGTAATTTCTTAATTTTAGGATGATGTCTATAATTATTTATTTTTAGAGGACTATTCAAAGTTTCCAAGTACAGGGTGTTTTTTGTGATTTTCATAATTTTTGACGAGGAGGCTGTTAGTGATTTTTAAAATTTAGGCTTTTGTTTGTAAATTTATGTTATTTAAGGAGTTGTTCAAAAATTTTAGATTTCCAGGATATTCTGTTGTAGTATTCAGATATTTGGATATTTTTTATAGCTTTCAGCTTTTTTAATGGATGTCCGTAATTTTAGAATTTTTAAAAGGTGATTTATAATTTATAGTTGTATAAGGGTGTTGTTGCAAGTTTTGAATTTTTAGGGGGGTTTTTAATAGTTTTAGATTTTATAGTGGTTATTTGTAACTTTCTTATTTAAGAATGGTGTATGTGATTTTTAGATTTTTAAGAACACTATCAGTATTTTTAGATTTTTAGTTGTTTGTTGGAAGTTTTTAGAATTTTTTAAAATTATTTGTAATTTTTGGATTTTATGTGGTTCATTTTGTAATTTTTTGAATTTTTTAGATTGCCTTTTGTAATTTCTTATGGTGTGTAATTTGATAAAATCTAGGTCAAATATCCATAATTTCTACCCTACTAAAGAAATTTTTATTAATTAAGATAAGATCATTATAGATATTAAAGACATATTCTTGTTAATTAGCATATAATCACAGTGTAATATAAAAAAAGATCACGGGTTTTTTTGTCTATGGAAATTTTTTTCAAAACTCACACTTTTAAACAGAGTATGATATGATGTGAAGTATGACAGTTCCTTGAATGCAAAATATATGAAAAATATGTTTACACTCATAGTTTTTATATGGTTATGTAAAGTAAATAAATATATAACCTACATTTGTTTGTACATAATATTTTTGTTTTCTGAAGAGTGGAGATTTAGAGGGAAAATGCTTCTAGCACCCAAAAGCAAAACATAAATTTGCCCCACCCCCAAGATCGGGTCAACAACACAAAAACTCCCAAAACCGAACTTTATATTTGCCCAATTCCCTAAATACGGTATCATATCACCACTAATTCAAAAATGAATAAATAAATAAATAAATAAACTAAAAACTGCCCACGAGTGAGTACATCCTCCTGCCCTGCATTTTCCATAAATCGTGCTCCCCCCTGTCTCTCATCTCTTCCATCTTCCTCAAATTTGTGAACTTTAACCACCTCAAACCCTAATCCAACTTCCCTTCCTTCTACTCCCTCTCTTTAAAAAATTCTCTTTATTCTCCGTCGTCATACTCTCTCAAACAATGGTTGAAGACAATCTACATTCGAAGATTATTTCCCCCTGCTGAAGAAAATGTTGACGACAACTCCCAATATGAAGTAGTGGGGAGAAAAATGGTTACTGATTCTGTTGCCAAATCCGTTGTAGAGAAGGAAGTGGAGTTGATTGAAGATGCAACATTCGAGTCTGCTATTGTAAATGAAGGGATTGTGGATAGGGTGAATACAGGGGAAACCATGACTGTTGGGGAAACCATTCAACAAGTTCTTACTGACATCGTAGAGGAGAATCCTAACTATGAAAGCATGTTCTTACCTCTTTCACTAAGGATGTGTCATTGTAACCTTCATTTTGTAAGTTTGCCATGTCTAGTATCTGTACCCCTACCGGCATTCATAGCCGTGCAACTTAGAATATATCAATTCCAAGATTTCGCTTTAAAATATAATAGTTGAGGTGACAAAGGGTAAAATATACAATTTCCTTCCTATCAACTAAATCAGCTCAAACAATATGATATTTTTCACAAATGTGAGTTTTATCTACAACAGAAGAACATTCTCAAATAAAAATCTAGGATCACGATTTTTAACGAATATAATAGGAGCAATTTAACGTATATAATAGGAGCAATAGAAATCGCTTATTTTCAATATTTCATTCTTCAGAAAAAGTTCTTTAGCATTTGATAGGAATCATATTTGACAAGTTACTTGGTCCCCTTTTTCTTTTGATGCATGCTTCCTTTGCTAGACTTTAGTTTCCTCTCAGCAAATGACATAAGCTAATCCTTTTGCCTTGAAAAATAAAGGGGCTTTTTTCTGCATATATTTACCTAGTGGTGTCCAATTGGGCTTTAGGCCCGGGCCCGGCCGGGCTAGGGCCCGGGTCTGGGTCCGGGTAGTGAAGCCCGGCCCGGGCTTGGCCTGGCCCTGATTTTTAATTTAAAATTATATATATATGTGTGTATTTATATTTTTAATATATAATTATAGTATAAAATGGTCATTAATGTATACTTATATATATTTTTAAGTGTATATTGTTATTAATATATACTTATATATACTTACATATACATTTCTAATGTATAACTATATATAATTATAGTATGATATAATCATTAATGTATACTTTACATATAATATAACTATATACTAATAGAATTTAATTTTCTACTACTTAGCAAACACTTAGTATGATTGATTTTTTATCAAAATTTTATATATTTTATTTTTAATTACTCTTAAATTTAAATTTTTTTATTAAAAAACTTAATTTTTAAAAGAAAAAAATTAAAAAATTAAAAAATTAAAAAAAACTAGGCCGGCCCGATGCCCGGCTCGGGTCCGGGCCCTGATTTTGCCCAACCCGGACCTAGTTTTCCGGGCCGGGCCGGGCCGGCCCGTTTGGACAGCCCTACTTGAGAGTGATTCATTGGTGACGGTGGACAAAGCTAGGAGGTGGGGCCCGGGAAGAGAGGGCCACATGCCCCCCCGCCCTCCCGCTCCGCCGATGGGTATAAGTGTATTCTTTTTGTTGATCTTCTAGGAAACCTCAGCATGATAAGTTGATAAAATTAAATTTGATTTGTACATTAGAAAATATTGCAAGTAAAAGTTGGCTAATAATATTTTTAAGTCTTATGTGCTTAGTTGTCTTAACAAAACTCTTCGGATGACTTATTTTAATACTCCTATCACGAAAGAGATTTTACACAAGTTAGAGGCAAAATATGTGATGAAATCTGATTCTCATGTGAATAACTTATGGAAGAAGTTTACTAGAGCTCAATGTGAGGACGAGTCTGATGTTAGAAAATATGTGAATGACATAATGGCTTGCTAATGAATTGATCTTTCATGGACGAGTTTTTGGTGAGAATATTATTTTATCTACTATCATTAATTCTTTACCCCCTTCATACAAGTATATCGAGGATTATTATCTTTTGGCTAAATCTAACTAGACAATTGAGCATCTAATTAATAAGATTGATCATCAGGAGGACAGAAAAGTTGTGACAAAGGTAGAAGATGTTGGAACTGGGATGCAAGCCTAGAGGAGAGGGTGAATAGGATTGCTACAATTTTTTGACAAGACTCATAATATGTAGCAGAAATAAAATGTGCAAAACTAAAAGCAAACCAACACATGAACACATGAGATTTTTATAGTAGTTTGGATTAAAATTCTATATCCACTCTTTCTTCTCGCGAATGGCCTTCTTCACTATAACCGGAGTTTTTTCAAATCATAACCCAATTTGGTAGGTTTTACAGACAAGACCCTAGAATCTACTCAAAACCAGTCTACTGACCTAACTCCTCACAGTGACCAGAAAAAACCTAGCCCTAGCTAGCCACACTCAATTCACCTAGCTTGAGTACGCCAACTCTCAATTACCCTAACTTGAGTACACCGTCAAACTCACAAGTTTGAAATACAAAACTAATCCTTAAATAATTAAAGTGCAATTAAAAAGATCTTACTGTCCTTTAAATAGATCACTCTCCAAAACATTGATATTGAAGATCCGCGAAGAAGCGATGTTGTAGTCGAACACAACTGTTGCTCTGGTACCCATTCATTATTGGATTCTTAGGTACCCATTCATTATCATAGTGATCAAGAGAGATTTGTAATCATCATGATCAAGAGACAACTGCATATGTTCTTTGTTAAGTCTCGTTGTCCTCCCTACCTAAAACCTATAGTACTTAAATATGCTTCTAATAATTTTTCGCATGAATTTGTGAACGTGATCACATACAACCATATCATTCTTTGCCCTGAAAATACTCCTATCAACGATATTTCGTTCGAAATCAATTGTATTAATTATCTTGCATGTGAATTGTCAACGTGCATTTACTATAAACCAGTGCAACAATCGTCATTCAATTCCTCAAGGTCAACTCTATGCCAACAATTTAGACATTATTAAATACAATATGATATGTTGTTGAAAGGAAGAGAAATGTAACTGCTTTTATTTAAGTCGTATCGCTCTCAAAACACCAATGTATAGCTAAAAACTCATGATCTGGGTGATTAACAAATGGCATCTTTATGTCCACAAAAAGAATTGGAATTGATGTGACGATGTTTGTAGACCTTTCATTAAAGGAAAGGGAGAGAGTGCATGAATATTAAATGCATATCATACCAAGAATTGTTCCAAGTTGGTGAAGGGGACATCATCAATCATCATTGTATAACATAGACAAAAACAAATTAAAGAGAGGTTCCTTCCCCTTTAATTTGTTGGCACGCATTCTGTTTCCTTGATTTATTAGCTATATATAAGCATTGGTGGAGAATATTTACGCATAAAGTATGCATTGCTTTAATCAAAACAAATTAAAGCTTTCGAGACTCAAAACAAGGAAGGTGAATGTGCGAGCGCTCGTCATTAATATTTAAATTGATTACGATACGAAAATAGAGGAATCATGATGAGAATGATTGTGGGGTTGGAAGAAAATGCATTTGAGAAATTGATATATTGATCCTTTTTGAAAAATTATTTACTTTAACAAAATATTCTAGTGATGTGATTTATAGGATATTCTATATTTCTCTGAATATCCACTACTTTTATATTTATTGCATGTATATCACGAGCTCATTGTGAGCTAGAAGACATTGTGTCATCAAAATAAGGACCCTGTGGGCTTGTATATGGACTCTAATATTATCTTTTAATTATGAGATCCTAGCTTTTCCAACTAAAACTTAGTCTGTTTAATCTTACAAAAAATTCATGTGTCATAAACCTAAAGTCTTTCAAACATAAGCAATCTTCCACTTTTATAGTAGCTTATGTTTTTCTTTTACCTACTAAACATACAAGTTGTACATTATACAAAATTGACAAAATTTTAACTAAAAACTAGATATTTAATAGGACTGGAATATCTAGCTATTTGTACATAGGCTCTAGAAACAACATAACCTTGTGAGAAATTAACTTTTTAAGATAACCAACAAATATCTTCTGAATATGATTCTTAAATTAAGAAAATCAAATGAGAGAATAGTACTTTAATTGGACAAAAATGGGCTAAGACTCAAGGCCAATGTGATCCTCAAGCAATAATTTTCAACTGACAGTTGTCCTCACATATTTAAACCCCTCGTTTTCCCTCCTTCCTTCTCATCACACTATCTCCCTCTCTTTGTCTCTCTAGACTCTCTCTCTAACTTTGTGCTCTTCTTCTCTCTCTCTAGAAGGATGGTGAATATAACGTTCTTTACATCTCTCACTACCCGCTTCAGCTTCTTCCTCCTCTTTGCCTTTGGCCAGACGAGGGATTTCTTTAGGAAAATCCTAGATTTTTACAAGTCTGAGAAAAATCTTGAGGTAAATTCTCAGGTTTTTCATATTTTAATAAAACTCAATTAGTTTGTTCATCACAGTGTTGAAAAAAACACAAGATGTAGCTTATTATTCGGGTTACGTAACATAACAAATCTTTTGTGTATTATTTACCATAACAGCTGCGCGTTGTAACTCCGTGCTACCGCGCTACAGTATATAAATTTTTATGTAAAGTACATTATTGAACTTGCAAGCTAGCAAGTTCTTTTTAACTTCCATTTTCACAATATAATTTATATCAGGAACTTACAAGTATTTTTAGTTACGAGTATTTTTTCATTTACTTTTTTATTAGTTGAGTGGTTAAAAATTTACTTAATTTGATTCTTTGCTAAATCTTGTTGGCTTCCTTAAGATCGTAATGATATTTGGAGATATCATTATAATTGTTATTGTGATCAAACTTATAATTTTTGAAGAATAAAATTAACTATGAAATCATGGGCGAGCTATTAAATTTATAATGATATATTGGGACTCACATCCAACATGGTATTCTGGTATTAAATTTTTGTATTGAAATTATTATGTTTTTTATATTTTAAAGTTAGCTTTCTTTTCATTAAAACTATTATAGGGAATTTTTGTATTTGCTTAAATTAAAAAAAAACAAAATGCATAATTTATTTTAATATAGGCTTATAGCTCAAGGGGTTGATGTTACACTGTATATATATTGTCAATATTTGCAGCATTGATTGGGTTATAACCCACCAACTTTCAAGCTTCTTTTAATTCCAAAATACTCAAAATGAATTGATCATAGAGTTAATTTCACAGACCCCACTAAAGTTTTGTGGGATTTTTTCACAAAACCCACTCAAAGCTTTTTATCGCACAAAACCTCCCTAAGGCTTTTACCTCAACGGTTTGAGTTTTACACTTCACATTATCAACATTTTCAACATTGATGGAATCATTAACCCACCAACTTTCAAGCTTCTTTTAAATCCGAAGTATCATAATCAATTGATTTAGAGTTAATTTCATAAACCCCCAAAAGTTTTGAGGGTATTCTTGACAAAACCCTCTTAATGCTTTTTATCGCACAAAGCCCCCTAATTTTTTTGATACCACGCAAAATCTCTTATAGTTTAATCTTTTCTCGTCAAACCCCTGGCCGCCCTTTATGGGCAATATACTCCCCTTCCCCCAATGGTGCCAACACTGCCAAGAGCGCTTTAGTTATTTTACAGGGGGCTGACAATAAATGTTTAAATGTCAGCTGGTTTTGTGAGATAATCCAGAGTTCAGGTGTTTTTTAAGATAAAAAGGCTCAGGAGAGTATATGCAAACCTTGAAAGTTCACGCGGGTTTGTGAAATTACCCCTTAATTTAAACCCGAATATGCGCCTCCTCTCCTTTTCTCAACCTGGAGCCCAAACTTCTCACACAAATAAGCAAACCCCTCGTATTCTTTTTGAACCCACACTTGATTGGGGGGAAAAAAATCATGAAATTACTTTTTCAATGTCTTCACTTTAATTCTACCTCAGAAACTCATATACCAAATACCCAAAATCACGGAGCAGCATAGAGAGCTGATCCACGCAATTTTTTTTTTCAATTTTTGTAATGAAAAGATCGTTTCTTTTTATGGGATTTTAGTTTTTTTATTAGAAGTTTGAAATGGGTTTCCTGGGTTTTGTTTAATTCGCATAAAGGCTTTGATTCTAATTGTTTTGTGTTTGATTTTGGAATAGGGATATGCGCCAATATGTTCAGGGATGGAGGATTTTTACATTCGTAGGATCTATCGTCGGGTTCAGGTCAAATTTTCTTTCTAAAAAGTTTGACATTTTTTAATCATGAATTACTTGATAAGAGCAGGTTTACTATTTTAGATGTTAGGTTTCAGTTTTGTCGCCAACTGAATAAGTGAATGTAAATTCGGAACTCAAATCATTTTAGCCTTGGTGTTCATATTCTCCTCAAATTTCACTTGTTAAGAAATGTATAGCACCCCAGCTTCAAGATCAATTTTCATAAATCCTTCGTTTATAACCTCAACAAAGAAAAAGATCGTGGTGAATGGTGGCATCTATTCTCAACTGCAGAGTTGGCTCATTCCACCATGATTTCATTGTAGAATTGGCAACCTCTTTTGATCGAACGCTATTTGGAAAGGATATCTCTCTCATAGAGGTGATAAACTCATATTTATCAATCATGTCCTGCTTCTCTCCCGCTCTACTTCATGTCTTTTTACCCTCTGCCAGAATGAGTTATGTAAACGTGGGAACACGTGGGTGGGGGCCACCCACATTTTCCCACGTAACCGCACGAAACCCCCCCTCGTTTTCCCCGCGCGACAACACGAACCCCCCCGGGTTCGTTTCCCTGCACGACACAAAAGAATAAAAAACTAGGGTTTTTATTTCCCTATAAATAGGTATCTAAACCTAGGGTTTTTGGTGTGGAAAAAGGGTGAGATAAAAGAAGAAAATAAAGAGGGTGGCTTTGACGGTGGCTAGAGAGAGTAAAAATCAAATGTTTACCTTTGGGATGAGCTTGTGGATTGTACAAGTCGTCGGTGTTCTTCTTCATAGTAGAATCTCCTCTCACCCCTCCCGTGGACGTAGGTAAGTTTGTCGAACTACGTAAATCTCGTGTCTTTACTATTTACTGTGTGTTGGCTATTGTTTGTAAGATTTTCCCTTGATTTAGTCCTAGAACTGTTGAGAGGAAGAATGGATATCTCACTTTGTCGAGATAGTTACTTTCTATTCTTGTTTCCTTCGCAAAACGAGAATATAGAGATTGGCTTGAGTTTGTAACCATGGCCTTCTTTCAGGTGATATCGCTTCCGCGGTATGTGGGTGTGATTTTGCGTCCAACAATTGGTATCAAAGCTGTTATTCAGATTGGAAGTGATGTAGTTTCTAGTTTGAGTTGGTGCTCGGTAATTTCTAAAAGAAGCAGATTTATTAATACAAACAAAGAATAGCGTCTGCTAGTAAATCGGTCAAAGTGAGAAAATACGAGATTGAAAAGTTCAATGGAAAGAATGATTTTTCCTATTGGAGGATGCA
>JBAKGM010000365.1:6498413-6541149 GCA_037177215.1 Asparagus racemosus | reverse complement strand
CTAAGGTGCCACCTTATACACACTTTTCCCATATATATATATATATATATATATATATATATATATATAATTTCACTATATATAATTTCTCTTAAACAAAATGAAATGATGGAAAGTAGGATATTTGGGAGCGTCGAAGTTGAATCAGATTGTATAAAAGTGATAAGGAGCCTTTAATAGCATTCATCAGACCAGTCAGACTTTGGATTACTTATTGAGCACTACTTTGTTTCTTTTCTTCAACTTTTGTTTTTATATATTTCTAGAAATTGTAATAATATCGTTCACAGACTAGCTAAGCCAGCCATATCTATAGAAGACCCTTATTTTTTTGCGTGATGCCCTTGAGCATTATTGCTGATTTTATTTTTGAAGATTCGACAAATGAATGAAAATTCTTACATTTGAGTTTTCTATAAACAAATAATAATAATAATAATATTATTATGATAGTAAAAGGAGCCCGTAAATGGTTTTGGTAGAGATGTTTGTCCGCATAGATTACCTATGCGGATTTTCTTCCCCGTGAAGGATTTGCTGTCAAGAAAGAAACTTTTCTCTAAAAATTTCTCATCTCTTCATGTTCTCTTCGTTACGCTCCACTTCACATAGAATATATATCATAATTAAACAGAAACCCCGCTGTCGACATCAAAATCAAAATCAGACCACCGACGAGATCCAGATCTCAGATCGCCGACGAAATCGAAGGAAACTCTGTCGTAATCTGGATCAAAATCGATCGTTTGATGGAGGTCGACGAGATCCAGGCTCCTCCTTCGCTCTCTCGTGATCGAGGATTCGAATAGTCGGAATAAAAAAAAATGTTTTGGAGAGAGAGGGAGAGGGATACGAGAGATCATAACGGCTCTGTTCCTCTCTGCGGCCAAGTTCGAGTCTTAGTCGTCGGAGATTCTGGTACTCTAATTTTGGTTATTGTTATTATTACGGTTTGAATCATGAAATTTTGGTAGGTTTCTTTGATTATCCTGATTTTAGTATTTAGGTAGTTGATTTTGTTGATTTGCGTAGATTCCCATTACAAGTTTGTGCATTTCTTGAATGCGTAACGTGATTTTTTTTTTAAATTTATGGAAGGAATTTTTCGGTAAATAAGTGTTAAGAGGATTGTAGGGTGTAAGGAGACATAAAAATATTACTCAAAACAACCCTAGGTTTGCGTAGGAATTGCTTTTGATGAATTTTAGTATAAGAGGAGTCTTGATATTAATGACATAAATTAACATATTGTAGAATTTTACGGGTTTTCCCCGGATATTTGAAGAATCAATAGTCTTTATGCCCTTTTGGTCTGCTTCCCAAATGAGTTCTAAATAAGGTAGGTAACTCATACTTTGTCTCTAAATCGAATTAAATTATGCTGAAATTGTGAACTCCCTTGTCCTGTTTAATG
Source organism: Asparagus racemosus (assembly GCA_037177215.1). Lineage (NCBI taxonomy): Eukaryota > Viridiplantae > Streptophyta > Magnoliopsida > Asparagales > Asparagaceae > Asparagus > Asparagus racemosus. The sequence continues at coordinate 6,539,735 of JBAKGM010000365.1, read as the reverse complement.
CATTTACCAACTCTCCTTAAATTCTCTTTCGAAGCTCAATATAGTTATTACATAAGCGAGCAATACTATAAACGTTGTAAGCTTCTTTGGGCTTTTCCTTTGTGATAAGAACCTTAGTGCTTGTGTGCAAATTTCATCACATATGATGGCCCTTTGTATGTATAAGGGGCTTTTGCACTATGGTATGTTACTATGTTTTTTGGGACATTTTTCTCTTTTGTTTTATATGTTAGAGTAAGCACATTTAGATGTCAACTATTTTTAAATAATTTAAACCACTCTTCTTGCAGGTGTAGGTAAAACATCACTGGTGCACTTGATTCTTAAAGGTTCTGCCATTGCTCGTCCTCCACAAACAATCGGATGTTCAGTTAGTGTGAAAGTAAGAATGCTAATACTTTTTTCTTTTAAATGGAGTCTTTATCGCAATTAGTAGTCCTGTTGTGACATTCTCAGTTTTATTGTCTTCACTCTTCAGCATATTACTCATGGAAGTGCTGGAAGCTCTTCTAATAGCATAAAGGGTGATGCTGAAAGGGACTTCTTTGTTGAACTATGGGATATCCCAGGACACGAGAGGTACAAGGATTGTCGGTCACTTTTCTATACACAAATCAATGGTAAGAAATAATCCAAATCATGTGCTAATCTTAAGTAATTCTGTTTTAAGCTTTCCTCACTTAAACACTTAAGGCCGCTTTGTTTTATGCTTTACGTGTAATAAATATATCCTGCTTGCCTGAATTATAATCCTTGTTCTCTTTCTTTTATCATATAAAATCAAATGGGTTATGTTGAATTTGCTTATTATTGAATTAAATTTTGTTGGATTCGAAAGTCTGCTAGTGCGAAGTCAGCAATTCAATTGATTTCACCGTGTTTGTTCTTGTTAGAATATAAAAATATAAACCTCAGCTCACAAATTTTGGAGTTTGGGTGTAATAGTTAGAGGAACTTAATTTAAGATGGTATCGCCACCCAACTTCAAATCCCACTGGCCACAAATTTAAAGTGGATTTTTAAAAAATTGACACCACTGCGTGAGTCCAAGTTTTGACCCATGAAAAGGGCGCTCAACCTGCGGGGCCATTGATATAATAAAAATATATATATAAACCTCAGCTCTCACCATAATTTCGGAGAAATATAAACCTCAGCTCTCACGATAACTTCAGAGTTTTGGTGTATGGTTAGAGGGACAGTGCCGAATCTAAAGTTTTCAGTAAACTTTATATGCCAAATCTAAAGTTTTCACGTTATTTACAAATCATATTAATCCCACATCTGGAGTATGGGGAGTGATCAATGCATGCATATGTAGGACAATTGTATCTCCAGAAAGGACAAGAGACAATAGAGGGAGAGTTTGACTAGAGTATGTCACGAGCACAATGTGAATTTCCCACATTAGAAGTGCACAAGGTGTTTGGTGTATGATAATTCCATAAATCAACTACTCATGGTTACAACTCTAATGAGAGGAATTGGGGTAACTGCTCTCTAGTGAAGTGCCTGAGCGAGACTAACATGATGGATGACTTCTATGGATGGGCTTGTTTGGAGTGTTAAATGTTTAATCTCTGACAGCTTGTTTCTGAGTGATTTGTCAAGTACCTTTTTTTAAAATTTTTTTTGAATGATGTCAGATGAGTTCTTTTGCTATGAATAACCATTAAGTACATAAGCTGTTCCATTTTAATATTTCCCCATACCTTCATTTACTCTTTTTTCTATGACTCGAGAAACCACCATCCAAATAGGACTTTCCCTGGTCGTTTTCAGTAAACTTTATCTTAAATATTGTCAGTCAAGTACTTTTATCATGCATAAGCATAAAGCATATAATCAGTTTGATTTCAATATTTTTCCAGACAAGTTCGTGATTTACTCTTTTCATGTCTAGGTGTTATATTTGTCCATGATCTCTCCCAGAGAAGGACAAAGACAGGTTTGCAAAAGTGGGCAACGGAAATTGCAACAACTGGGACATTTTCAGCTCCTCTTTCTTCTGGTGGACCTGGTGGTCTTCCTGTTCCTTACCTTGTTATTGGGAACAAAGTTGACATTGCTGCCAAAGAAGGGACAAGGGGAAGCAGTGGCAATCTTGTTGATGTCGCACGACAATGGGTTGAGAAGCAAGGCCTGCTTCCATCCAGTGAAGAACTTCCTTTGACAGCAACCTTTGGCAGCACTGGCCTCATTGCGGTAGGAAATGCATCTTCATAACATGTTTGCAGTGCATATTATTATGCATATATTATTTTTTCATAAAAGCAGTTCTTAAGTATTGCTCATGTGTGATGTTTAATGTACTGCATTGCTCTAAACTGGAATCCTGTTATTATTCTAGATGGGTTACGTCTGCTAATGTGTAGTATCTTTTTTTGCAATTATAAGTATCATGTGATTATTTTACTTCTAGTAGGATGTGAAGGTCCGTCTGGACTTTGTCATCGCCAGTATAAGAATAAGCTTTTACCCCATCAAGATGAGGCTGGCTATAAAGGCTCAAAGACAGATTAAACAAATGCTTTGATTGGCTAACAACGGAACATTAATTCTCTAAGTTGCTGACTACTTAGGTTGCAATATTCTGCTGGGTGATCTAATTTGGTTTATCTACAGCATCTAGAGTAGCTTCGAGAAAATCAATTTTCTTTTTAAAATAAAATGAGAACCTTACATGTTTATGCATCCAGGGTTCCAAGCATACACAGTTTAATAGTTACAATGAAATGTTACGAACAGTAGCAGGTGCTGGAAGTGATTATTTTAACTTTAATTTATGTCTGGTGCAAGGCATTAGTTATATCAATCTACAATTTACATATCCCAACATTTGGACTTGCTTATGGGTCATGGCTCACAGATGAATGCATAAAGTCATGATGTATAAGTGACTGGATGTCCCTGTAAGATTCATGGTTTGACATTCTTGGAGTAAGATTCATGGTTTGGAAGTATCTGAATCAGTGACTAGATAGCATCATGTGGATTTACAGTACATATGGCTGACTATAGGGAAGGAAGCATGGACTATGTGATCTGAGGATAGCCACTAAATTTTGGAACTGAAAATGTTTTCACAGCATAATATAACATCAATTAAGACAACTATCAAGTACACTGCTTTCCTATATACTATAGTTTTTTCCTTAGTAAATTCAAGTATCATATGCTGTCTGTATTTGTGCAATTTATGCTCAAGGTAACCATACTCCATGGTAGTTTTCCACCAAATCTTTTTGTCTGCAAGGCCCTTTTTATTCCAAGATGTAATGTTTCTTTAGATGGTGTATAATTTATTATCTGCCACTGAAACAAATAACACGTTCATTTGTCATCTGGACTGCATTATAATGATATTTTAATACTATTTCTTGGTTTGGTTTTGAAGATTGAATCAATGTTTAGTTTCTCTAATATTCTTGTGTTATTTATTTTCTTTGTATGTCAAATGAGGGCAGGCTGCCAAAGAAGCACGATATGACAAGGAAGCTGTTACTAAGTTCTTTCGGATGGTGTGTATCATTCCTACTATGTTCTTTCTGGACAAGATCTCCTTTTGTTTCTAATAAATGTGGTGCTTATTTGTCCAGCTGATTAGTAGAAGGTATTTCTCTGATGATCAACCTGCACCAAATATATGGTCGACACCTTCGCTGCAGAATTCTGTGAATCAATCTAGTGATAGTTTAATTGAAGATGATCAATATAACAGCAGATTGAGGTAAGTTTGTTAAAGCTTAAGAAACAGATTAGAAACAACCAATTTTTGTCAAAAATGCAAATTTTGAACTAATAAAATTTGCATTTTTATATACACAAAATAACTTTGCATTCGTTGAAACGAACTACTAAAAAATTGCGGCTTATAGTACATGAAAATTACTAATTTTGATTTACACAAATTTGCATTCGTTCGGAATGAATAAAAATTTACAAAAACATATGGGTTATAGCTCATGGAAATCACAAATTTTGATGTACACATAATAAATTTGCATTCATTGGAAAAGAACAAAAATTAATAAAAATCATGCGTCATAAGTTTATGGAAATCATAAATTTTGATGTACACAATAAATTTGCATGAACAAAAATTGTAAAAAATTGTGAATTATAGGTGATTTATTTCATGAATTTTGATGTATACATAATAAAGTTACATTCGTTCGAAGCGAACAAAAGTTGAGAACAATCGTGGGTTATAGTCCATGAAAATTGTGGATTTTAATATATAGACAATTAAATTACATTCGTTCAAAACAAACCAAAAGACAAAAGTAGTGGGTAGCTCATGAAAAAATGTATGTAGATATAATAAATGGAAACTATGATTCGAGGAGCCACTTTAAATTGAATCTAAGAATGCACCTCTCTACACATAGATTGGGCTATTCCAATAGATGATCCGCTCCATTCATCATGATTTAAATGTCTCAAAACATCCGTAAAACAAAAATTATGATGTTTCAACACTTCTAGCACATAGTTCTCATTGCCTCTTTAGTTGTATTGTCTTAAAATTGTTAATTTTGCAATTACTTGATGCATGAGTAACTACAACTCAATTTGCCTAAATTCTTTTTTTGTTTATACATCATTCAAAACATATCGATCAAAATGAACGGAGTGGATCGAGTAAATTGATTGTATATAACGTAGTTTTGAAGGAATACCTTTAGATTGAATCTAAGGTGCTTCCTTAGAATCATATATCCTATAATAAATTTGTATTTGTTGGAAACAAATATAAATTGATAAAATCGTAGATTACAGAATATGGAAATCATGAATTTTGATGTACACAATAAGTTTTTATTCATTTAAAACAAAATAAAAGTTGACAAAAATCATGATTATAGCTTATGAATATTGCAAATTTTGATATACAAAGAATAAATTTGCATTCGTTCGAAAAAAAATGAGAAAAATCATGGTCATAGCTCATGAAAATAACAAATTTTGATATATACATAATAAATTTTCATTCGTTCAAAATGAACAAAAATTGACAAAAATTGTGGCCTATATCTTATGCAAATTTTGGTGTGTGCTTAATAAATTTGCATTTTTTTAAAACGAACAGAAAAATTGACAAAAATGGCGGGTTCACGAATTTTGATGTATAAATAATTAATTTAAATTAGTTTAAAACAAATCAAAGCAGACAAAAATGGTGGGTTATAGACCATGAAAAGCATAAATTTGATTTAAAGATAAACAATTTACATTTGTTTAAAACAAATCAAAACTGACTAATATTGTGGAACATAGATCATGAAAATCGCAAATTTTCTTGTACATTTAATAAATTTGTATTTGTTCAAAAAGAAAAGATTGTAACAAATTGTAGGTCTCATGAAAATCGTGAATTTTGATGTACACCTAATAAAATTGCATTCGTTCAAAACGAACAAAATCTGATAAAAACCATGGGCTGTCATATGAAAATCATAAATTTGAGATAATTAATTTACATTTGTTTAAAACAAACTAAATTAAACAAAAACTATTAGGTATAGCTCATGAAAATCACAAGATTTAATGCATGCAAAATAAATTTGCAATCACTTGGAATAAACAAAAATTGTAACAAATCGTAATTGATAGCTCATGAAAATTGTAAATTTTAATGTACACATAATAAATTTGCATTTACCCAAAATGAACAAAACCAGATATAACTCGTGACATGAAAATCATAAAATTTAATGTACACAATAAATTTGCTGTCATTTGAAATGAACATAAATTGTAAGGTTATAGCTCATGAAAATCGTGAATTTTTATGTGCACATAATAAATTTGCATTCGTTCGAAATGAGTAAAAATTGACAAAAATCGTGGGCTATAGCTTTTGAAAATTGCAAATTTGATGTAAAGACAAGTAATTTATTTTCATTCAAAACAAGAAAGTGGACAAAAACCCTACTTTATTGCTCACGAAAATCATAAATTTTGATGGAAAAATAATAAATTTGCATTCTCTCTTGTTATTTTTCTTTTTGGTAAAGAGGTTTGAAGTTATATATAGGTAGTTTGCCTGCTCCTTTGTATTATTTTCTTTTTTTTCTATTGTTTTGTATATATGTATTGGTCCTCCATTTCAAAATTCGGTAGCATAACGTCGTATTGAACAAAAATTGAAAAAAGTCGTGGGGTATAGCTCATGAACATAGCAAATTCTAATTTACATGCAATTAATTTACAATCGTTCAAAACAAATTAAAATTGATCAAAATCGTGGGTTAGCTCATAAAAGTCACATCATTCGAAACGATAAAAAAGTATAACAAATCGATAATTATAAAATGAATACAAATCGTGAAGTTTGATGTATAGACAATTAATTTGCATTATTTCAAAATGAATAAGTATTAATAAAAATCGTGGCTCATGAAAATCACAAAATTTAATGTATAGAAAATTAATTTACATTCGTTTAAAACAATTCAAAATTGACAAAAATAATGGGTTATAGCGCATGAAATCACAAATTTTGATGTACTCAATAATTTGCATTTCGTTCAAACATACCAAAATTGACAAAAAATGTGGGTTATTGTTTTTGAAAAACACAAATTATAATATGCACAATAAATTTGTAGTCATTCGAATCGAACAAAAATTATAACAAATAGTGGATTATAGCTTATGAAAATTGAGAAATTTGATGTACACATAATTATTTTGTATTTGTTTAAAACAAACTAAAATTGACCTGGGGTAAGCTTGTGAAAATCGAAGATTTTGATGTATACAATAAATTTACGTTTGTTCAAAACAAACCAAAATTTACAAAAGTCTTGGGTTATAACACATAAAAATCATTAATTTTAAGAAACACAGCATTTACACTTATGTAAAACGAAAAAAATTTGTAACAAGGTGTGGATTATAGATTATGAAAATCATGAATTTTACGTACTCATAATAAATATTATTTGTTCTAAGCAAATAAAAATTAACAAAAATCATTGGTTATAACCCATGGAAATCATAAATTTTAATGTATAGACAATTAATTTACATTCGTTTAAAACAAATTAAAGTTGACAAACATCATGTACATCAAAATTTATTATAATAAACTATCCATTGAAACGAACAAGTGGAAAACCGTGGCTTATAGCTTATGAAAATTGTAAATTTTGTCTTTCACAAACTTGCATTCATTCGAAATGAACATTACAAAAATTGTGTGATAGCTCATCAAAAACACAAATGTTGATGTACACATAATAAATTTGCATTCATTGAAAATGAACAAGAATTAACAAAAATCATTGATTATATAGCTAATGGAAATCATAAATGCACACTATAAAATTCGCATTCGTTTAAAATGAAAAAATAGACAAAAATTGTGGGCTATAGCTCGTGAAAATTACAAATTTTAATGTACACATAATAAATTCTTATTCGTTCAATATGAATAAAAATTGTCAAAAATTGTGAGTTATAGACAATGAAAATCGTGAATTTTGATGTACACATACTAAAGTTGATACGTTCGAAACAAAAAAAAGTAACAACAATCATGAGCTATAGGCCATGACAATTGCGAATTTTAATGTATCAACAATTAAATTATATCTTTTCAGAATGAACCAAAAAGACAAGACGTGGATTGTAGCTCATGAGTAACGTGAATTTTAATGTACATATAATAAATTTACAAAATAAATAAAAATTTATAAAACCTTAAATTATAGTTTATCAAAATAATGAATTTTGATGTGCACATAATAAATTTTTATTTGTTTGAAACAAATGAAAATTGACAAAAATCATGTTTATAGCTTATGAAAATTGTAAAATTTGATGTACACAATTAATTTGCATGCGTTTGATTCAAACAAAAAAGGTCAAAAACCGTGGGTTATACATCATGAAAATCATGAATTTTGATATACATATATTAAATTTGCATTCGTTGAAAACAGACAAAAATTAACAAAAATTGAGGGTTATAGCTTATGAAAATCACAAAGTTTGATGTGTGCATAATAGGTTTGCATTCATTCTAAACGAACAAAAATTAACAAAAATGATTAAAAAATATGGTGGGTTATAACTCATGAAAATCGCAAATTTAGATGTATAGATAAATAATTTAAATTCATTAAAAAACCAAAATTTACAAAAAAGTTAGGTTATGGATCATGAAAAATGTGAATTTTGATGTACACGTAATAAATTTGCATTCATTCAAAACGTACAAAAAGCGACAAAAATCATTAGTTATAGCCTATAAAAATTGTGAATATTTATGTGCATGTAATAAATTTACAAATGTAATAAATTTACATTTGTTATAAACGAACAAAAATTGACAAAAATCTCAACAAAAAAAATGGACGTACACATAATAAATTTGTATTTATGTAAAACGAACAAAAATTAACAAAAATCATGTTTTTTAATGTACACATAATAAATTTGCATTCATTCAGAACGAAAATAAATTAACAAAAATCATGGGTTATAACCAATAAAAATCATAAATTTTGGTATACACAATAAATTTGCATTCGTTCGAAACGAATAAAAATTAACAAAGTCATTGATTATAGCCCATGACAGTCGCAAATTCTAATGTACTTACAATTAATTTCCATTCATTTAAAACATACTAAAATTGGCAAAGATCGTGAGTTATAGATCATAATTAATTTGCATTCATTCAAAACAAATAAAAATTTACAAAACACATAGGTTACAGTCCATTAAAATCGCAACGCTTGATGTGCACATAATAAATTTGCACTTGTCTGAAACGAAGAAAAATTAACAAAAATCATTGGTTATATAGCCCATGAGAATTGCGAATTCTGATGTACACAGAACAAATTTGCATTCCCCCGAAAAGATAAAAATTGTCAAACATCTTGGATTGTTACTTAGAAAAATCGCAAATTTTAATATACAGACAATTACTTTACAACCGTTTAAAACAAACCAAAATTGACAAAATTGTGGAGTATAGCTCATGAAAATAGCAAATTCTAATGTATAGACAATTAATTTATTTTCATTCAAAACAAACTAAAATTGATAAAAATTGTGTTATAACTCATTAGCTAACGAAAATTGCAAATTTTAATATACAGTAAATTTGAAGTCATTTGAAACAAACAAAAACAATAACAAATTGATAGTTGTAGCTCATGAAAATCATGAATTTTGATGTATACGTAATAAATTTGCATTCGTTTAAAACAAACAAGAATTAACAAAAATCGTTAGTTATTGCTCATTAAAATCGCGTATTTTGATATGTTGACAATTTTTATTCTCGTTTAAAACAAACGAAAATTGTCAAAAGTCGTGAATTATAGTTTATGAAATTGCAAATTTTATGGTACACAATTTTGTAGTTACTCGAAACGAACAAAAATTACAACAAATCATGGAATATAGTTCATGAAAATCGTGAATTTTGATGTACACATAATTAATTTATATTCCTTCAAAACGAACGCAAACTGATAGAAATCGTGAGCTATAACTTATAAAATTGCAAGTTTTGATTATAGACAATTAATTTACATTCGCTCAAAACAAACTAAAATTGACAAAAATCGTGGGTTATAGAACATGAAAATTATTAATCGTCAAGTATGCATAATAAATTGGCATTGGTTTGATATGAAAAAAAATCATAAATTGTGGGTTATATCTCATGAAAATCGTGAACTTAGATGTACACAAAAAAATTTACTTTCGTACAAAAAAACTAAAATTGATAAAAATCGTGGGTTATAGGCAATGAAAATTGTGAATTTGGTTGCATAGACAACTAATTGACATTCTTTTAAAAGTTAAAACAAAGCAAAATTGATAAAAATCATGGATTATAAACTCACAAAAATCACAAACTTTCATGTGCACATAATAAATTTGCATTTGTTAGAAATGAATAAAATATAACAAACCGTGGGTTATAACTCATGAAAATCGTGAATTTAGATGTACACATAATAAATTTTGCATTTGTTCAAAATGCACAAAAATTGTCCAAAATAATGGGTTATAGCTCATGAAAACTGTGAATTTTTATGTACACATAATAAATTTGTTTTAGTTCAAAATGAAAAAATTGACAAGAACTATGGCCTATGAAAATTGCGAAGTTTGATATATTGATAATTAATTTACATTCATTCAAAACAAATCAAAATTGATAGAAATCATGATTTATAGCTCATGAAAATTGTTAAGTTTTGATGTACAAATAACAATTTTGTATTCATTTAACAAATGAAGAAAAAAATTAACAAAAATAGTGGGTTATAGCTTATGAAAATCGCAAATTGTAATGTGTAGATCATTTACGTACGTGTGTTTAAAACAAAGTAAAATTAACAAAAATGTAGTTTGTAACTCATAAAATTTCATATTTTAATGTACACAGTAAATTTGAAGTCACTCAAAACAAACAAAAATTATTACAAATCGATAGTTATCGCTCATGAAAATCATGAATTTTGATGAATAGACAATTAAATTGCATTCGTCCAAAACAAATTAAAATTAGTAAAAATCGTGAGTTGTAGCTCATGAACTTACAAATTTTAATGTAAAAACAGTTAATTTACATTTATTTAGAAGAAACCAAACTTGAAAAAAATCGTGAGTTATCTCATGAAATCACAAATTTTAATGTACTCAATAATTTGCACTCGTTCAAACATATACCAAACTTGACAATTGCAGTCATCCTAAACGCAAAATTCTTTTCAAAAATAGACCTGTTAAGGGTAAAAGAATTTTATTTTATTTTTTTCACTCAGGAGGTCTATCTACAACAATAGAACCGCAGTGCTCTATCTCCAATTGGAGGATAGCACAGGAGGTCTATCGACAATCAACACTAGTTAGAATAGTGAATAATTTCCTGCCCTGAAGTTGAAGATGTCTAGTTACCTGGATGACTTCTAATATCATTTTTATCTGTCATGGCAGTTTAGGTAGTGACGCATACAAGTACAACGCGGTGCCCCCACTTCCAGCTCAGCGGAACCTCACTCCACCAACTACACTCTATCCACAGCAGCCATTTTCAGTCTCTGACAACTACAGTTTTCAGAGGCTCTCATCTTCTGGATTGTCAGAAATAGGAAGCACCAGATCAAAGCGATCCGATATCAATGTGTAATGCAATTAAATTTGCGGACATTTCTGCTTTGTGCTGGCTTTCACGCTACATGAATCCATGGAAACAATTCTAGCAGCTAATTGCATTAAGAGCTGATTGGGAAAACTGTGATCTCACAGTGCAATGTTTTTCTTGTGATCGTGAAAAGTTGGTGTTTTGTTTGTTGCAATACATGATAATTTTTTGTATTTTTTTGATTGTCAAATTACTTATATAGTGATATATAAATCATTCTGGAGCATCCAAACAGTTTTTTAATTTTACATGCTTGAAATTTGTGGGGTAAAAAGCAGAGCAGTAATATGTAATATGTATGTTCATTTCTGTGCCTGATAATTTGTTGTACTCTCGGTCTAACTATTTTATTATTGCACAAGTTTGAAATAGCACATTAAATTCGTCCGTCAACTTAAGTGTGATTGCTTTCGGTTGTAAGATACTTTTCCAATTCCTCTTGCAAATGTGTGCTCTCTTCAATTGTGTACCGCAGTATCCATGCCTTTTATTTGCGATACAACTGAACATGGTGATTTGCATCATAAATATTGTAAAGAAAAGGTTTCACTAATGCTTATACTATCTTCATGTTGCATTGCCATTTATTGTGGAGCTCTTAATTATCCTTCCTTACGAAACATGTTCACTTCTCAAAAACTACAATATTGAGTTTAAACTTCAAAGATAAATCTGACATCGACATCCTTAGAGCAGCTCAACTTCTTGAGTAAAAAGCTGAAAACACATTGTGCTTATTTATTTATGGAAAAAGAATGTCTTATGCAGGATGATGATAAGGTTAAAATTAAGTAGTGATCTTGTACATTAAACCTTATCAAATGACTAAAGATTACAAGTTAACGGTAGATTATAGATTACTAGTTAACGATAGGGGTTGAAGAGCTTAAAAGGAACACAAGCATAATAAATTTGCATTAGTTTAAAACGAACAAAAATTGGATAAAAATCATGGGTTATAGCCTATGAAAATCGCGAATTTTGATGTACACGTAATAAATTTGCTACATTCCAAATGAACAAAATTTGACAAAAATCGTGGGTTATAGCCATGAAAATCGCGAATTTTAAAATAAACAAAATAGATTTGTATTTATTTAAAACAAATAAAAATTGAAAAAAAATCATGGATTGCTCTTGAAATCGTGAATTTTGGCTTCCTTGGAATTATTTGACAATGAATTGAAATAACTAAAAATAATAAAAAAGTATGGGTTATATCTCATGAAATCATAAATTTTTGCCTTCGCGAAAATTCTTTGCTAAAGGTTCGAAAGGACTAAATATGGCTAAAAATCCTAAGTTATTGCTTAGGAAATCTTGAATTTTGGCCACCATGAAATTATTTGACAACAGGCCGAAACGACTAAAAATGGAAAAAAAAATCATTGGTTATCGTTCATGAAATTAAGAATTTTTGCTACTGCAAAATTATTTGATAACGGGTCAAAATGATTAAAAATGGCCAAAAATCATGGGATATTAGCTCGTGAAATCATGAATTTTTGACTATGCAAAAATTATTTACTAATAAGTTGAAATAACTAAAAATTTATAACAATCGTAGGTTATAGCTCACGAAATCATGAAATTTTAACATCACGAAATCATTTGACAACGGGTCGAAATGACAAAAAATGGCCAAAATGGTGGCGTATAGCTCAGGAAATACTGAATGGTCTTTGCAAAATTATTTACCTGTGCGTCAAAGCAACTAAAAATGGCCAAAAATTATGGGTTATAGCTCATGAAATCGTTAATTTTGGCTCCATGAAATTATTTGCTTATGGGTTAAAATGACCAAAAATAGCTAAATATTATGGGGATATAGCGTATGAAATCACGAAATGATGAAGTTTGGACTCTACGAAATTATAGTTAATGAGATGAAATGACTAAAAATAGCTAAAAATTATTGGTTATAACCCACAAAATCCTAAAATTTGGTCTTAGTAAAATTATTTGCTAACGGTCAAAATGACTAGAAATGGCAAAAAATTGTGGGTTATAGCTTATGAAATTATTAATTTTTGACTCTGTAAACTTATTTAACAATGGGTCAAAACGACTGAAAATGGCTGAAAGTCATGGGATATGCCTCCTGAATCGTGAATTTTGGCCTCCTTGGAATTATTGTTCAATAGTCAAAAGGACAAAAAATGCCCAAAAATCATGGGTTATATCTCATGAAATTGTGAATTTTGGCTACCACAAAATTATTTGCTAACGGGTCGAAATGACTAAAAATGATAAAAAATCAGGGGTTATATCTCATGAAATCATGCATTTTGGCTACCACAAAATTATTTGTTAACGGGTCGAAACGACTAAAAATGGCTAAAAATCATAAGTTATAGCTAATGAAATAGTGAATTTTGGCCTCCGTGAAATAATTTCCCAACTGGTCCAAAGGATTAAAAATGGCCAAATATCATGGGTAATGCTCATAAAACGTGAATTTTGGCCTCTGCGAAATTAATTCCCAACAAGTCAATATGACTAAAATGGGCAAAAATCACGGGTTATAGTTCATAAAATTGTTAATTTTGGCCTGAGAAATATTTGCTAATACGTCGAAACAACTAAAAATGGCAAAAAATCATGGGCTCACGAAATCGTAAATTTTGACCGCCGCGAAATTATTAGCCAATAGATCGAAATTATTTACCAACAGTTCAAAACGACTAAAAATGGCCAATAACGATGGATTATAACTCATCAAATCGTTAATTTGCCATCTACAAAATTGTTCACATTGGGGATCTAAATGACTAAAAGTAGCCAAACATGTTGGGTTATAGCTCAGGTAATCATAAAATTTGAACTCTGCAAAATTATTTACAAACGGGTCGAAATGACTAAAAATAGCTAAAAATTATGGGTTATAGCCCATGAAATCGTGAATTTTGGCATATGTAAAATTATTTTCCAAGGGGTCAAAATGACTAAAAATGATAAAAAGTTATGGGGTATAGCTCGTGAAATCGTGAGTTTTTGCGTCCGTGGAATTGTGTGCAAATGTGTCCAATTGAATAAAAATGGCTAAACAATCATGGTATATAGCTCATGAAATCGTGAATTTTGGTCTCTGTGGAGTTATGTGCGAATGTGTCGAATCAAATAAAAATGGCCAAAAAATTGTGAGAAATAGCTCATGAAATCGTGAATTTTTGTCTCCACAAAATTATTTTCTAATGGGTGGAAATGACCGAAAATAGTAAAATATCCCGTGTTATAATTCATGAAATTGAAATTTTTAGCCTTCGCAAAAATATTTCCCAGTAGATCGAAATGACTAAAACGGCTAAAAATCATTGGTTATAGCTCATGAAATCATTAATTTTTAATGCCGCAACATTATAGCTCACGAAATCATTGGTTATAGCTCACGAAATTGTGTAATTTTGCCACCACAAAATTATTTGACAATTGGTTGAAATGACTAAAAATGGTAAAAAATCGTTGGTTTTAGCTCAAGAAATCATGAAATTTAGCATCCGCAAAATTATTTACCTATGAGTCGAAACAACTAAAAATGGCTAAAATTTATGGGTTATAGCTAATGAAATTGTGAATTTTAGCCTCTATGAAATTATTGTCAAATGGGCCAAAATGAATAAAAATTACCAACAATCATGTGTTATAGCTTATGAAATTATGAATTTTAGATTCCTTAAAATTATTTATGAATGGGGCGGAATGTCTAAAAATGGCAAAAATCATGAATTATAGCTCATTAAATTGTGAATTTTGGCTACAACGAGGTTTAGTCAATGGGTTGAAATGACAAAAAAGGGCAAAAACTCATGGATTATATAGTCCATGAAATCAATAATTTTGACCTTCGCAAAATTATTTCTCATTGGGTTAAAATGACTAAAAATGGCCAAAAGTTATGGGTTATAGTCAATGAAATGGTGAATTTTGGTCTTCGTGAAATTATTTCCCAATGGGTTGAATGACTAAAAAAGGACAAAAATCGTGGGTTACAGCTCATGAAATTATGAATTTTGGTGTTCATGAAATTATATGCCAATGGGTCGAATCAAATAAAAATGGCCAAAAATCATGGAAAAAAGCTCATGAAATTGTGAATTTAGGCTACCATGAAATTATTTTCCAATGGATACAAACGACTAAAAATGTAAAAAAAATAATATGTCATAGCTCATGAAATCATCAATTTTAGACTATGCGAAATTATTTGCTAATAGGTAACAATGACTAAAAATGATGAAAAATCATGAGTTATAGGCTCACGAAATCATATATTTTGGCTTCCGTGAAATTATTTTCTAAGAAGTCAAGGCGACTAAAAAGGCTAAAAATTATGGGTTATCGCTTATGAAATCATGAATTTTGGTATCCATGGAATTATGTGCCAATAAGTCGAATCGAATAAAAATGACGGAAAAAATTGTGGGATATAGCTAATAAAATCATGAAATTTTTGCCTCCACAAAATTATTTTTTAACAGGTGCAAACAACTAAAAATGGGCAAAAATCATGCGTTATAGTTCACAAAATTATGAATTTTACCTTTGCAAAACTATTTTTCAAATGGTCAAAACTACTAAAAATGACAAAAAATCACAGGTTATAGCCCACGAAATCATGAACTTTGGCCTCCACGAAGTTATTTTCAAGAAGTCAAAATGATTAAAAATAGTAAAAAGTTATGGATTATAGCTCACGAAATCATAAATTTTGCTCTCCAGGGAATTATGTGCTAATGGGTATAATCGAATAAAAATAGCTAAAAATTATGGGATAGAGCTCATGAAATCGTGGATTTTGGCATTCGCGAAATTATTTTACAATAGGTGGAAAGGTCTAAAAATGATAAACAATCATGCATTATAACTCATAAAATTATGAATTTTGTCCTTCACAAAATTATTTTCCAAAGGGTCGAAATGACTAAAATTGGCCAAAAATCGTGGGTTATAGCCTACATAATCGTAAATTTTCACCTTCGTAAAATTATTTTCTAAGAAGTCAAAATGACTAAAAAGGCTAAAGTTGTGGGTTATAGCTCACAAAATTGTGAATTTTGGTATCTATGAAATTATGTGCCAAGGGGTCGATAAAATAAAAATGGCCAAAAATCTTGGTATATAGCTCAGGAAATCGTGAATTTTGGCCTCCGTGAAGCTATTTTTCAATGGATGGAAACAACTAAAAATAGCTAAAAATCATGTGTTATGGCTCATGAAATTTTGAATTTTAGCTTTCGTGAAATTATTTCCCAATGGGTTGAAATGTGTAAAAATGGTCAAAAATTGTGAGTTATATAACCCATGAAATCGTGAATTTTGGCGTCTATGAAATTATTTTCTAATAATTAAAATAACTAAAAATTGCTTAAAATTATGGGTTATAGCCCATAGAATTGTGAATTTTAGTCTCAATGAAATTATGTGTTAATGAGTCGATTCAAATAAAAATGACAAATAATCATGAGATGTAGCTCATGAAATTGTAAATTTTGACCTTCGCGAAATTATTTTCCAATGGGTCAAAATGACTGAAAATAGCCAAAAATCATGGGTTACATCCCATGAGATTGTGAATTTTGGCCTCTGTAAAATTATTTATCGTTGGTTCAAAATGATTGAAAATGACCAATAATCGTAGGTTGTAACTCATGAAATCATGAATGTTCTCCCCGCCAAATTGTTTGCCAAGGGGTCCATATGCCTAAATATGGTAAATATTGCAATAAATTGTGAATTCTGGCCACAGTGATGTTATTGCCAACGGGTGGAAACGACTAAACATGGCCAAAAATTCTGGGTTATTGGAAATCATGAATTTTGGCCTCTACTATAAATATGGCAGACTTCAATCTGTTATGAGGTGAGTTCATTTCTCACTAGTATTTTTATAATTAAATCATATGATTATTGTACTTGATTGATCTTGTGCTCGAGAGATAGGTAGTTTATTATTTTTAGAAATATAAAATGAAATGTGATTTGACCTATACACGGTGATCTATCTCCGTAATATGATCTTAATTTCATATGAGATATAAAGGATAATTTTTGATTCCATATAAAAAATAAAAAGAAATTTTGATTTCATAGAGAATATGATATGTGATTCTGGTTCTCATGTGATATTAAATAAATGTAAATTTTGTTTATTCAAAAACTATTGAAGAAAGAAGTATTTTAAATATGTTTCAATAGTTTGATGAATTCAAGAGATTTTCTGCATTTGGTATTTGAAACAAAAATAAATAAAAGTGAGTTTTTTAAATAGTTTTATTGGTCTGATGACTTTTACACTTGTCCATTTGATTTGAAAGCATTTCTAATTTGGAGGTGTGGCAGTAAGATGGTAGCCCGCAAAATTATTTACCAATGGGTCGAAACTACTACAAATAGCTTAAAATCATGGGTTATACCTCTTGAAATCATGAATTTTGGTTACCATAAAATTATTTTCTAATGAGTCAAAATGGATAGAAATGGCAAAAATCATGGGTTATAGCTCATGAAATCATGAAATTTTGCCTCTGTGAAATTATTTGCCAAATGGGTAAAAAACAACAAAACATGCAAAAAAAATCAATGGTTATAGCTCATGAAATCATAAATTTTGGACTCAACAAAATTATTTGCTAAAGGGGAGAAACGATTAGGACACGTAAAAAATCATGGATTATAACTCACAAAATCGTGAATTTTTACCACCGTGAAATTATTTGACAGTAGGTCGAAACGACTAAAAATGAAAAAAAATTGTGTGTTACAGAATAGGAAATCATGAACTTTGGCCTTAGATAAATTATTTAGCAATGGGTCGAAATGATTTAAATGCCAAAATTATGGGTTATGACTTATGAAATCGTGAATTTTAGCTACAGTGAAATTATTTGCCCATTTGGTAGAAACGACTTAAAACGACCCCGAAATTATGGATCATACCTCATGAAATTATAAAATTTGGTCTTCGTGAAATTATTTGCCAATGGTCAAAATAACTAAAAACAGTGAAAAGTCGTGGGTCATAGCTCATGAAAGAATTTTGAAATCGATAAAATTATTTACCAATAGGTCGAAATGACAAAAAGGTAAAAAATCATGTGTTATAGCTCATGAAATTGGTAATTTTAGCTATCAAGATATTATTTGTCAACGGGACAAAATGACTAAAAATAGCTAAAAATCGTGTGTTATAACTCATGAAATTATGAATTATTTAACAATGGGCCAAAATGACTAAAAAAGTCAAAAATCATGGGTTATAGCTTATTAAATCATGAATTTTATCTCCCATGAAATTATTTGCCAATGGGTCGAAATGAATAAAAATTGCTAAAAATTATGAGTTATGACTCAAGAAATCGTGAATTTAGGCATCCATAAAATTATTTATCAATGAGAAAAAAACGACTGAAAATGATCAAAAATTATAGGTATAGATCATGACATTGTGAATATTGGGTATCACAAAATTATTTGCCAAGGGGTTGAAATAACTAAAATTAGCAAAAAAATTGTAGGTTATAGCTCATGAAATCGTGCATTTTAGCCTGCATGAAATTATTTACAAAGGGCTTAAAATGACTAAAAATGGCTAGAAATTACAAGTTATAGCTCATAGAATCATGAATTTTAGACTCTACAAAATTATTTGCTAATGGGTCAAAATGACAAAAAATGACGAAAAATCGTGGGTTATATAGCTCAAGAAATCATATATTTTGGGGTCCACAAAGTTATTTTCTAAGAAGTCAAAATGACCAAAAGGGCTGAAAATCATGGGTTGTAGCCCATGAAATCGTGAACTTTAGCCTCTGCGAAATTATTTTTTACGAAGTCTAAATGATTAAAAATGGTGAAAATTTATGGATTATATCACACGAAATCATGAATTTTGCTCTCTAGGGAATTATGTGCCAGCGGGTGTAATCTAATAAAAATACCCAAAAATCATGGGATATAGCTCATGAAATCATGGATTTTAGCCATCATAAAATTATTTTTCATTAGGTGGAAACGACTAAAAATGGCAAACAGCCGTGCCTTATAACTCATGAAATTATGAATTTTGGCCTCCATAAAATTATTTTCCAATAGGTCAAATAACTAAAATTGACAAAAAAATCTTAGGTTATAGCCTTCATAATCTTGAATTTTACCCTCCACGAAATTATTTTCTAAGAAGTCAAACTAACTAAAAAGGCTAAAAATCATGGCTTGGCTCGCAAAATCATGAATTTTAGTATCTATGGAATTATGTGCCAGGGGGTTAAATTAAATAAAAATGGCAAAAAATCGTGAATTTTGTTCTCTGTGAAATTATTTTTCAATGGATGAAAATAATTAAAAATGACCAAAATTCATGAGTTATAGCTCATGAAATTGTGAATTTTGACCATTGCGAAATTATTCCCAATGGGTTTTCAAAATGACTAAAAATGGTAAAAAATCATGGGTTATAGCCCACGAAATCGTAAATATTGATCTCCACGAAATTATTTTCAAAGAAATCAAAACTACAAAAAATTGCCAACAATCATGGTTATAGCTCACGAAATCATAAATTTTAGTCTATGTAGAATTATGTGTTAATGAATCGATTTGAATAAAAATGGCCAAAAATCTTGGGATCTAGCTCATAAAATTGTGAATTTTGACCTCCACAAACTTATTTTCTAAGGGTCAAAATGACTAAAAATAGTCCAAAATCATGGGTTATCAACTTATCATAGCCCACAAGATTGTGAATTTTAGCATCCATGAAATTATTTATCATTGGTTCGAAACGACTAAAAATTACCAATAATTATGGGTTATAACTCATGAAATCAGAATTTTTGCCTCTGTGAAATTTTTTGCCAAAGGGTCGAAATGACTAAATATGGTAAAAAGCATTTGTTAGTACTTAGGAAATCATGAATTTTTGCCACATCGATATAATTTGACAATGGGCCAAAATGAGTAAAAATGACCACAAATTATGGGTCATTAGAAATCATGAATTTCAGCTTCCGCAAAATTATTACCAATGGGTCGAAACTTCTAAAAATGGGTAAAAATCATGGATTATAGCTCATAAAATCATAAATTTTCATTATCGCAAAATTATATTCCTATGGGTCAAAACGAATAAAAATGGGAAAAATCGTGGGTTACAGCTCATCAAAATGACTAAAAATAGAAAAGAATAGTGGGTTATAGCTCATTTAATCGTGAAGTCTAGCCTTTGTGAAATTATTTGCAATGGGTGAAAATGACAAAAAAATGGCAAAATAGTGATGGCTATAGTTCATGAGATCATAAATTTGGGACTTTATAAAATTTTTTGCAAAAGGTCGAAATGATAAAATTGTCAAAAATCATGGATTATAACTCACGAAATCATGAATTTTTGTCACCTCTAAATTATTTAACAACAGGTTGAAATGACTAAAACTGGCCAAAAATCAAGGGTTATAGCATAGAAAATTGTGAATTTTCACCTCTGCAAAATTATTTACCACTGGGTTGAAGTGACTTCAAATGTCAAAAATTGTGGGTTATAGCTCTAGAAATTGTGAATTTTGACTAAAGCAAAATTGTTTGCCAATTAGTGGAAATGACTCAAAAGGGCCAAAAACCATGCATTATAGGTCACATAATTATGAATTTTCGTCTTTGTGAAATTATTTTCCATTGGGCCAAAACGATTAAAAATGATAAAAGTCATTGGTTATATCTCATGAAATCATAAATTTCAGAATCCATAAAATTATTTACCTCTAGGTCGAAATAACTAAAAATGGTTATAAATTATGGGTTATGGCTTATGAAATCGTGAATTTCGGCTACTGCGAAATTATTTACATGGGGGCAAAACAACTAAAAATGGCTAAAAATAATAGGTTGTAGCTCATGAAACTATGAAATTTTGCTCTGCGAAATTATTTGACAGTTGGTCAAAACGACTAAAGATGGCAAAAAATCGTGGGTTATGGTGCAGGAAATCGTGAATTTTCCTTTGCAAAATTATATACAAATGGGTCAAAACGACTAAAAATGACCAAAACTTATAACTTATAGCTCATTAAATCGTAAATTTTGTCTAACGAGAAATTATTTGCTAATAGGTTGAAACGAATAAAAATGATCAAAAATCATGAGTTATGGCTCATGAAATCATGAATTTTGGCCTCCGCAAAATTATTTATGCGTCAAAATGACTAAAAATAGCCTAAATTCATAGGTTATAAAAATGATAAAATATATAGGTTATAAATCATGAATTTTGGCCTTCGCAAAATCATGAATTTTGGCTACCGCGAATTTATTTGCAAATGGGTCGAAATAAATAAAAATGATAAAATATATAGGTTATAAATCATGAAATCATGAATTTTGGCTAGCGTGAAATTATTTGCAAAGGAGTCAAAACAATTAAACATGGCTAAAAAATCGTGGGTTATAGCTCATGAATTTTGGACTTTAAAAATTATTTGCTAATGGGTCTAAAGAACTAAACATAATGAAAATATCATGGGTTATAGCTCACGAGATCATGAATTTTGGCATGCACGTAATTATTTGCCAATGGGACGTAACCACTAAAAATAGCTAAAAATTGTGGGTTATAGCTCGTGAAATCGTAAATTTTCATCTTCGTGAAATTATTTGGTAACGAGCCGAAATGACTAAAATTGTAAAAAAAAATCATGAGTTATAGCTCATAAAATTATGAATTATAGCCTTCGTGAAATTATTTGCTGACAAGTCAAAACAACTAACAATGACTACAAATCATGGGTTAGCTCATGAAATCGTAAATTTTTGCATCCTTAAAATTCTTTGCAAAGGGGTTGAAACGATTTTAAATGGCCAAAAATTATTGGTTTTTGCTTAGGTAAGCATGAATTTTAGCCACCGTGAAATTATTTTACAACAGGTTGAATTGACTAAAAGTGGCCAAAAATTATGTGTCATTGGGAATCACGAATTTTGCCCTCGGTAAATTTACTTACCAATGAGGTTGAAACAACTAAAAATAGCTAAAATCATGGGTTATAGCTAATAAAATAAAATTTTTTTGCCATCACGAGATTATTTGAAAATGGGTCAAAATTATTAAAAATAGCAAAAAATCACTCATGAAATCATGAACTTTTTATTTCACAAAATTATTTTCCAATGGTCAAAATAACGAAAAGTTACCAAAAATCATTGGTTATAGCTAATGAAGTGAAATCTTATCACGGAAAAATTATTTTTTAATGGGTCAAAGTGACTAAAAATGGCTAAAAATAGTGGGTTATAGCTCAAGAAATCATAAAGTTTGGCCTTCGCAAAGTTGTTTACCTATGGGCCAAAACAACTAAAAATGACAAAAAATTATGAGTTATAGTTCATGAAATCATGAGTTTTAGCCTCTACGAAATAATTTGCTAACAGGTCAAAATGATTGTAAATTGGCAAAAAATCGTGTGATATAGCTTATAAAGTTATGACCCATGAAATTTTTGCCAATGAGTTGAAATGACTAAAAATGGCCAAAAATCATGCTATAACCCACGAAATCGTGAATTTTGGCCTCTAAGAAATTATTTGCCAGCAGTTCAAAATGGCTAAAATAACCAAAATTATGAGTTATAGCTTATCAAATCATGAATTTCGGACTCTGCAAAATTATTTACCAATTAGTTGAATGACCTAGAAATATCCAAAAATCATGGGCTAGCTGATAAAATCATGAATTCTAGCTTCTGTGAAATTTTTGTCCAACGGGTCAAAATAACTAAAAATTGCCAAAAATCATGTGTTATACCTTACGAAATCATGAATTTTGGACTCCGCAAAATATCTACAAATAGGTCAAAACACCTAAAAAAATTCATGGATTATAGCTCTTGAAATTGTAAATTTTATTACCGCAAAATTATTTATCAATGGATTGAAACAACTAAAAATGACCAAAAATTATAGGTTTTAGTCCACGAAATTGTGAATTTGGGCTTCGCAAAATTATTTTCTAATGGGTCAAAATGGCTAAAAATGGTCCAAAATCATGGCTTATAGCCACAAAAGGCGTGAACTTTGGCATTTGCAAAATTATTTCCCAATTAGTCAAAACGAGTAAAAATGGCCAAACCTCTTGTATTACAACTCATGAAATCGTGAATTTTGGTCTCCATGGAATTATGTGCCAATAGGTTGAATTGAATGAAAATGGAAAAAAATCATGAGTTGTAGCTCATAAAATCATGAAGTTTGCCCTTGCAAAATTATTTGCCAAATGGTCAAAATGACTAAAAATGGCCAAAAAATGTGAGTTTTAGTATATGAAATCATGAATTTCAGCCTCCACGAACAAATTTCTCAATGGGTCGAAAGAACTAAAAATGATAAAATCGTGGGTTATAACTTACTAATTTGTGAATTTTGGCCTACACAAAATTATTTGATGACGGGTCGAATGAGTAAAAGTAGAGAAAATTTGTGGATAATAGCTTATGAAATTGTAAATTTTGGCCTCCAAGAAATTATTTGATAATGGGTTGAAACAACTAGAAATGACCAAAGATCATAGTTATAGCCCATGGAATTGTAAAGTTTGGACTCTCTGAAATTATTTTCCAATGACTGTAAAGGACTAAAAATGGCCAAAAAGCATTGGTTATAACCCACGAAATTGTGAATTTTAGCTCTGCAAAATTATTTACTATTTATTCAAAGTAACTAAAAATAGTCAATAATCGTGGATTGTAACTCATGAATTCAAGCAATCTCACTCTTTGGGCTTAAGGAAAATATTAAAACTAAGGCTTATTATCTCTCATATGGTGGAGGTCAATGGTGATCACTTGACTTGGAAAGGACCAAGACCTCCATTCAGTTTAGGAGGAGCTTATAAGTGCTATGGCTAATCCTTGTCAGAAAGTTCAACAGAGGAAGTTAGTATGGATCTATTTTAATTTGCATAAGCATGCATTCATCTTTTGGCCGGCGTGTCATGGTAAGCTTCTAACTTGTGTGTCTTGAAGAAGAAGAGGAATTATGGTTAACACAATTTGTCTTTTTTGTGATCAATGTGATGAAACCATTCAACATATATTTTCTGAATGTAAATTTAGTAGAAGACTTTGAACTCATGTTTCCAGTTTCACAATATGTCCTCAATCGCCATGGTAGTGGGATGTTCTACTTCTTGGGCTGTTAGTAAATGGGGTGGTAGAGGATGCATTGCCAAAATTAATAGATTAGCTTTACCTGCATGTATATACTTTGTTTGGAAGGCAAGGATTGCTCTGGTCTTGAACGACCTTAGACCCGATGTTGAAGAGTTGATGGAGGCAAATCAAACTCTTCCTAAAAATTCAATTGAACAAGATTTCTAAGATGGAGGCTACTTTTGAGGAATCAAGAATTATGCAAGAACTTTTCCATATATCCTGTATTTTGCAGCAAGACAAAGTTGAGCTGAGATGCCAAACTTTTTTGTATAGGTTTTTGTGTTTGAAGTTTTTTCTTTTGGTGTCTGCTTTATGTTAGTAGTTGAATTGGTATGAGAGATTTAGTTAATGTCTATAGATTGGATTTTAGAATGGTTGGAAAGATGTGGAGAGTTTGTACTCAACTGTTCATATTTTGGTATCGAATAAAACTTACCTTTCTTAAAAAAAGAAAGGAAAAAAAACTCATGAAACCATGAATTTTACATCCGTGTAATTATTAGCCAATGCGTCAACATGACTAAAAATAAACAAAAATTATGATGGGCTATTGTTTAGAAAATCGTGAATTTTGGCCACCATGAAATTATTTAATAACGGTTCAAAATGACTAAAAATGATTAAAAAAATCAAGGGCTATTGGAAATCATGAAATTTAGCCCCCGCAAAATTATTTACTAGTGAGTCAAATCAACAAAATAGTCAAAAATCATAAATTTTAGCTCAAGAAATCATTAATCCATTGTGAAATTATTTGACAATAGGTTGAAATGACTAAGATGACTACACAAATCCTAGGTTATAGCTTAGGCAATCACGAATTTTTCCCTTCACAGAATTATTTACCTATAGGTCGAAACGACTAAAAATGACCAAAAATCATGGTCGTAGCTTATGAAATCGTGAATTTTAGCCAGCACTAATTATTTGCCAACAGATCAAAGCAACTAAAAATGGCCAAAAATTATGGGTTATAGCTTGAAAATCATAAATTTTGGCCTTTTCGAAATAGGTTGAAATAACGAAAAATGGCCAATAAAGCTCATGAGATTATGAATTTTGGCCTCCTTGAAATCAGTTGCCAACAGGTCAAAGTGACTGAAAGTAGCCAAAAATCATTGATTATAACTCATGAAATCATGAATAATGGACTCCATAAAATTATTTCCCAATAGGTCAAAATGATTAAAAATGGCTAAAATTATGGGACAAGATGATTAAACATTACCAAAAATTGTGGGTTATAGCCTAGAAATCGTGAATTTTGGTCTCAATGGAATTATATTCCAATGGGTTGAATCAAATAAAAATGGCAAAAAATCATGAGTTATAACTCTTAAAATCCTTAATTTTGGCATTCGCCCAATTATTTGCCAATGTATCGAAATGACTAAAAATGGTAAAAAATCGTGAGTTTTAGAACATGAAAATGCGAACTTTTGCCTTGGCGTAATTATTTGCCAACGGGTCGAAAATACTAAAAGTGCGAAAAATTATTGATTATAGCTTAGAAAATTGTGAATTTTGGTCTCAATGCAATATTTGACAATAGATCGAATCGACTAAAAATGGAGAAATATCGTGGGTAATAGCTCATGAAATTATGAAATTTGGCCACTACAAAATTATTTAACAATAGGTCGAAACAACAGAAAATGGCTAGAAACAATGAGTTATAGCTTATGAAATCATGAAGTTTAGACTCTGCGAAATTATTTGGCAATGAGTTGAAATGACTAAAAATGACTAAAAAGCATTGGTTATAACCCACAAAATCATGAATTTTGGCATGTGCAAAATTATTTACCACTAGTTCAAAACAACTAAATATGGTCAATAATCATGGGTTGTAGCTCATTAAATCACAAATTTTGTCTCCACGAAATTGTTTGCCAATGGGTCAAAATTACTAAAAATAGCCAAAAGTCATGGCTTATTGCTAAGGAAATCAGGAGTTATAGCTCATGAAATAGTGAACTTTAGCTATCGTGAAATTATTTACCAACGAGTCAAAACTTCTAAAAATGGCCAAAAATTGATGGTTATAGCCCAAAAAATCATGAATTTCGCACTCTGTAAAATTATTGGCCAATGCATCAAAACAACTAAAAATTTAAAAAAACCAAGGATTATAACTTACAAAATTGTAATTTTTTGCCACTACAAAATTATTTGACAACGGGTCAAAACAACTAAAAATAGTTAAAAAAAAAAGCTATGCGTTATAGTTCAAGAAATCATGAATTTTTGCCTTCGCAAAATTATTTACCTATGGATCGAAATGACTAAAATGGCCAAAATCATGGGATATAGCTCATAAAAACATGAATTTTGACCACATCTAAATTATATGCCAATGGGTCGAAACACCTAAAAATTAAAAATTGTGGGTTAAAACTCAGAAAATTGTGAATTTTGGTCTCTGTGAAATTATTTTTCAATGGGTAGAAATGACTAAAAATAGCTGAAAACGTAGGTTATGGCTCATGAATCACATTTCAGCCTTCGCAAAGTTATTTAGAAATGGGTGAAAACAACTCAATATAGCCTAAAATTATTTGTTATAGCTCATGGAAACAAGAATTTTGGACTCCGCAAAATTATTTACCAATGGGTCAAAATGACTAAAAATAGCCAGAAATTATTATTATAGTTCATGAAATCATAAATATTGGCCTCAGTGAGATTATTTACCAATTAGGGTCAAAACGACTAAAAATGAATAAAAATGGTGGGTTACATCTTATGGAAACATGAATTTTAGACTCTACAAAATTCTTTACCAATGGGATGAAATGACTAAAGATAGCCAAAAATTATGGGTTATAGCACTTGAAATCAAGAATTTTGTGCTACAGTGAAATTGTTTTACCATGGGTGGAAATGAGTAAATATGGACAAAAATTATGGGTTATTGGAAATCTTAAATTTTGGTCTCCATAAAATTATTTACCAATGGGTCAAAATGACTAAAAATAATTAAAAAATTATTAGTTATAGCTCAAGAAATCGTGAATTTTAGCTACCATGAAATTATTTGCCAATAGGTGAAAATGTCCAAAAATGGCTAAAAACTGATAAAATTATTTACTAATGTGTCGAAACAACTAAAAATTGATAAAATTCATGGGTTATATAGCTCAAAAAATTGTGAATTTTTTACCACCGCAAATTAATTTGATGGCAGGTTTAAACAACTTAAAATGGCAAAAAATTATGGGTCATAGATTACGCATCATGAATTTTGGCCTCCGTAAAACTATTTACCTATCAATCAAAACAACTAAAAATGGTCAATACTTATGGGTTGTAACTCATGAAATCATGAATTTTGGCTACCACAAAATTATTTGACTAGGGGTCAAAAACAACTAAAAATAGCTAAAAATAATGGATTATAGCTCTGAAATTTTGTGAATTTTGACCTTCATGAATTGTTTTTGGCAATGGGTCAAAACAACTAAAAATGGCCCAAAATGTGGGTTGTATCTCATGAAATTGTGAATTTTAAACTCCATGAAATTATTTGAAAACGGGTCAAAGGTATTAAAAATAGCAAAAAATCGTTGGTTATAGCTCATAATATCATGAATTTTAGAGTGCATAAAATTGTTTACCAACGCTCTGAAAAGTCTAAAAATAGCAAAAAATAATTTATTATAGCTCATGTAATCGTGTGCATTGGACTTTGTAATATTATTTGTCGATGGGAGAAAAATGATGGGTTATAGCTTATGAAGTCCTGAATTGCAGAGCCCGCATAATGATTTACTGATGGTTCAAAACGACCAAACATAATCAAAAATCATGGGTTATAGCTCATTATCACGATTTTTGGGTACCACGAAATTGTTTGATAATATATTAAAATGACTAAAAATGGTCAAAAATCATGGGTTATTAGAAATCTTGAATTTTTATCTTTGCAAAATTATTTATTAATGGGTCAAAATGACTAAAAATGGCCAAAACTGATAGATTGTAGCTCATGAAATCATTAATTTTGACTACCATGAAATTATTTACCAACGGGTCAAAATATATAGAAATGACTAAAACTTGATGGTTATAGCCCATAAAATCATGAATTTTGGACTTCACAAAATTATTTGTCAGTGCACCGAAATGACTAAAAATTGATAAAAATCATGGGTTATGGCTCACGAAATCATAAAATTTTGTCACCGCGAAATTATTTGACAACGAAAATGACTAAAAACGGCTAAAAATCATGGGTTGTTGGTAAGGAAATCACGAATATTGGCCTCCGCAAAATTATTTACCTATGCGTCGAAATGACTAAAAATGGTCTAAAATCATGGGTTATATCTCATTAAATCATGAATTTTGGCTGCCTCAAAATTATTTATCAATGGGTCAAAACAATAAAAAATGGCCAAAAATCATGTGCTATAGGTTAGGAACTCGTAAAATTTGGCCTTTGCGAAATTATCTCACAGCGGGTCAAAATGACTAAAAATGGCCAACAATCATGGGTTATAACTCATGAAATCATTAATTTTGGCTACAATAAAATTTATTACTCATGGCTTAAAGTGACTAAAAATAGCCAAAAATCATGGATTATAGCTTTTGAAATTGTGAATTTTGGTCTCCATAAAATTATTTACAATCATGGAACAATTAAAAATAGCCAACAATTATGGGATATGACTCACAAAATCATCAATTTTAGCCTCTATGAAATTATTTGACACTGGGTCAAAATAACTGAAAATAGAGAAAAATCATGGGCAATAGCTCATGAAATCATGAATTTTGGCTTGCACGAAACTTTTTGACAATGGGCCGAAACAACTAGAAATGGTTAAAATCACATGGTATGTTGGTCATGAAATCAAGAGGTTTAGATTTCACGAAATTATTTATCAATGGGTCAAAATGATAGAAAATGGCCAAAAATTATTTGTTATAGCTCATTAAACTATGAATTTTAGCCTCGGGAAATTATTTGCTATTGGTTAGAAATGACTAAAAATGGCCAATAATTGTTGGGTTGTAACTCATGAAATCATGATTTTTGCCTCCATAAAATTATTTGTCAAGAGGATGAAATGACTAAAAATAGAAAAAAATTATAGGTTATTGCTCAGGAAATCATGTATTTTAGCCATCACTAAATTATTTAACAACAAATCAAAACAAGTAAAAATGGCCAAAAACCAAGGTTATTAGGTTATAGCTAATGAAATTGTGATTTTCGTCTATCGTAGAAATCATTTGTCAATGGATCAAAACAACTAAAAATGGTCGAAAATCGTGGGTTATTGCTCATGAAAATTTTAAATTTGACCTCCTTGAAATTATTTGCCAATCGATTAAATTGACTAAAAATGGCATGGTAAATAGCTCATGAAATCATGAATTTTAGACTCTACAAAATTATTTGCTAGTTGGTTGAAATGACTAAAAATGGTCAAATATCGTGGGTTATAGCTCATGAAATAGTAGATTTTTGCAACCACAAAATTATTTAACAATGGGTCGAAATGACTTAAAATGCCAAAAATCCTGAGTTATAGCTTAGGAAATATAGATTTTTTTGTCACCAAGAAATTATTTGACAACGGGTCAAAAAATCATGGGTTATAGCTATGCAAACCGTGAATTTTGACTACAGTGAAATTATTTGCTAATGGAAGGAAATGACTTAAAATGACAAAAAATTATGGGTTATAGCTCATCAAATCGTGAATTTGGCCTCTGCGAAATTATTCACCAACGATTCAAAATAACTAAAAATAGCCAAAAATTATGGGTTATAGCTCATCAAATCATAAATTTTAGCCTTCATGAAATTATTCACCAACAAGTCAAAACGACTAAAAATAGCTAAAAATTGTGAGTTATAGCTCATGAAATTATAAATTTTCAAAATTTACAAAATAATACTCTAATGGGTCGAAATGACTAGAAATGACCAAAAATCATGTCTTATAGCTCATGAAATTGTGAAATTTGGGTACCTTGAAATTATTTGCTAAGGGATCAAAATGACTAAAAATAGCTAAAAATTGTGGGTTGTAGTGCATGAAATCGTGAATTTTAGCCTCCTTGAAGTATGTGCAGACCGGTCAAGATGACTAAAATGGCTAAAATTATGGATTATAGCTTATGAAATCATTAGACTTCACAAAGTTATTTGCCAATGGATCAAAACAACAAAAATTGCCAAAACTTATGGTCAAAAATCATGTGTTATAGCCCATAAAATCATGAATTTTCACATCCGTGAAATTATTTGCCAATTGGCCAAAATGACTAAAAATGACCAAATAATTGTCGGTTATAACTTGTGAAATCATGAGATCGTGAAGTTTAGACTTTTCAAAATTATTACAATGAGTTGAAATGACACAAATGGCTAAAAATCGTTGGTTATTTAAATTACGTTGACCTTCATAAAATTATTTGCTAACATGTCGAAATGACTAAAATGTCCAAATATCGAGGTTATAGCTATGAAATCGTGAATTTTAGCTACCATAAAATTATTTGCTAGTGGATGGAAATGATTTAAAAATGACCAAAAATTATGTGTTATAGCTCATAAAATTATGAATTTTACTCGCCATAAAAGTATTTGCTAGTGGGTCAAAAAGACTTTCCAAAAATCATGGGTTATAGCTTATAAAATCATGAATTTAAGAATCTAAAAAATTATTTACTAACGGGTTGAATCGACTAAAAATGGCCAAAAATCATGATTATAGCTCATGATCCACAAAATTCTTTGCCAATAGGTTGAAACAATTAATAATGGTTAAAAGTCATGGGTTATATCTCATGAAATTGTGAATTTTTACCACTATAAAATTATTTGATAGTGAGTCGAAACGACTAAAAATGGTTTAAAAAAATTATGAGTTATAGCTCAAGAAATCATGAATTTTGACCTCCACAAAATTATTTACAAATTGGTCAAAATGATTAAAAACAGCTAAAAATTATGGGTTATAACTTTTGATATCATGAATTTTGGTTACCATGACTTTAATTGCAAATGGGTCGAAATGATTAAAAATGGCCGAAAATCATGAGTTATGACTCACGAAATCATGAATTTTGACCTAGAAAAATTATTTACCAATGAGTCAAAATGACTAAAAATGGCTAAAGATTATAGGTTTGCTCGTGAAATTATTTGCCAATGGGCCGAAATGACTAAAAGTGGCAAAAACTTGTAGGTTATTGCTAATAAAATTATGAATATTGGCCTCCATGAAATTATTTGCAAATGAGCAATATAACTAAAAATAACAAAATAATCATGGGTTATAGATCATGAAATTATGAATTTTGAACTCTGCAAAATTATTTGTCAATGGTCGAAATGATGAAAATAGCCAAAATTATGGGTTACAACTCACGAAATTTGTGAACTTTGGCTACCACAAAATTATTTGACAATGGGATGAAAACACTAAATATGGAAAGAAAATCAAGAGTTATAGCTCATGAAATTGTGCATTTTAGCCTCCATAAAATTATTTGCTAACGGGTTTAAACAACTAAAAATAGCTAAAAAATTGTGGGTTATAGCTAGTGAAATCATGAAATTTTGAAGTTTGGACAATGCAGATCAATTATCTCTAAGGAGTCAAAACAAGTAAAAATGGCAAAAGTCATTGGTTATAACAACCCACGAAATCATGAATTTTGGACCCTATAAAATTATTTTTTAACATGCCAAAATGACTTAAAATGGGCCAAAATTTTGGATTATCGCTTATTAAATCATAAATTTTGGATTCTGCAAAGTTATTTTAGCAATGGGTTGCTAGCACAAAAAAAAGGCCAAAAATCATGAATTATAGCTTATGAAATCCTGAATTTTAGCCACCATGAAATTATTGTCCAATGGGTCAAAACGATAAAAAATAGCCACAAAACATGGGTTATAGCTTACGACATCATGAATTTCAGATTCTATAAAATTATTACCCGTGGATCGAAATGTCTAAAAACAGCTAAAAATCATGGGTCACAGCTCATCAAATCGTAAAATTTTGTCACCAAAAAATTATTTGACAATGAGTAGAAAGAACTAAAAATGGCCTAAAATTGGGGTTTCTAGTTCAAGATATCATGAATTTTAGAATCCGTAATGTTATTTTCTAATGGGTCAAAATGACTAAAAATGATAAAAAATCATAGGATATAGCTCATGAAATCATGAATTTGGCTACTGCGAAATTATTTGTTAATGAGTCAAAACGATAAAAAATGGCCAAAAATTATGAGTTATGACTCATAAAATCGTGAATTTTGATGTTTGCAGAATTATTACCAATGGGTCAAAATGACTAAAAATGGCCAAAAATCATGGGTAAGCTCATGAAATCATGAATTTTGGCTATCGCGAAACTATTTACTAATGAGTTGAAATGACTAAAAATAGCCAAAATGGGGTTATAGCTCATAAAATAGTGAATTTTTGTCTCAATTAAGTTATTTGCAAACATGTCAAAGTGACTAAAAATGCCAAAAAATATAAGGGTTATAGCTCTTAAAATCATGAATTTTGAACGCCAAAATATTATTTGGTATTAGGTCAAAATGATGAAAAATGGCAAAAATTCATGCATTATAACTCACAAAATCATGAATTTTAGCCTCTATAAATTATTTGCCAACAGCATGAAACCACTAAAAAAGGCTAAAAATCATGGGTTATAAGTCATGAAATCATAAATATTGGCATTTATGAAATTATTTTACAATGGGTTAACATGACTAAAAATGGCCAAAAAATAAAATGTTATAGCTTTTGAAATCATGAAATTGTGAAGTTTGGAGTCTGCGAAATTATTGCCAATAAATCGAAACAACTAAAAATGGCCAAAAATCATTGCTAAAAAATCTTAAATTTTAGCCTCCACAAAATTATTTGACAATGGGTCAAAATGACTGAAAATAGCAAAACATTGTGAGTTTTAGCTCATGAGATTGTGATTTTTGGCCTCAAATAATTTATTTACCAACAGGTTGAAACAACTAAAAATGAAGAAAATTTGTGGGTTCTGCCCACAAAATTGTAAATTTTGGCATCAATGTTATTATTTTACAATGGGTCAAAATGACTCAAAATGAAGAAAAATCATGGTAATAGCTCATGAAATCGTGAACTTTGGCCTCTGTAAAATTATCTAACATCAGGTCGAACAACTTGATATGGCCAAAAATCATAGGCTATATCTCATGAAATCGTGTAGTTTAGACTCTGTGAAATTATTTGCTGATGAGTCAAAACAACTTAAAATGGCCAAAAATCATTAGTTATAGCCTATGAAATTGTGAATCTTAGCATGCACAAAATTATTTGCCATTTGTTCGAAATGACTAAAAGTACCAAAAATCATTTGTTATAACTCATAAAATCATGAATTTTTCCTTTGCGAAATGACTAAAAAAGACCTAATTTGTGGGTTATTGCTTAGGAAATTATGAATTTTGACCACCGCAAAATTATTTGACAGTGGATTGAAACAACTTAAAATGGTAAAAAAATCATGGGTTATTTGAAATTGTGAATTTTAGTCTCTGCAAAATTATTTACCTTTTCATCAAACAACTAAAATGATAAAAAAATCATGGATTACGGCACATGAAATGATGAATTTTGGCAACCATAATTTTTTTTACAAAAGATCAAAACAACAAAAATTGAGCAAAAATAATGGCTATAGCTCATGAAATTATGAAATTTGATCTTCGTGAAATTGTTAGCCAAAGCGTCAAAATGACTGAAAATAACCAAATTTTGAAGGTTATAGCTTATGAAATTATGAATGTTGAACTATGCAAAATTATTTGCTAATGCATCTGACTAAATCTATTATAAAAAATAATGAGTTGTAGCTCACAAAATTATAAATTTTTGCAACTGTGAAATAATTTGACTGTATGTTGAAACGACAAAAATGTTCAAATATCTTGGGTTATAGCTCAAGAAATCATGAATGTTTGCTTTTGCAAAATTCTTTACCTATGCATTGGAATGACTAAAAATCACTAAAACCCATGGATTCATAGCACATAAAATCGTGAATTTAAATCTCCTTGAAAATATTTTCATAAGGGTTTAAATGGCTAAAAATGTCTTAAAAATGTGGCTTATAACTTACAAAATCAAGAATTTCAAACCTCGCAAAATTATTTATCAATGGGTTGAAAAAGGTAAAAACATCCAAAAATCATGGGTATTAGCTTATGACCTCGTGAATTTTAGCCTCGGTGAAATTATTTACCAACGGGTCAAAATGACTACAAATGGCCAAAAATCGTGGATTATAGCTTATGAAATCATGAATATTAGACTCTGCAAAGTTATTTGCCAATGCTTCAAAATGACTAAAAATGGCTAAAAATCATGGGCTCTTGCTCAGGTAATCACGAATTTTGGCCATTGTGAAATTATTTGACAACAGGTCAAAAAGACCAATAATGGCAAACGTCATGGGCTATTGAAAATCGTAAATTTGAGCTCCGCAAAATTATTTACTAATGGGTCAAATGACTAAAAAAGCCCAATAAATATGGGTTATAGCTTAGGAAATCCTAAATTTTGGTACCATGCAATTATTTACCAATGGGTCGAAATGACTAAACACGGCCAAAAATTACGGTTTATAACTCATGAAATCATGAAATTTGGCCTCTGTGAAATTGCTTGGAAACGGGTCAATGAATAAAAAATGGCCAAAAATTGATGGTTATAACAATAAAATCAAGAATTTTGGATTCCATAAAATTATTTACCAATGTATCGAAACTAAAAATGGTAAAAGTTTGTGGGTTATATAACTCACGAAATCGAGAATTTTTTGTCACCGTGAAATTATTTGACAATGGGTCCAAGGGACTAAAAATGGACAAAGATCTTGAGTTTTAGCTCAGAAAACCATAAAGTTTGGTCTCTAAAAAATTATTTATCAATGAGTCAAAATAGCTAAAAATTGCAAAAAATCATGGGTTATAGCTCATGAAAACTTGAATTTGGGCTCCCACGAAATTAGTTAACATTGGATTGAAATGAACAAAAATGGTGAAAAATTATGGATTATAGCTCATGAAATCGTGAAATTTAGCCTCCGTGAAATTATTTGCAAATGGGATGTAACGATTAATGTGGCTAGAAATCATGGTTGCCCATGAGGTCATGAATTTCGGACTCCAAAAAGTATTTACCAATGAGTCAAAATGACTAAAAATGGCCAAAAGGAATTTATTTGGCCTCCAAGAAATGGATAAAATGACTAAAACTGAATAAAAATCATGGTTTATAGCTCATGAAATCATGAACTCGTGAACTTGGCCTCCACGAATTTATTTGCAAATAGGTCAAAATAACTAAGAATAGATAAAAATCAAGGTTTATAGTGCACGAAATCATTAGTTTTAGACTACAGGAAATTATTAGTCGATGGGTCGAGAAAACTAAACATGGTCAAAAATCATGGGTTATAACTCATGAAATCGTGAATTTTTACCATTGCGAAATTTTTTGACAACCGGCCAAAATGAGTAAAAATTTCAAAAAATTATGCCTCATAGCTCATGAAATTATGGTTATTGGCCTCTACAAAATTATTTATCAATGGATCAAAACGATTAAAATGGCCAACGATTATTGGCTATAGCACATGAAATCGTGAGTTTTCGCTACCACTAAAATATTTGCAAATAGGTCAAAACAAAAAAGACCAAAAATGGTGGGTTATAGGTCATAAAATTGTGAAATTTTCCTCGGTGAAATTATTTCCTAATGAATTAAAATGAAAAAATGGCCAACAAGTGATGGTTATTACTCATAAACTCATGAATTTTGAACTCTACAAAATTATTTGCCAATGGGTCGAAATGACAAAAAATGGCTAAAAATCATGTATTATTAGCGCACAAAATTATGAAATTTTACCACCGTAAAATTATTTAATAAGAAATCAAAATGACTAAAAATGACCAAAAATTATGAGTTTTAGCTCAAGAAATTATGAATTCTGGCCTCCACAAACTTATTTACCAATATGCCGAAATTACTAAAAATAGCCAAAAATCTTGAGTTATAGCTCATAATTTTGGCTACCATGAAATTATTTGCCAATAGGTCGAAATGACTAAAAATAGCACAAAATCATGGGTTATAGTGAAATCCTGAATTTTGGCCTCCTTTAAATTACTTGTCAACAGGTCAAAATGACTAAAAATGACCGCAAATCGTGGGTCGTGGCTCATGTATGAATTTCGGATGCCACAAACTTATTTACCAATGGGTCAAAATGAGTAAAACGGCCAAAATTCAAGGGTTATAGCTTATAAAATCGTGATTTTGGCTATCACGAAATTATTAGCCAACTAGTCGAAGCTAGTAAAAATAGCGTAAAATCATGGGTTATAACCCACGAAATTGAGAGTTTTGAAATGACTAAAAGTGGAAAAAAATTGTGGGTTATTGCTCCAGATATTGTGATTTTTTACCACTGAGAAATTACTTGACAGCGGGTTAAAATGACTCAAATGGCCAAAAAATGGATTATTGGAAATCATGTAATTTGGGCTCCATAAAGATTTTTGCCAATTAGTTAAAAATCATGGGTTATAGCCCATGAAATCGTGAATTTTGACCGTCGTGAAATTATTAGCAAATAGCTCAAAATGAATAAAATTGACCCAAAATCATGGGTTATAGCTCTTGAAATAATGAATTTTGGACTCAGTGAAATTATTTGACAATGGTTAAAAACGACACAAAATGGCCAAAAATCGTGGGTTATAGCTCAGGAAATCGTGAATTTTGGCCTCTGTAAAATCATTTGCCAACAGGTCGAAATAACTCAAAAAATCATGGGTTATAACTCATGAAAACGTGAATTTTGGCTGCTATGTGTTATTTGCCAATGGACTAAAAACAACAAAAAAATGGCAGAAATTGTGAGTTATAGCCCACAAAATCATGAATTTTGGCTAGTGTAAAATTATTTGCCAAGGTATCAAATGACCAAAACATGTCTGAAAATTGTGGGTTATTGCTCCAAATATTGTAATTTTTTGCCACAAAACAATTATTCTACAACGTCTCGAAATGACTAAAAATAGACTAAAATCATGGGTTATTAGAAATCGTGAATTTTAGCTTGCATAAATTTTTTTTACCAATGGTTGAAAATCATGGGTTATGGCTCATGAAATCGTGAATTTTGGACTCCGTGAAATTATTTACAAACAGAACAATAGCTCATGAAATCGTAAATTTTTTACCAATGGTTGAAAATCATGGGTTATAGCTCATGAAATCGTAAATTTTTGTCTTCTCAAAATGATTTGTCAAGGGATTGAAACAACTACAAATGTAAAATAATCGTGGGTTATAGCTCATTAAATCATCAATCTTCATTGTCATGAAATTATTTGTCAAAAGGTCAAAACAATTAAAAATGCCCAAAAACCGTAGGTTTTTGGTCAAGAAACTATGAATTTTGGCCACTACGAGATTATTGGAAACAAAGATGGGTTATTGAAAATCGTGAAATTTGACCTCCACAAATTGTTTAACAGTGGGTCAAAACGATTAAAAATGGCCATTAAATATGGGTTATAGCTCATGAAATTTTAAATTTTAGCTACTAATAAAGTATTTGCCGATGGGTCGAAATGACTAAAAATGGCCAAAAATCACAGGTTATAACTCAAGAATTTGTAAAATTTGACCTCCGTGAAATTGCTTGGAGTCGGGTCAAAATGAATTTAAAAATGGCTAAAAATCGATAGTTATAGCTCATAAAATCATGAATTTTAGATTTTACCAAATTATTTATTAATGTGCCAAAATGATGAAAAATGGTAAAAAATCGTGGCTTATAGCTGTGAAATTCATGAATTTTATGCCACTGAGAAATTATTTGCCAATGGGTCAAAATGACTAATAATGGTAAAAAATCATGGGTTATAGCTTAGGAAATCATGAATTTTGATTTCCATAAAACTATTTACTAAAGGGTTGAAATGACTAAAAATGACAATAAAATCATGGGTTAGAGCTCATGATCATCATGAATTTTGGTTACCATGACATTATTTAATAATGGGTCAAAATGAATAAAAATGGCCAAAATTATGGGTTATAGTGCATGAAATCGTGAAATTTAGACTCAATGAAATTATTTGAAAATTGATCAAAACGAATAAAAGTGGCAAAAAAGCATGGTTAATAGCTCATGAAATCATGAAGTTCGGACTATAAAAATGTATTTACCAATGATTCGTAACGACTAAAATTTGCTAAAAATCATAGGTTATAGCTCGTGAAATCATGAATTTTGGCTACCGCTATATTATTCGCTAACAGGTCAAAACGAGTAAAAATGGCTAGAAATCATGGGTTATATAACCTATGAATTTGTGAATTTTGGCCACCACAAAATAGTTTCCTTAGTGGTTGAAAAATAGCAGAAATTGTGGATTATTACTTAGGAAATTCACAGAGAAAAAATCTAAAAAATCATGGGTCATCGGAAATCATGAATTTTACCCTCCTCAAAATTATTTGCCAATGGGTTGAAATGACTAATAAAGGCAATAAATCATGGGTTATAGCTTATAAAATTATGAATTTTAGTCTCTGTAAAATATTTTACAAACGGATCAAAATGATAAAAAATGGCCAAAATCGTGAGTTATATCTCATGAAATCATGAATTTTAAATTGCACAAAACTATTTACCAATATGTCAAAATGACTAAAAATAGCCAAAAATCATAAGTTATAACCCATGAAATCGTGCATTATGGCCTCTCTTAAATTATTGGCCCATGGGTGAAAACGACAAAAAATAGCTAAAAACATGAGTTATAGCTTCTGAAAACATGAATTTTAGACTCCGCAAAATAATTTACTAATGGGTCGAAATGAATAAAGATTATTAAAAATTGTAGGTTATTGTTCTGGAAATTGTGAATTTTCCCCGCCTCAAAATTATTCTACAACGAATCAAAATGACTAAAATGGCCAAAAATCATGAGCTATTAGAAATCGTGAATTTTGGCTTTCACAAAATTACTTACCAAAAGGCCAAAATGACTAAAAATAGCTCAAAAATATTGTGGGCTATAGCTCATAAAATTATAAATTGGTCCTCTAAGAACTTGTTTGCAAACAAGTGAAAACGACTTAAAATTGATAAAAATCGTGGGTTATACCGCATGAAATCATGAATTTTGGACTCTACGATATTATTTGGCCATCAATTGAGAAATAAAATTGGCCAAAAATTGTGGGTTATAGATCATGAAACCGTGAATTTTTCCTATCACAAAATTATTTTACAACTGGTCAAATGACTAAAAATGCTCAAAAATCATGGCTTATAGCTCACGAAATCGTGAAATTTAGACTCCATGAAATTATTTGCTAATAGGTCAAAATGAATAAAAATGGCAAAAATCAATGTCTATTAGTCATGAAATTAAGAATTTTGGACTTCGCAAAATTATTTACTAATGGGTGAAAACAACAAAAAATAGCTAAAGTTCATGGGTTATAAACTCATGAAATCATGAATTTTTGTCACCACAAAATTATTTGACAATGGGTTGAAACAACTAAAAATAATTAAAAAATCGTGGGTTTTAACGCAAGAAATCGTGGGTTATTACGAGTCATCTTCTCTATTAAGCTAATCATAACCATATCCTTCTTAATTACCTCCAACCAAGTCCTTCAAGATCTACCTCAAGATCTATTTGCTCTACTAAATATAATATTATCACTTCTTCTAACCGGTGCACTAAGAGGTCTAAGTTGTACATGGCCATACCATCTTAATCGACTCTTTCTCATTTTATCCTCAATAGGAGCAACCACTCTACGGATGCATTTATTTCTTATCCTATCTTTAGTGTATACCCACAAGGCCATCTCAACATTCTTATTTCTGCAGTTCTCTTTTTTTTTTGCACAAGTTATTTGTTTAATTGCCCAACATTTCGAAAATATGAATTTTAGCTACCGCAAAATTATTTGCCAATGGGTTAAATTGACTAAAAATAGCCAAAAATCATAGGTTATAGCTCATGAAAGCAAAAATTTTAGCTACTGTGAAATTGTTTACCAATGGGTTAAATTGACTAAAAATACCCAAAAATCATATGTTATAGCTCATGAAAGCAAAATTTTAGCTACTGTGAAATTATTTATCAATAGGTCGAAATGAATAAAAATTATCAAAATCGCGAGTTATTGTTCTAGAAATTGTTAATATTTGCCACCACAAAATTATTCTATAGTAGGTCGAAATGACTAAAAATGGACGAAAATCATAGGTTATTAGAAATCATGCATTATGGCCTCCGCAAAATTATTTACCAAAAGATCAAAAATAACTAAAAGTAGTCAAAAAAATCATGGATTATAGCTCATGAAATCATAAATTTAGCCTTCATAAACTTAT
Source organism: Asparagus racemosus (assembly GCA_037177215.1). Lineage (NCBI taxonomy): Eukaryota > Viridiplantae > Streptophyta > Magnoliopsida > Asparagales > Asparagaceae > Asparagus > Asparagus racemosus. The sequence continues at coordinate 6,498,888 of JBAKGM010000365.1, read as the reverse complement.
AGCTCATGAAAACATAAATTTAGGACTCCACAAAATTATTTGCCCATGGATAGAGAAAACTAAAAATGGCAAAAAATCGTGAGCTCAAAATCATGAATTTTCGCCACCGCAAGCTTATTGGATAACTGGTCAAAATGATTGAAAATGCCCAAACATTGTGGCTTACAGGTTAGGAAATCATGGATTTTGGCCTCTATAAAATTATTTATCAATGGGTCGAAACGATTAAAATGGCCAAAAATCATTGGTCATAGCTCAAGCAATAGTAGGGCTGTGCAAACGGTCGGTCGGTTCGGTTTTGGCCACATTTTGCTAAACTGAACTGAACCGCCTATCATTCAAAACCGAACCGAACCGATTCAAGTCGATTCGGGTCGGTTTATTCGGTTTTCACTTGAGTTTAATTCTCTTGCACTATGTGCATCAATCGAGGAGAAAATTAAGAAAAGGTTAGAATCAACATTAGGGTTTAAGT
>JBAKGM010000365.1:6450890-6486795 GCA_037177215.1 Asparagus racemosus | reverse complement strand
AAAAAAAGCTAAAAATCATGGGTTATAGCTCAAAAAATGTGAATTTTGGCTACCACTAAATTATGTGCTAATGGGTTGAAATGACAAAAATTAGCCCAAATTGTGGGTTATAGCTCACAATATCACGAATCTTGATCTCCGTGTAATTATGTGCCAAAGGGTCCAAATTCATAAAAAGGCTAAAAATCACGGGTTGGACATCGCAAAATTATTTACCAAAGGGTTAAAATGACTAAAAATGGCCAAAACGTGGGTTATAGCTTATGAAAGGGAGAATTTTGGTTACCGCGAAATTATTTACCTACGGGTCAAAACGGCTGAAAATCGCCAATAATCCTGGGTTGTAGCCGACAATATCGTGAAGTTTTGTCTTCACAAAATTGTTTGTTAAGGGATCGAAATGACAAAAAATGTCTAGAAATCATGGGTTATTGTTCAGGAAATTTTGAATTTTGGCCACCGTAAAATTATTTGACAGTCACTAAAAATAAGTAAAAAATGGCCAAACATATAAGTTAGTGCAAATCATGAATTTCGTTCTCCTCAAAATTATTTACAAATGGGTCAAAATGATCAAACAAGGCCTAAAAGCATGAGTTATATCTCGTGAAATCATGAATTTTAGCTTCTATGAAATTATTTGCAAATGATTCAAAACGCCTAAAGTGGCCAAAAAACATGGGTTTTAGCTAATGAAATTATAAATTTTTGCCACCGTGATATTATTTGACAAGCGGTTGAAATGACAAAAAATGGCAAAAAATATTGTTGGTTATAGCTCATGAAATCTTGAACTTTAGCATCCGCTAAATTATTTACCAATGGGTGGAAATAAAAAAAATGGCCAAAACTTAAATGGCCAAAAATTATGGGTAATAGCTCATGAAATTCTGAATTTTGGTTACTACAAAATTATTTGCTAATGGATCGTAATGACTAAAAATAGCGAAAAATCATGGGTTATAACTCATGAAGTTGTGAATTGTGGCCGCCGTGAAATAATTTGCTAACGGGTCAAAACGAATAAAAGTAGCCAAAAATTCATGGTTATATCTCATGAAATTATGAATTTCAAACTCCACAAAATTATTTGTCAATAGGTTAAGAATACTAAAAATAGACAACAATCATGGGATATAGCTCACGTAATCGCGAATTTTCGCCACCACGAAATTATTTGGCAGTGGATTGAGATGATTAAAAATGCCCAAAAACTGTAGCTTATAATTTAGGACATCTTAAATTTTGGCTTCCATAAAATAGTAACCAATGGATTGAAATGACAAAAAATGGCCAAAAATCATTAGCTATAGTGCTTGAAATCGTGAACTTGGCTACCGAAAATTTATTTGCCAATATTTTAAAATGAAAAAAATGACAAAACATGATGGGCTATATAGCTCATAAAATTATGAAATTTGGCCCCCGTAAAATTATTTGCTAATTGGTCAAAAACAAATAAAATGGCTAAAAATTGATGGTTATTACTCATGTAATCTTGAATTTTGGACTTCGCAAAATTATTTGCCAATAAGTTGAAGCGATTAAAAATAGCTAAAAATAGTGGGTTATAGCTCATGAAATTATAAAGTTTGGCTACCACAAAATTATCTATCAAAGGGTCGAAATAACTAAAAATGGCTAAAAATTGTGGGTTATATCCCAAGAAATCATGAATTTTGAGCACCGCGTGACTATTTGTCAAGTAGTCAAAATGACTAAAAAAGGCCAAATTTGTGGGTTACTATATAGAAAATCATAAATTTTGCCGACGGCAAAATTAGTTAACAATTTAAAAGTACAAAAAATGGCTAAAAATCATGGGTTATTGGAAATAGTGAATTTTGGTTACCACAAAATTATTTGTCAATGGGTCAAAATGACTAATAATAGCAAAAACTCATAGGTTATTGCTCAAAAAATCATGAATTTGGGCCAATGTAAAATTATTTGAAAACGGGTCAAAATTACTAAAAATAGCAAAATATCATGAGCCATTGGAAATCATAATTTTTGTCCTACATAAAATTATTTACCAATGGGTCAAAATTATTAAAAATAGTCAAAAATTATGAGTTATAATCATGAAATGATGAATATTGGCATCCGTGAAATTATTTACAAAGTGATCAAAACCACTAAAAATGGCCAAAAGTTGTTGGTTATAGCTCACAAAATCAAGAATTTTAGATTCAATAAATTTTTATGCCAATGGATCGAAACGACTAAAAATATTAAAAATTCATGAGTTATAGCCCACAAAATCATGAATTTTGGTATCTATGAAATTATTTGCTAACGGGTCAAAATAACTAAAATTTTCCAAAACTCATAGGTTATAACTCATGAAATCATGAATTTTCCCCTCTGCAAATTTATATGCCAACAGGTCGAAATGACTAAATATGGCCAAAAATCAAGAGTATAGATTATGAAATCGCGAATTTTGACCTTCGAGAAATTACTTGCCAAGGGGTTGAAACAACTAGAAATGACGAAAAATTATGGGTTATGGCTCACGAAATCATGAGTATTGGCTACCGCGAAATTATTTGTCAATAGTTGAAAAGACTTAAAATGTCTATAAAGCATGGGTTATAGCTGATAAAATTGTAAATTTTAGCCTCTGTAAGATTATTTGCCAATGGGTCAAAGCGACTAGAAATGGTCAAAAATCATAGGTTTCAGCTAATGAAATCAAAAATTTCAGACTCTGCAAACTTATTTACCATTGGATCAAAATGATAAAAAATGGCTAAAAATCATATATTATAGCTCATAAAATCGTGAATTTTGGCTGCACTGAAATTATTTGTCAGTTGGTCGACATAACTAAAGATGGCCAAAAATTATGGGTTATAGCTCATGAAATAGTGAATTTTGGCCTCAATGAAATAATTTGCCAATGAGTCAAACTGACTAAAAATGACTAAAAATCGTGGGTTTTAGCTCATAAAATCTTAAATTTTGGCCTCTGTAGAATTATTTACTAATGGGTCAAAATGATTGAAAATGCCCAAATATCATGGGTTGTAGCTCATGAAATTATGAATTTTAGCTACCACAAAATTATTTGCCAACGGCTCAAAATAACTAAAAATGGCTAAAAATTATGGGTTATAGCGCACGAAATCGTCAATTTTGGCCACATGACGTTGTTTGTCAAGGGGAACGACTAAAAATGATCAAAATCATGAGTTATATAATCGTAAATTTCTACCACTGCGAAATCATTTGACAATGGGCCAAAATGATTAATAATGACCAAAAATCATGGGTCATTTGAAATCATAATTTTTGCCTATAAAATTATTTACCAATGGGTCAAAATGACTAGAAATAGCTTAAAATCATGAATTATAGCTCATAAAATCATGAAATTATTTGGAAATGGGTCAAAACGGGTAAAAATGGCTTAAAACATGAGTTATAACCTACAAAATATGAATTTTGGCCACCACAAAAATATTTGATAATAGGTTAAAATGATTAAAAATGGTAAAAAAAATCATGGGTTATTGCTTAAGAAATCGTAAATTTTAGCTTCCACAATTTAATAATTGATCAAAATGACTAAAAATGGCCAAAAATATTGGGTTATAGCTCAAAAGTTATAAATTTTGGGTACCGCAAAATTATTTGCTAATGGGTCGAAACAGCTAAAAATGACCAAAAATAATCGTTATATAGCTCAAAATTTTGTGAAGTTTGGCCCCCATAAAATTCTTTGCCAACGGGTTGAAATGAATAAAAAGTGCTAAAATATATGGTTATAGAGCATGAAATCATAAAATTTTGGATTCCACAAAATTATTTTAATGAATTGAAATGATTAAAAATGGAAAAAAATGGTAGGTTACAGCTCAAAAAATTTTGAATTTTTGCCACCGCGATATTATTTGGTAATGGGTCAAAAAACTTAAAATAGCTAAAAATCGTGAGTTATAACCCAAGAAATCGTAAATTTTTGCCTCCGCAAAATTATTTACCAATGGGTTAAATAACTAAAGTGGCCAAAAATTATGGGTTTGTAGCTCACTAAATCATGAATTTTGGCTACTACAAAATTATTTGCCAATGGATCGAAACAACTAAAAATAGGCCAAAATTGCTGTAGCTCATGGAATCGTGAATTTTGGTCTCATGAAAGTATTTTCCAATAGGTCAAAATGATTAAAAATGGCCAAAAAGGATAGTTTATAGCTTAGGAAATCGTGACTTTTGGCCTCTACAAAATTATTTACTAAGAGTCTAAACAACTAAAATAGCCAAATTTCATGGGTTATAGCTCATAAAATCATGAAGTTTAGCCTCCGTGAAATTATTTGCCAATGGGTCGAAGTAGCTAAAATAGCAAAAAAATTATGGATTATAGCTCACAAAATCATGAATTTTGCATACCATGAAATTATTCACCGATGGGACAAAACGACATAAAATAGCCAATTTTTATGGGTTATAGCTTATGGAATCGCGAATTTTGCCTATGTGAAATTATTTGCCAATGATTCAAAATAACTAAACATTTCTAAAAATCATTAGTTATACCTCATGAAATTGTGATTTTTGTGCCAATGTGTGAAAATAACTAAAAATAGCTAAAAATCATGAATTGTAGCTCATGAAATCATAAATTTTTACCACCATGAAATTATCTCACAATGGTAGAAACAACTTAAAATAGCCAATAATCGTGGGTTATTACTTAAAACATCATAAATTTTTGCCTCCACACAATTATTTACCAATTGATTGAAACGACTAAAAATGGCTAAAAATCAAGGGTTACATGTCATGAAATCGTGAATTTTGGCTACATTGAAATTATTCGCCATTGGATTGAAATGACTAAAAATGGCCAAAACTTGTCAGTTACAGGTCAGGATATCGTGAATTTTGGCATCAACAAATTATTTACCAATGAGTCGAAGTGATTAAATATGGTAAAAAATCGTGGGTCATACCTTAAGAAATCATGATTTGGCCATTGCAAAATTATTGAACAATGGGTCAGAATGACAAAAATGGTCAAAATCATGGGTTATCACTCATGAAATCATGAATTTTGGTTACCGTGAAATTATTTACCAATGAGTGGAAATCACTAAAATGGCCAAATATCGGGGTTATAACTCATAAAATCATAACTTTCTGCCACCATGAAATTATTTGCCGATGGATCAAAATGATTAAACGGTCAAAATTATAGATTATAGCTCATGAAATCATGAACTTTAGACTCCGCAAAATTATTTATGTATGGGTCGAAATGACTAAAAATGGCAAAAAAGCATAGATTATAGCTCACGAAATTGTCAATTTTGGCTACTGCGAAATTATTTGCCAATAGGTTGAAAAGACTAAAAATGGCCAAAAATTATTGGTTATAATCCACAAAATCGTGAATTTTGGCCACCGCAAAATGTTTTACTTAGGGGCTGAAATGACTAAAAATAGTCAAAAATGTGGGTTATTACTTAGGAAATCGTGAATTTTTCACGAAATTTTTTGACTACTGGTCAAAATGACTAAAAATGGTAAAAAATCATGAGCTATTAAAAAGAGTGAATTTTGGCCTCTGCAAAGTTATTTACCAATGGGTCAAAGCAACTAAAGATGGCCAAAAATCATGAGTTATAGCACATAAAATCATGAACCTTGGCTTACATAAAATTGTTTACAAAAGGGAAAGGACTAAAATGGTCAAAAATCGTGGGCAGTAGCATGAAACCATGAATATTGGACTAAAATTATTTGCTAATGGTTCGAAACAACTAAAAATAGCAAAAAGTTATGGGTTATAGCTAAAAATCATGAATTTTAGAGTCTGTAAATTATTTGCCAACATGTCAAAACAACTAAAACTTGCCAAAACATCTAAAAATTGCTAAAACTTGTGGGCTATAGCTCATCAAATAATGAATTTTTGCATTAACGAGTCAAAATAACTAAAAATTGGCTAAACCCCATGGCTTTTAGCTCATGGAATTGTAAATTTTTACCTCCGCAAAATTATTTACCAACAGGTCAAAACAACTAAAAATAGACAAAATCATGGGTTATAGCTCAAGAAATTAAGAATTTTGACTACTACAAAATTATTTTCTAATGGGTCAAAATGACTTTAAAATGGTCTTATAACTCATGAAGTCGTGAATTTTGGCTACCAACAAAATTATTTGTTGACAGGTTGAAAATATTAAATATAGCAAAAACTTTTATGAGCTATAGCTCATGAAATCATGAATTTTGGCCATGGCGAAATTGTTTTTCAAATGGATTAAAATCACTAAATATTACTAAAATCATGGGTTATTGCTCAGGAAATCATGAATTTTGGCCATCGTAATATTATTTGACATCCGGTCGAAATGACTAAAAATGGCTAGGGTTATTGAAAATCATGAATTTTGTTCTCTGTAAAATCATTTACTAATGGGCCGAAATGGCTAAAAATAACTAAAAACCATGAGTTATAGCCCATAAAATTAGGAATTTTGGTGACCACTAAACTATTCGCAAGGGGATGGAAATGACTGAAAGTGGCCAAAAATCATGGGTCATGGCACATGAAATCGTGAAATTTTTAGCACCACAAGATTATTTAATAACGTGTCAAATGATAAAATATGGCCAAAAATCATGGGCTATCACTAAAGAAAAAATTTTGACCTCCTCAAATTATTTACCAATGGGTCGAAATGACTAAAAATGGCTAAAATCATGGATTATAGCTCATGAAATCATGAATTTTGGTTATCTTGAAATTATTTGCATATGGGTCGAAGAGACCAAAAATAGTCAAAAATCATGTATTATAACTCAGGAAATCATAAATTTTTGTCTCCGTAAAATTATTTACTAATGGGTCAAAATAATGAAAAATAGCCTAAAATCATGAGCTATAGCTTATAAAATCGTGAATTTGGACTACCATAAAATTATTTGCCAATGGATCGAAATGACTAAAAGATGGCTAAAAATTGTGGGTTATAGCTTATAAAATCGTGAATTTGGCCTCCATAATATTACTTACAAACAAGTCAAAATGACAAAAATTGGTCAAAAATCATGGGTTATAGCTCATGAAATCATGAATTTTGAACTCCATAAATTATTTGCTATTGGGTTGAAGCATCTAAAAGTGGCAAAAATCGTGGGTTAAATCTCACGAAATTGTGAATTTTGGCCCGTGAAATTATTTACCAATGGGTTGAAATAACTAAAAAGGACCAAAAATCATTGGTTATAGCTCATAAAATTGTGAATTTTGGCTACAGCGAGTTTATTTGCTAATGGGTTGAAATGATTAAAAATATCCAAAAATCATGGGTTATAGATAAGAAAATTGTGAATTTTGGCCTCCATGAAATTATTTAGAAATAGGTTAAAACGACTATAAATGACCAAAAATCATGAGTCATAGCTCACGAAATCATGAATTTTAACCACCATGAAATTATTTACCAACAGGTCAAAATAACTAAAAATGGTCAAAATTTGTGAGTTATAGCTCATGAATTTGTGAATTTTAGCCAAATTATTTGTGAACGGGTCAAAGTGACTAAGTATAGCAAAAAATCATGGGTTATAGCTTATGAAATCATAAATTTTGGACTCACAATATTATTGGTCGATGGGTCAAAATGACTAAAAATGACCAAAAATCATGGGTTATGTCTCACAAAATCATGAATTGTCACCTTTGCGAAATTATTTGCCAACGATCGAAATAACTAAAAATCGTGTATTGTTGCTTCTGAAATTGTGAATTTTTACCTTCATGAAATTATTTGCCGACGAGTCAAAATAACTAAAATTGGCCCAAATTGTGGGTTACACAACCCACGATTTGTTACAGTTTTTTCATTTCAAAAAAATGTAAATATATTGTGTAAAAGAAAACTTATAATTTTCATGAGCTATATAACCTATAATATTTAATAATTTTGATTTGTTTTTAAATAATTATAAAATAATTATCCACACATCAAAATTCACAATTTTCATGGTCTATAACATGCTATTTTTGTCAAATTTTTTTATTTTAAATGATTTTAAATTAATTATCTATATATCAAAATTTATGTTTTTCAAGCGCAATAACCCACCATTTTTTTTCAATTTTTATTCATTTGGAATGAATGCAAATTCAATAACCCACAACTTTTGTTAATTTTGATTTGTTTTGAATGAATGCAAATTAATTGTGTGTACATCGAACTTTCTAATTTTCACGATCTATAACCCATGTCAATGTTAGTTTGTTTTAAAAATAAATACAAATTAATTTTTTGTATATCAAATTTCTCGATTTTCATGAGCTATAGTATACAATATATTATAATTTTTATTTCTTTCAAATAATTATAAATTTATTACCCACGATAAGATTTGTAATTTGTAATTTTTATGAGATATAATAATAAATATCTGAGACCTTATTGGAGAGTACTTAAGCCTCCAAAATTCCTTGGAACTCTAAGGTCTTATTTAATGACCGTCTAGAGAATAAATTAATCCACAAAGATAAGGCTGCATCTATCTTTTTTCTTAGGATTTAAGGGAAGTTGTCAAATCAATAGGATTTGATTTTGGTTTCATGCCTAAGAGATGGACCTCACGATATGGCCTTCATTATTCTCAGGCCTCTCGACTGTGCCTTGTGAATGCCATGGCTGTTCTCTACTTGCCGTCACCCTAATGAATCCTTCATCCCTTACAATTTCAATCAGTTCGGTTATAACAGACTTAAAATTTCCTAAATCGAATCTGAACCGTGTAGAGTATGAAAGCGAACCGAACCGCTTAAAATTGGTTGGTTTGTTTGGTTTGAGCGGTTTTGGCCGAAGTTTGCTTAGCTCTAAATACTTCAACCTTTTTGTGCTAACTAGAACAGCCTTTGACCCAAGAAATCATTAAAAGACACCTTGACCCATGTGATTTTTCTTAAGTATTCTAAAAATGTCCTCTCCTTCTTAATTTTCTTCCATCTTTTCTCCTCTCTTTTTTCCTCCTCATTTCTCCAAAAAACATATGAACCTCTCTCATCTCTTCCCTCTTATCTCATCTTCAAGTTCTCTCATCCCTCTTCTCTTCTCGCATCTTCAACATCACTCATCTCTCTCCCACTCTCTCACCTTCAATCTTTGTCATCTCTCATCATCTTCTTCCATCACCACCTTCACCTTCGTCGTTGCCTCTCTCAATATCATTGCCTCTCCTCCTTCTCTCCTCTTCCTCCCCCATGTCTTTCTTCTTCTAGATTCTTTATCATCCTCCGCCTCGACCTTTCCTGCCCTCTCCCACCTCTTCTTGTTCTTCTTTGGTCCCTCTTTTATCTCTGCCGCCTCTACTCCTCCGATCTTGTTTTCACTATTTTTTTTATTTCATGGATTAGTAATCTAATATTAATACTTTAGCCTTGACTTTGTTAAAAAGTAAAAAGTAAAAAAATAAAATATACTTAATGCATGCAATCTGCGGCAAATAAAAAATAGTTAAGTAAGCAGAAAGAAGAATGTCGTTATTTTTAATATTTTATTCATAAAACTATTAAGAGAGGTGGCGAGAGGACAAAGGAAGAGAGGTAGATAGTGAGGAGAAGAGGGAGTGGTTGAGAAAGGAGGAGAAAAAAGACAGAGTTGTTATCTTTTATATTTTTATTCAAAAAATATTGTCTTTGTTCATTAATATTTTCATAAAAATGTATGCTTATTTTTTAGTCTAATAATTTGCTGTACTCTCAATCTAAATATTTTATTATTGTAAAAGTTTGAAAACAGCACATTGAATTTATCCATCAACTTAAGTGTAATTCGTTTCGGTTATATGATCTTTTTCCAATTTCTCTTGTAAATGTACATACACTTCGATGGTACCATAACATTCATGCTTTTTATTTGCAATACAACTGAACATAGTGATTTTCATCATAAATATTGTAAGAAAAGTTTTTACTAACGTTGTAACACGACAAATTTCTCTTAGATTCAATTAAGGGGAGTGAATAAAAGAAACTAGGCCTCCAATGAATCCGTTGTTGGTCGGGGTTATCCAGTTTCTTCAAAATCTGCACATTGAACAAATCACTAGGTGGTGCCAAAATGATCACTAGAGTTGAGGGTTCTAGTACGCTCTCCAATGCCTAAGCTAGAATCACCCTAAAGAAAGAAAGAAAATATAAATGCGGCATAAATTCTAGAAAGGGCTAGCTTAAGAAAGTTAACATTGCTTAGTTCTTTATGTAAAAAGTTAACGGCTATGATTGAAGGAGAAAGATAGAGAGGTGTACACAAGTCAACGTTGGATTGACCGGAGTAGAGCAGCTTATACTTGGACTGTAGTCCTTTATTTCTAAAAAGAGATGAGGCGCAAATGTCAAACACGTGCAGGAAAATATTCTTCTCTGGCTAACAATTTTATGACAAAGGTTACTCATTCATGGTAGCTGAATGGTAAAGAGTGAGCTCGGGGCTTTCGGCGGGATCTTTACCGGGCTCTCTGCTTGATGTTACTCCTGACCTCTCTCAACAAAATGTGGAGATATTGATGATATACCCCTGCCGCTTACGTGTTCGCCACGTGGGTAGGGGCTGATGATGACGTGACATTTATAAATATTTTTATGGTACAACTACTAATACTTAAACTATCTTTAACTATCTTCATGTTGCATTGCGATTTATTTTCGAGCTCTTTAACTATTATCCATTACTAAACATGTTCGCTTCTAAAGAACTACAATATCGAACCCCCACACCCACCCACGCACCCAAAAAAAAAAGCACCGAGTGTTTATTTCATTTATTGAAAAAGAATGTGTTCTGTAGGTCGATTATTAAAATTAAGCAGTGATCTCATACATTATACCTTATCAAATGGCTGATTCCTGGTTAACAGTAATGGCTGAAGAGTTCAAAACTAAAACAATCGACCAGAATAAATTTATCAGATACTTTCGTATGTTCAGTCTTATCAGAACTTCATGACGCATCTCCAACATCATTACTTTCGGGGTTAATTGTGGAAGGCCCAAACTTGTTTGGGGGGTTTAACGATATTTACCTTTCTTTTAAAGAGATATTTTCTGAGTTTGTTGTCACCATCAAAAACATTCTAAAGAACTTTTTTTTTTCTTTTCTTTTCTTTTTTAAGAGCAGGGGGGACATATTTTTTTCCTTTTTGAGGAAATAAACCTTAAACTGATAAAAGCAGTGAAAATACTTGTTATAAGCAGCAGTAAACATTATGCTTATTTGATCACGTTAAAGCTAAGTCAAGCAGAGGCAATGCACTGCCTCAAATACCCTTCATGGAAAGACTTTCTTTTTGGGGAAAATGCATTGCCATTTGCATGAAAATTAATACAACTTTCAGAAAATTTTAAGCAGAAATAAGACCCAAGTCAGTCAATTGACAAAATACAGAAAAATAAGATAAATGAAATAACATAATGTGATATACTTGTAATTTATTTATCTAAAACCGAGAGTTGTAAGTTTATAACTGTGAGGAAAAAAATTACCGAAACATATATATGCACACAAACTATTTGAGACATCAAAATCATGAGAGCTCATCCAAAGGCTGCTCTCCTATGGCAACCTTAATAAAGACATCCTCCAATGTTGTATCAGCCAGACCCCAGGCTTGTATGTCGAACTTGCTCTTTGCTCTCTCAACTGCTCTAAAAACATCGGCAATTCTAACCTCTTGCTTTGGCAGTTCGAACTTCTGAGTTCCTGACATGTGATACATCTTTTTTGCATTCGGAGAGAGTCCTCTAACTAAGAGTTCTACCTCTTCCTCTTCATTTGAGGATGTTGTCATTGTAAATATGTAGCTTCCTCCATATCTCGCCTTCAGCTGTCATCATGCACCAGTTATAAGGCTAAATGATACAAGCGTCAATATTTAATGTCTTTTGAGCTATGTTTTATCTGATGATGATAAGTTTCATGATAAATTTCATTGCAGATTCAAATTACAGTATGCTAAGAATTTGGTTCTCAAAATTCAAATTTTGGGTTTACCTCTTTTGGATTTCCTATACACTGAACATTTCCACCAACAAAGATGCCCAAACGGTCACATAGAACTTCTGCCTCTTCCATTGAATGTGCTGAAAGAATACATATAAGAAAAATAATTATGCTAAGTCTTCAAAGAACAAAAGAACAATGCTAGGAAAGAAAGGCGCTTGGATAAAACTAATAATGCCACATCATGCACATGGCAAACGCCTTGAAATCACTTGATATTTTTCTGTTTCTAGGTTGTTTTTGTGTATTAGATCACATCCAATGATGCAAATTTTCAATTTTGAAGTTTGATTTTAGATTGGACTGATAGCACTCACATCTACTAATAATATTTTCTTTACATTTCATCTATTAGGTAACACAAGCATAAAATGAGAGTAGATCATACTAGTTAGGATTATTGCGCGGTCAGTTTTTGCTTTCTTCACAACATCCCATAAGTTTTTTCTTGATGCTGGGTCTAATCCAGTACTTGGTTCGTCCATGTATACGACCTGACAAATAGCTCCATTATCATGAATTTCAAATACCTTTCATAGAAAAGCATATCTAAAGCAAATTTCAATAATTTATAAGAGAATATAAATACTTTAGGATCACCAATAAGTGAGATCGCAACACTGAGCCTCCTCTTCATACCACCACTGTATTGACCAGCTTGTTTGTCACCAACCCCACCATAATATAGATTTACACTCTTCAAAGATTCATCAACTGCCTGGAAATAACAACGCGAGATTTTTTTCATAATGATAAACTATCCTGGAAAGTTATTTCCTCAGTTACTATCACCAAGAAACACTTTTAATAGATATTTACTCAATAATATAATCTGAGCCTTTGAGCTATGCATGAGCTGCAACAATAAAACATAGTGCAGTTCATTCGTAAAGTGCAATCTGCTCATCGACAAGTTAGCGAATGAAATGTACTGCTGTCTAAAGGGTATATTTAACTAATGGTTCTAGTTTTATTGATATTTTACTTGCACTAAACTCTAGCATTGTCATCAAGAAAATTTCATGTTTGTGCTTCTATAAGAAAGATGCACAAGTTTAGTTGTACCAATACTTACTAGAATACTAGTGTAACATACCCTTTCATTAAAACCATAATACAGTATGGATGAGAATAAAACTTTCCTTGATAACTATATTAGTTTAGATTAAACAGAAAAAGTTTGTAGTAGATACGCATTACCTGCATCAATGCAACACCTTTAAGATTCTTCAACCGACCATAAAACATTAGATGCTCTCTGCCTGTTAATCTTTCCCACAGCAAACTGTTGAGGGTACAACAACAATTGAAGGGAGTAAAAGTAATGGCCAGTAAAAGACAGTAACTGGAAGCTACATTGTTTGGTATTAAGTTAACTGCTTCAAGTATTCTTTTATTATCGCTCACCAAAAATTTAGTACATAAGTTTAAGAGGTCTTACTCATGTTGTGGGCATACGCCCATGTTTGAGTATATTTCTACCATGTTGGACTGAATGTCTAGCCCTTGAACTAGTGCAGTGCCAGAGGTCGGAGATATTAGCCCAATCATCTATGCAAGTAAACATGAAGAATTTCAGTAAGAGGGTTTTTATAAATAGGCATCAATTCTTCTTTTTTCCCCCCTACAAATCTACAATAATGGCAAAATTGTTTTTAAAGGCTAAGTAACAGATAGATCCCCTTTAGCATTTCTGTTTTGAACTGGCTGGCCCTCTACTTTTATTATTGCAGATAGGCCCCTACGTGAATTGTTTGTGACTCTTTTACCCTCAAAGTAAAAGAAAGGCGTTAAGTTTTTTTTTTGGGGGGGTGGGGGGTCTATCTGGAACAACAAGCTAGACGGGTAGTAGGTTCAAAACAATGATTTCACAATGAGCCCATTTTTAGAAGGCATCGCCACTGACCATGTTGATGAATGAAGTCTTTCCAGCACCGTTCGGGCCTAGCATCCCGAAACATTCACCACGAGGAATAGCAAGAGATAATCCTTTAACTGCAAACTTTGGAGGATTTCCGTCCTTTCCTGGATACACTTTATTGAGATTATCACAGACGATGGTGTGAGTGTTACTAGGTTCCATCATCAATTTCTCAACCACTTCTCTCTGCATGAAACAGAAAAGGAAGATTTGGAAACTCTACCATCTAAATGCAATGAAATTAAAACAGATAAAACTGAGACCAAAGGAGCTTACTTCTTGAGCAACATCAGGCCTCTCCATATCGACAAAAACCTTGGACGTGTCTCGCTGCAAACTAGGTTTACGGAAAGACGGTGATCGTCTCTTTCGAAAACATTGCAGAAAAAACAGAGGACTTTTAATTCCTCCTGCAGGAGATGAAATCTGATGCAGATAATATGCAAATGGAAGCAATACTAGGCATTCAACAGTCATGATAATAAGAACACCTTTCATTCCATTCTGACTGTCATTTATATTTCTCCACCGCATACCATTTGTTCCCATAAGATTACCTGTGAATGCATACTCTCCAAATTCATATAGTCCACGGTACAAGGAAAAAGCCGGGACAAACTCCAAGACTACAATCCAAGCTTCTAAAATGACAACAGAACCTCTATTAGATATTTCCTTGAAGGCTCATATATAAACAATACATAATGATACAATTACCTAAACTAGGAAAGGTCAAAATTAAGTAAAATTTTTTACTTACTTGGGAAGGAAGAATCTTCAACAAAATTCTGCAAGAGAAATCGTCCTAGTAAGCCCGATCCAAATACATACATGTATGCAGTTACTGCAGTATCAGATTTCAGATTTCTCATCATCAAAACATGTTAGTTCAATGTTGAGTATTGGGTAAGATCTCTCCTTTAGGAAATTTAAACCATTCAGTAGAATCATACCTGTAGCAGTCTTTGTATCAGAGAAAGACACTGAAACAAGAAAGGCTAATGCAATCTGCAAGTTCATGTAAATGACATAGAACACAAACTGTATGCTGTAGTCATTCAACGTGAAGAACTTTAAGCCTGACGAGAGAGGAAATCAAAGATAAGATAAAGCTTGAGGCAAGATCATTATGAGCTGATAACATTTTCACATACTCTCACCTATTACAGAACCAAACATCACGAAGCACAGCATGTAAAATAACGACATGGCAAAGAAATAAGCATGAGATATTATCCAGTAAGGGCTATCTTTGAGCCCATGCATTTTCATCATAATTTTCAATTTGTGTTGTTTGTCGTAAACTATGTACGTCAATATAACCTGCATTAGAAACAAAACTTTCCTAATAGTTACATCCATTAAAAGAACCAAGAATGCAACGCGTTGGAACTAAATCACAAGATAATGTCTAAGTGTAGAGCAATATACTCACCGGAAAGAGTAACTGAATGACCCATGTAAAAAATAAAGGACCAAGAAGAGAGGAAAAGTCCAGCCTAATTTTTTTAGCTGGTTGGGGCATTTCTTTTACATATTCAAGCTGCATCATCATTCCGGTACCTCTCAGGAACTTGAGGAACGCATTGGATGCCTGCAGAGAATGACAGCAGTCGAATTCTTTACTTTATAACATCAAAACTTGCGATCCTAAATGGGCAGCAGTTTTCGTTACATTTTTTAAAGTGGATTCTCAGAATACTTAAGTAGGCTACCTTTTGGTCAAGGAAAAAGCTTGAAAAAAGAGAAATAGCTGTACATCATATTAAAATTTCAAATAAGATAAATGTACATTACCAAATTCAATGAGCGGGGAACACGCAACAATGCAGGAGGGGTAAAAGCATTAGTATAATTTTTGTAAGTCGAGTTGTACCAGATGTCGACACTGAATCTATTCTCGTTAGATTCTAAGAAGTCATAAGCTGCAAAACAAGTGAGATTAGGCCTGAATTCAAAAATGAAGATGACAGTCAATTAATAGCAAAGTTTAGTTACCTGCAAGAAACTCATTTGTGTTCTCTACTGTATTTCCTTTCCAATAACCCTTAAAAAGCTCATCATTTATCACTGACGTATTATCACGCCATAAAGGTAAGCCTTGGACACATCTCACTTCTGTTCCCATTGCAGAGAATAATGGTTTTGAATGCAGGTGCGTTAGAGTATTGCATTTGCATGTTTTAAAAAAAGCAAAATAGAAGTAAAAATATATCGCTGGGATTGATGTCATGTGTACATTAATATTCAGAGAACCCATGGAGACTCGAGAAACACGCTGAACAAATATCGTAAAGTTTGGTCAAAATTCAGACAGGCCAACATGAGAAAGAAAAACCAAAAACTCAGTTTCGAAGTTGTCAATTGGGATGTGTTGCACATCATTTTCCAGGTATACCATGTATACCATATCATATATCATATCTTGTAATGCAAATAAATTAATCCAAGTATAATAGTTAAGTAACTATACTTACAACCCTATATGTTACAAGAATATATACAAACTTAAAACATAGAATTATAGATAATCATGGACAATGTTCGAAGTCCATTAGTGGAATAATACAACTCCAATTTTAATGACTATGAATGAAATCATTAATCAAAACTGCACTACATAATTTAACCATAAAATAAGCCCAAGCAATATTTTAAATGATGATGTCCTAAAACAAGTTCATTAGCGCTACCAGAACTACCCAATTTAGCATCAATAGATCATCCCCAATTGGTTCATCCGAATCTACATTTTTAAGAATGACATCTTCATTTTCATCTTTTTCACTCTCCAAAAACTCCTCTCGTCTACCTTCTTTCTCTTTGTTCCTGTCGGACAATCACATTCAACTTTTAGGATCTTACCAATAATTGGAAGCATGAAAAAATTGATTATGCAATTGGAAAGTAGAAGCTAAAATTTACTCCTAGTTAATATCTGGGCCTCCTTTCTTAGTTTTATTTGGTGGTTGCACTACGTAGTCCTCTTGCAAGTCCAAAGCACTGATGTATATCTAGCCAAGAGTTATCATCTGGTAGGCAATGTCCAAACTCTCCAGTCTATGCATCATATTTCCATATGCAACAGGCAAATTGGAGATATGTCTGTGTGGTTTCTTCCTGTATTATTTGCCTCATTTCCTATTGTGGGTTATAATTAATTGAAAACACGGAAACAAGTTTTAGTCGTTCCAAAGTTTTCCCCTATCCTGGTGGCATTCGATGGCTCAACATCCAGATTGCATACTTGAAACAGGAGTAAAAGAAGTGACTATGTTTTTTATTGGCGAGTGGAGAAAGAAATTTGGACTGGACAATAGGTTTATACATTTTTATCAACTAAACAGGTGATTTGGGCTTGGATGTACACTTCTATTAAAAAAAAACTAAGCCCACTTGAACTTGTAACCTGTAGTTAAACCTGAAGGTTTTTAAGTGAGTTTGAAATCGATTTATAAGTCAATTTATCATGAATATCACATATTGTATATGGTAAGATATGGATCATATTGAAAGATGTCCTCTATTTATCATATCATACATTGTCACAAATGATACGTGCATAAGATATATATCAAATTACTTGCATATTATATTGAAACATACCGCATATCATAAGATATTGACAATTACACCCGGTATAGTAAGACTGCAAGTGAAGTGAGGAAGCACGGTTCATGTGAACTAGTATCACAAGTTAGACTTGCATAATCATGTGAAGTTTATAAAAGTCATTAAAACTAAAATCACCATAATTGACTTTCCACCAGAGACTAGACATATTGAGTACTGATTTTCCTTAAAATGGCTGAATTTTTAAAATAAATTGAACGGTTCCATACCTTGCTGAAGGTCAACACCAGAAACTTCAATATCAAGAGAAACAACAGAATCCCCACTACACCTGGGCTGAAGCACGTATAGAGGTCTATCTGAGACAAATGCACTCTCAATAAATTCTGTTAGACTTGTTGGCGCGTCTGTTCCCTGAAAGATTAAACATTTGGAAAATACTCATGTAAAGAAAAGAATAAAGATAATGTTCAAACATCTCCACACATATAAGCAATAGCAGAAACTAAATCTAGGGAAACTCACTGGAATGATGTTCGAAAGAGCGTTAAGATAGTCAGAGAAATTCAACGAGGAGATCTCCGGAAGAAAGTTCCCAGCCAAAACTGTCCAGAAAATCAAATAACAGCAAGTAATTTCGAGTAGCATCATTTAGACTGTGTTCGAATGGAAACGGAAGCGTAACAAAATAATTATTTCTTAAATCAGTACTGAAAGTAAAAAAAATAATTAACAACAGGAGATAACTCCAAGTTATATGTTTTTATCAATCTGTCAATGGAGGTAATTAGAAGCAATCCCCAACCATCATTTAACAACACATTACTATAGCCAAATGTCATAGGAAATAAAAAACCATACAGACGACCCTCCATTGATAGCGCGACATTTTCTATAGAGCCCTGCTATATGACTTTTTCTTGAAAGTTTATGTTACTAAAACTCTATGGGCCTGTTCAATAACTAGAGGGCAGCTTACTTTCTGCAAGAGACTGATTCTTGCCAGTATATAGCAAAGTCGCCGGGCATGATCCCGTCACCCTACAGGACCTATCTGGCAAGTCCTGGGCCCAAACTGGGCCTGACCTCACAGCCCGATACTCAGGCCGAGGAACCTGCATCAGGGCCGGCCATCTTGGCGGGCTCGGGACCGCACACGTCTGTGCTTGATTAGCATCCGAGTATTGAATCCCACAAACCTCCTCACATTGGCCACTGCTGTTAGTGGGAACGCATTTGCAGCCGCAACGGTTCTTGGGCTTGTCGAGTTCTTGATTAACGATGACTTGAATGATGACGATAATGACGCAGAGCACTAACGGGTATGAGATTATGCAGGCATTGGTCTTCTTATTGCGCTTCTGTTGTTACAAGAGGAATTAAACGCTAAGATGACATTAATGAAATTTTAAACAGAGGGGAACAAAAGTATTATTGAATGGTAACCTGGAAGATGAGATTCTTTCTGAGGAGGGCGTTGGCCTGAGTTGAGAAGCTGGCAGGGCCACGAGATGAGGATGAGGCTGAGGCTGGGCTTGGATCCATTTCTCAAATGGGAATTGATTTGAACTTGGGTATCGTTACTTTGTTCTTTGCTTCTCTCTTGTGCGTTCTTTCCTAAAAATTTATGAAGGGAATTGTGCGTCGAATCCCAAGTACTTTAACGATTGTCATGACATGCAACTTCTCAGAAACAACCCTCTTAGTATATAGATGTGTTTTTGATAAGGCGACAGCCATTCTGCAATTGTAGATCTTTCAAGGGTAAATTTCACATAAACCCCTGTCTTTTAGCCCATTTTGAGATGACCTACTGAAGTTTGTTAAAAGTCACTTAACCCCACAGCTTTTGAGCTTGCCTAAAAAAACCCCGAAAGTTTGCAATGTTTTCAACATATACAACCAACCCCGATTTTTCAAACATACCCCCAAACTCTCTACCCTTACAACCCCTAGCTTTCAACATTACTTTAAAAATTATTTTCAGATAATCTTCAGTATACCATTAACAGGGTACGTTGAAAAATTGGCAAACGTTTAGGGGGTTTTGGGACAGGCCTGGGTATTAAAGGACACTTTTAAATTTCAGGAGGGTTATCTCAAAAGAGGCCAAATTATAGGGGGTTATGCATCTTTTTAATTTATTTGTGCATTTTTTGCATTAAATTTTTTTATATCTGACCGTGATACTTCTATATTTTATATAATTCCTGAAATGTAAACGCAAATTTGATATTACTATAAGGTTTATGTGTTGAAAGTCAAAAGAATTGTTGGAGTCAAAGAAATTATAAAAATGAGTTATCACTACCAAAAAGATAAGAAATCTCAGAAGAGAGAAGCAAAAGCTTACTTAATTAACAATCAGAAATTAACAAAATGAAGTTGATGCAAGCAGTTAACTAAGCTTCATACGTGGTATTGATGTGAAGTGTGGAGTACCAAGAGTTTTTCTAGTAATAGTCTTTGCGGAGAGTATGATTGAATAAAGAACTGAAAACTAAGAAGATATGATTTCAAGTTTAAGTAAGAATGCATTTTTTTTTTTTTTTTTTTTTTTGATCTAGCTGCAATGAATCAAGTTTGAATTGACTGACCAATCAGGAGATAGTTACATTTAAAAGAAGAAATAAATAAATAAAGTCAACAAGAGCCAAAGAAAGTCATTCTTACAGTAAATTTCCCATATAATATAACGTCAAATAGTTAATCACAGAATTTTCAAGTTCATTTCCTCTCAAAAGAAGACAGAAATGAAGAACCAGAAAGCCAACACTGCAATTTGAACATCTCCTGATCGAAAAACAATTTCACAAAATTCTTAACTGGTGAAAACATAATCAAGAATTAAATATGAAGCAAATCCATCAAATTTTCTAACTGCCAAAGTAAGAAAAGATTGAAAGTCCAAATTCCCAGCTCTTTGATAGTGATTATCATGATTCTTTTTCTTTTTCTTTTTCTTTTTCTTTTTCATATGTCACTCGTAGTTGTACCAAAGTGTATAGAACGAATCAATAGACTAATGACAAGTAAACAAAAGAATATTTTACTGAACAAATAAGATAGAAACAAGAAGAAAGAGGTCGGGTAGCACTCAGGAATCAAAGTCAAAACTTTTAAACAATGAAAATAAAATGTGAAGTTAAAAGTTTTGGACATGTGACAAGTACAAAGTACAAGAAAGCAAGCAAATAAAACCAACATATTCAAGGTTTAACTTTGACATTCAATAAAGACTTATTCACCATAAACAAAAAGGAACGAAAATAAAAAATAACACAGATCTGTAAAGTCTTCTGGCAATAACAGAGATGGTCCTGACCAAGAACCTTCAACCTCGAACTGAAAGGTAAACATGCATATGCATGCCGAACAGCTAGACAGAATCAAGTAGAAATGTATTCATAATGTACAAGAAGAAAATCCTATTAAAAGAGCACAAACAGTATGGACATCAGAAATTTTATGGGGAGCCAAGTTCCGATAGGAGATTCCATCTGATGTCCTGCATTCAATATTTTTCTTGACAGTTGTGTTAATCGAATATTCCTCGGTTTCATAGCTGGTGATGACTTCACTTTTAATGATAGTTAAGCTCATTATAAGTAAAGTAAATCAGCATGAGCCCTAAAAATTGAACAACTAAGAGCATTTTCATGGCTGAATATTGAGTGGTAAACTTCTTTACTTCTCCAATATCAGAATGCTTCTTCCACAAGTATCCAGATATTATAGAGGAAGTTCCATTTGGTATTTTATTGTCAATGTAGTTTTCTTAACCTACGTCAGGTCTAGAATTCCCCTATTCTTTTATATGTGATGACTGCACCTTCTATAATACTAAAGCTTACTGCAATGACTTAAGGATGAGAGTATACATTAACGCGTCTTCAGAACATTGACTACTCATAAATAAATGTATTTTAAGTACTGTTACATCTTTTTTAACAAATTTAAGTTTTTAACATTGCATTAAATTGTTACCTCCTTTCCAAGCTAACATTGCGCATATGATGAAATCGCCACAATTGCTCCCAGTTTACCACCTATCCATCGATCTGATAAAGAGCAAAGTCAAGCTGCTAGTTTTTCAAGATAAGGATTGTGTGCTATAATCTATGGACATAAGCTCCAAGAGTCAACTTTGTATTGATTGACCAAAGCATGCTTAGTGGCAGTAAATAAGTATATAGGAAGTACAATTAGCTGAATATTGGAACCTTCCTGGCCTTTTAACAAACCATGAATGTCAAGTACAGGAGAAAGCTTGCTATCTTACACCCTGTGAGTGATGAAAGACTGCAGAAAAGTCATCAGTTAACAAGCAATCTCCGCCATTATTCTACCATACGAGGTGAGAAAGAATCATTGTTGAAACCTTCAAAGAGACAATTACCAGCAAATAAAAGAAAAAACTATTGCAAACACAAATTATGCAAAACCAAGCACAAGTCAATTTTTGAACCAAGTTCAATATTCTTAGAATATCTTTCCTGGAAAAACATAATAATAAGAAATGGATCAGCCTAAAATAAGCAGAAATCAGCTGGCCAAGAAACATACTGAATTTCTATTACATGAGGTCATAGCTCATGATAGCAGGATCATGCAGCTATATCGCAGACATTGGGTACAACAAGTTCTATATGCTGTTAGTAATCTCTGCTACCCAAAAGTTATTAGGGAGTGGGCTGCAATTATTTGGAGCAAGACATCTCAACATGGATATAACTTCAAAATAAGCAGCCACCTTGTTTGAGAAATCTAATGGCTATTTCCTTAGACTTAAATATGGGTCAAATGTGATAGATCCCCTGTAGCATTACTGTTTTGAACTTACTACTACTATAGTTTTATTGTGCAGATAGACCCCTAAGTGGAATTCTTTTGAATCTTTTACCCTCAGTGAGTGTAAAACTTGTTTTTTCAATAGACCTACGGATGGTAAAAGAGACAAAAAAATTCACTCGGTGATCCATATGCAACGATAAAACTAGAGGCTAGTAAGTTTAAAACAGTGATACTTCAGAGGGTCTATCCGCAATGAACCCTTAAATGTATACATAACTAAGTATCTTAGAATTTATGGCGCTATGCAAAAAATTAGAGGGTGTTTCATGCATATAACTTCAAACTCTACCGTGAAGATGGCGGGACAAATTTTTCAGATAACAAATACGAAGGTAACATACCTAATTTCTGTAGAAGATATACCCTTTCTCTTTCAGGCGTTCGACATTATCATAAACAAACTAAGTATTAGTTTCGTCTCCTCGATCCAGCTTATGAAAGATCAAACTACCTCTAAATCAAAGATTGGAGCATGGCTAGCGCACTTCAAGTGCAAGCTTAACACATCGACTATACTATAGATGTCATCAGATCTCTGATGGGATTTGTCTTCAATAAGAAATTTGTGTGTCTTGTTATCCAATTCTATCCAACTATATGCTGGCAGCTTTGACACATTTTTAGTCTCCATTAATCTTCTCACCTTCCTGGCTTCATCCCATCTACCTGAATCAGCATATAAACTAGAGAGAGAAACATAATGGCCAGAATTGTTTGGATCCAGCATCACTAGTTTCTTCATCAACTTCTCAGCAAGACCAATATTTGAATAAGCTTTACAAGCACTCAATAGTATGCTCAAGATAACAACATTAGGTTCCACCTCCATCTGACAAATGAACTCAAAAGCCTCTTCCAGTCTTCCAGATTTACAAAGGAGATCAACTACAATAGAACAGTGTTCAACTTTAGGCACAATACCATGATCTTCTTTCATAGTTCTAAAAAATTTGAGACCCAGATCAACTAAGCCAGCATGAGTACAAGCAGTTAACAACCCCACAAAAGTTATATCATCTGGTTTAAAATTCTCCTCTATCATCTTATAGTAGAGATTTATTGCATCATCCGCAAACCCGTTAATTGCTAGCCCTTCAATCATCGAGTTCCAAGAGACGACATCCTTCTGATGCATCTCATCAAAGATCCTACGGGCACTTCTAATACTTCCACATTTACCATACATATTGACAAGTGCAGAGCCCACATAAACACCAGATGCCAACCCTTGACCCTCTATATAGTTTCCTATACGCTCCCCAGCTTCTACAGAGCCTAATTGACCACATGCTGACAGAATGCTCACTAGAGTGACTTCATTAGGCTTACAATTCTCCAACTTCATCTTCTCGAAAAGCTCTAAGGCTTCATTCGATCTCCCATTTTGTGCATAGCCAGCAATCATAGCACTCCAAGCAACCACGTCCTTGCAATCCATTTGATCAAACTCAAGACGTGCCTCATCTACAGCTCCACATTTGAGATACATTTCCATCAGTGCAGTTCGAACAATCAAATTTGTACGATACTTTTGATCATCCATCAATTCCTTAACTTTCAATCCCATTTCAAAATCACCCATTTTAGCACAAGCTGAAAGAACGGTCACAAGAGTCCTCTCGTTCGGCTGAAACTTCTGCTCTAGCATCTGTTCAAATAGTTTGACAGCTTCAACAAGATTACCATTATGAACATAGCAAGTGATCATCGTATTCCATGAAGCCGGAACTCTAAATGGCATCTCATTAAAAATCTTCCTCGCTGCTAGAACATTCCCCGACTTCGAATACCCAGATATCAAACAATTGTAAGGGACCGGTTCCTTAACCACAACCTCATCAAACACTCTCTCTGCCGAACTCAAGTCTCCACCTTTCGAGTAGAAATCGATAAAACCAGACTGAATGAACACATTCAACCATAGCCCAGATCGTATAACGAGGGAATGCACTTGTTTACCCTCGATCGTTGCACCCAATGCAGTGCATGCTTTGATAACAGGCGGGAAAGAGTAATGCACGATCCCGGTATTCTTCTGACGGGCGAGAAAAAATGTTTCCAAGACTTTTTCATGGCAATCGAGCTTTGAGAGGGTGGAGATGATGGAGTTTGCAAAGAACGAATCTGGTTGGGGAATTCTATCGAACAAGTAGCGGGCATAATCAATATTTGAGGGATGGGAGAGAACATTGAAGA
The DNA here is from genome assembly GCA_037177215.1 of Asparagus racemosus. NCBI lineage: Eukaryota > Viridiplantae > Streptophyta > Magnoliopsida > Asparagales > Asparagaceae > Asparagus > Asparagus racemosus. Next base: position 6,462,207 of record JBAKGM010000365.1, on the reverse strand, counting down.
ACAGAGGAGCGAGATTTGGGCATGCTGTGATGATGAGAGATTGGATTCGCTTGAGTTGGGTTGCGGAGTGAGGGGATTGAAGGAGGGAGACGAGGCGATTTTCCATTTGTTGGGGGAAGTGTCTTTGTTTTTTGGCGGGAATCAGGTATCATGTATATTTGAGATAAGTAGCCGTTGGAGAAATATTAAAGAATTAAAGTAAGCAAATATAATAAGAGTGCATTCAAATGAATTTGGGAAATGAGGACAATCGCAATTCGCGAGTTGTAAAGAAGTCCAAGGTCGGGATGGGTCTACATGTTAATCGATCCGACCCGAATTAGCTCCGAGGTTGGGGACCCACATCCATCTTCAATTTACAATCCTTAAGTTTTGAAATTCCAGAAACATTCAAAAGGTTTCGTTTTTTTTTTTCACTTAATTTTTAATGACCACTTTATGATGTTTATATGATATTCTCCGTTTAAAAACTTAAAATATGGGCTTATGCGGTTATGTAGTTTGAGCCAAAGAAAATCATACCATTTTGTGAGTTTTGTAGAATTTCCAAACTTATTGGCGATTTACTGATGAGAGTTTCAAATCTTTTGAGAGTGTATACCAAAAACCTAAACCTGTTGGGGTTTGATGAATTTTGCCCTAAATTTAAAGAGGTATTTTAGGTTCTATTTGATAGACACGAGGATGTAATATCAGTAGCTTAAATAGTTACGTTAGAATCTTAAATTCCATTATAATTGAGTAAAATATTCTCATTAACCGTTTTCTTTTTCCCTTTCTGAGTCAATGTTGAATACCCTTTGGGCCAACAGAAACTATTAGGAAAAAAAAAGTGTAGACAAGGTGCTTCATTCATAAGCAAACTTTTTTTAAAATTTATGGATTGAACATGTGTAACGTATACATATGCTTATTATATAGTTTGTTATGCATGAATGTCAACTGTCAACGGTGAACAATAATTTGTTTATTAGTTCCAAAAGTGATTAATTAACTAACATAAATGATAGAAAAATATGAGAAGTTTCATACAATAGATTTGTTCTTCACACTTTTTAGGCCTTATTTGTTGCGTGTCTTTGAAGAGTTTGTGATGAAAATTGGTGGTGGAGAGAACTCTTAGGAGAGCAAAAATCGATGGCTACTAACATATATCTCAAATTTTTTTCATTCAAAAAATTTCAAATTATTCACTCAAAAAAATATAGTGAGAAAGAAGGAAGACTATAAACAAAAAGAAGAAAAAGAAATATACCCACATTACACTAAAAAAAAAAACTCACATTAAAAAATAGTCTTTATGTGCATATAATGAAACTTAAATTTTGAGAAACTAATTCTCTAACTTGTGAAAAGCGAAAAATGCAAATAGCAAACACCACAAGCACTAAAATGCCAAAGAGCCCCGCAAAAAGCGCGATCTTCAAACGGTTTCTGACCTCATCCAGTTTAAACAATCTTGAAAATTCGAAGTCCTAAAGGTTTTTATGCAAATTTGCCACTCAACATTAATAATGGTTCTTTTACCTACATACACCCAAATCAATCATATTTACAAATTAAGCCCTAAATCTAGATATTTGCTAATTTCACTCCAATTCTCCAAATTGAATTAAAATACTCCGAAATTATGTTCAGGAAATAATTTTCCTATCTCTTAAGGCTGTTTGGTTGACATGAAGTAGAGCTATTGTAGAAAGTTTTGCAGCCAAAATTATGTTATTGTGTTTGGTTTGCAAAGATAGTTAGAAATGGTATTTGAATTTTTTTTCACACATCAACTCTAAATATCATTAGCATATTTCTGATTATGTTTATTTATTTATTTATTTATTTATTTATTTATTTATTATTTATTTATTTATTTAAATGAAGAGGATGCACGAGAGGAAGTACTTGATAATTTACCCCAAAGCGTCTTCCCACATTCTCTCTGTCTAATTATAATTAATAAAATCAATTAATTTAATTAGGGGTATATTTGCGATATTGAAAATTGAGGGGTAAAATCCCAGTATGGGAGATTTGAGTGTAAATTAGAAAATGTTAGATTTAGGAGGTAAATTTTGGAGGGATACTTAGTATTAGTCCCTAACAGCTTTAATAATTCCGTAGCGGTCCCTCAAATCTTTGAAATTCTTGATTAGTCCCTCAAATCTTAAAAGTTTTGCAATTTGGTCCCTAAATGACCAATCGGATTGGGGTCCTCCCTCTCGTTTTCTTCAATATGAATCCTTTAAATCCCTAAATCTAACTCTCAATTGCACCTCCCCTACTCACCCCGTCATCGACCTCATCTCCCCCTATCGTTAGCGTCCTCCTCCTCATACTCTTTACTCATTAGATTTTACGTTTTATTGTATCTTGTGTTCCGTAGAAAGGGCAGAAATGATACCTTTCTCTGTATCTTAGTGAAGTTAAAATAAATTATGGTGAGAAAATGGTTGGAAAGAGACTAGTCTATCCTTAGAGACATAAGCTTTGCGAAGCAATAATAGTGTTTGTTTGGACAGTGAAAATACGTAATGTTCTGTGTAACTATAAGTCTAAAGCCTAACATATATTGAAGTTACACTCTATCTCTTGGATCGGATCAAAGGCTAGGGACTTTTATAGAGAGAAGAAAGTATTATCCTCAGCTTCTGTTGTAAGTAACATTTGATCAACAAGAGGGCCTGATCGGAGGTGGGGTGAATGGGGAGGCTGTAGCGAGAGTTGGGTTCAGAATTTAGGGGATTCAAATTAGAGAAGAAAGAGGGGAGGATATTTTGATCATTGAAGGACTAAATTGCAAGACTGATTGGGCGACCATGTAATTATTGAAGATTTGAGGGATACGACCCAATTTACAAATACGATTGATATGGAGGGTACATAAGCATAAAACCCAACAATAAAATTATAAATTTCCAAAAGAATCGGAACCATTTCCCACTCCAACGAACCTCAATAAGAACGAAACTCAACCAGAATCTCCTCCCTCCTCCTCGCCTTCCTCCTACAAAACAAAACTCCCCTCTTTTTCCCCCTCATCAAACAAATTCCAAACACCCCAAAAAACAAATAATAATAAAAAATGGAGCTTTTGAGCGGATTCCCGCTCTTGATCCAACAATACAAAGCCCTCCTGAAGAAGAACGCGATCCTCACATGGCGAAGCAAGAGATCCGCCATCGTCCAGCTCTTCTCCTCTCTCTTTTTCATGCTGTTGCTGTTTGGCGTCGATCGCGCGATCAGGGCGCAGGCGGCGACCCACACGGAGTTCAAGAATGTCCGCGATCCGCCGACGAAGGAGGCCCCGCCGATCCCGCCGTGCGAGGACAAGTTCTTCGCGAAGCCGCCGTGCTACGATTTTGTTTGGAGCGGGACGGGCGCTAGGATTCAGGGGATCGTGAAAGGGATCATGAAGAACAATCCGGGGAGGGAGATCTCCGATGATAGGGTAAATCCTTGACTTCGAGCGATTCAATTTCTACTTTATTTTGGGAAATGAGGAATTTTGAAAGTGACGCTAGAATGGTAATTTATACATCAGAAGAAGGTGGTGTCTTTCAAGAAAAATAGGTTTTCATTGTTTCGTAGTGGTTCTTACTCTTCTTTCCGGCTTAGTTTTGATTCCCGGTGACGCGTTTTTTTCTTAATTTTCAGAAACGTTTCTTGGAGTTTTGATATGGATTTTAATTGATCGGAGCAAATTATTGTTTTTATTGTAGAAGGTAGATTGTGAAAGAAAGCATTTGGGATTGTAGTCAGAGCGTTTTTTTTTTGGATTTGTGGCTGATTTGAAGTCTTTGACCATCGACTTGTAGCATTATCTCTTTGTGCTTATGGATTTCTGGCATTTTTTGTTTCTTTTGATCTAAAAATATTGAATGCAATTTCTTTGAACTTAGGTCTGTTTTCGGTTCCGCGAGTTAAATAAAGCTCTCATTCCTTTCTTATTTTGTTTATGCTATGCCGTGTTGGGATTACTTTAGGGGAAATAATTGAGAATGTTGAGAAAAGTGGGAGCACTTGAGCTGAATTTATGTGCAATGTTTTTAAAGAGTAAATAACCAACTTCCCACGTTTTGCAGTAAACCCCTATGAACTTTTAAAATCACACTAAACACCCAATAACTTTTCTATTTTGCAAAAGAACCCCCAATAAGTTTCTGAATTTTGCATATAACCCCTCATAATTAGAAATAGAAAACAACATAAAAAGGCATTTTGAAAGTTATGGGGGGTTTAGTGTATTTACCCAACAGATATTGGGAGTTATTTGCAACAGCTATTGCATGGTTGGTGTGATTTTGAAAGTTCATGGGGTTTACTGCAAAATGATGAAAGGTCATGGGGTTCAGTGTACCCTTTTTTAAAAAAATCATCTTGCTGTTGATGAATGGAGCAAATTTTGTTATCACCTTGCATGAGTATTTCTATGACCAAACCGCATCTACTTGCCAGCAGTGGCGGAGCCAGGATCTTTTTCTTCAGAGGGGTGGGGAAGGGAGGCAAAATGCAACCATCATACTATACTTAAGCAAATAACGATCAAATATGACAATGTATAATTAATTATCATGAAACCAAATATGTGAAAAAAGAACATGGAACAAAATTTTATCGTATGCTGTAAATTATAACATTGAAAGTTATTTCGAACAATAATGAAAAGAATGGTAGCAATTTGACATCTGCAAAATAAATGCAGCACTACATGAACATAGAAAATCATTTATAAAATATAGAAATCTCATTTCACATACTACTTCTTAATGTAAAACTTCATCAAGTTGGAGGAAAGTCATTTGACAATTCTACCACAACAAAGTGCAAAATATGAGAAACCTCATTTCACAATTCTACTATTAAATGCAAAACTAAATAAGAATTAGAACCCACTTTCCCTATTCTACTTGAAATGAGAAAAAATACATAAAATAAAAAATAGAAGCCCATAATATTTTAGATTAGAATAAAAATAAAAAATAGAAGCCCATAATATTTTAGATTACAATATAACTTAGGATAAAGATAAATCAAAATTAAAATAACTCACAGGTTGTAATCATCTAGATGATGAGATCTCAATATTTTTTTACCAAAATGCATACCCACAGCACCCTGGAAATATGGTCATCGTAGATATTTGTTTTAATTGGGAATGAGCTAGCATATAGTATGTTGTTATACACCCTATATAGTATACTACACACCTAATTATACACCTTATAGTAAGTTGCTATACACACTATAGTATGTTGCTATACACTAGCATATTCACTTTGGGTTCAAAGGCAAGTATGAGAACATGGAGAATTGTATAGGTTTAAAAGTAAATGAGAGTAAAGCCTTGGGTTTATAAGTAAAACCCCTATATGCATAGTACATATTCAATTTTGAAAAATCTTGGGTGTGTTTGTGCGAGTGTGTTGGGGGGGAGGGGGGCATGGCCACGCTCAGCCCCCTTGCCTCTGCAACTGCTTGCCACTAAATTGAGCACATCTAAATTTGAAATTCGAAATGAAAAATTGGAAAAAGATTGGAAAGACTTCAAGAACCCTTGTATTGGAAGAAAACAAAAATACATAAAGATTACAGAGTCTAATGGTTAATGTTAGTCAACAGTCTACAATAGTTAAAAGGAAAGATGCAACCCTTTTTCTCGGTGGAAAGAAGGAAAGGACGTTGATTTCTCAAAAAAAGAAAACAATGGTAATAATTGTCTATTACTTTATTTTAGATAAGTGAGCCTTTTATTTATGTGAGTGACAATTTTAAAATCCCAAGAAATGCCTTTACAACTACAATATGTTAGAACTCATGGTATGGGTAAACTCAGTATAATCTAAAGAGCTCCCACATTTCACTACTTCACCACCCCCATGTTTTGGTGTCATTCACGCGTTGCCTGAAGAAGAAGGCTAGTTTTCCTTGAAAAACGATAGTGCTAAGTTTTCTATAAATAAGTAGTGAAATTTTTCTCTCTGGTTTTATTAAAATCTTTGATTTTACTATAAAAATTCTAAATGAATACACTTTGAAGAAACCACTGCGCTGGTGTAGGTTGAATATGATTCTGAAAATTTTCAAACATTTGAAGAATACCGTAACCATGTGAATGGGGTTGGCATGTTAGCAATTTGTGTTACGTTTATGCAATTTTATGTTTTCCCTTCTGCAGTAGACTATGATTGTCTTCATTAAACCTCTGCTAATTGCCTTTCCTACTAGCTAAGCAAGTGAACATTGACTTCTTTTGATGGAATAATCTTGGTATGAATTTATGAATATTCTTTGTGTTTCCGCTTTAGCTTCACGGTATTTTTTATATTTTCTATTTATATTCTCTTGTATTTTTGGAGGATACTTATCCCCAATCAATTAATATTCAAAAGAGAAAGAAATATCTAATTAATATATGCACTTAAATGATTAAGATCTTGTCGAAATACGTAGTGAGTAGAGATTATTTTAATTGGCCTATCAGGCGTTATAGTTTGCTTGTGAACTCTGCAGGTTAAATCCTTTCGAACTCCAGAAGAAGTAGATACTTGGCTTTTAGATAACCCCCTGCGCTGTCCTGGTGCTTTACATTTCGTGGAAAAAAATTCAACTGTTATAAGTTACGGCGTTCAGACCAATTCCACTGATGTGGGCAAGAGAGGTCAAAATGAGGACCCAACTTTCAAATTTCAAATTCCTCTACAAATTGCAGCTGAGCGTGAAATTGCGAGGTCGTTGCTTGGAGGTGCTTTTCTCTATCCACTTCCCTTTTTACATCATAATGGAAACTAGTGAAAATTGTTCATAGAACTTCTTTTGTACTTGATGATTCTCTTTTGTTCAATTACCTAAATGGTTTGGGAAATGAAGCACATTCTCACTGAATTTACCTGGTGTAAATTTAAAATTTCTTACACACACATATTTAAGGCACCTTATTTCAGTTTTTCAGTTGGTTTCATTCACTGGATAAGATTACGCACCTGAACTTGAGATCCCAAACTTGAGATCTGAGGGGCAGAGCAAACAATTCGAACTGTATACATTTTTCATAGTTGATATTAGTATACCCCTCAAGCATTTCAAATTTTAGAAAGAAAAGCCTACAAATTGAAAGATATGTTCACCCATTACTACTAAATTATTTACTAATAGTTTTTAGTTGCTTTTAAAAGGCAAGGAGTTTTCTGTTGATAAAATTAAGGCTAACTTTTACTTACATACTATAAAGTTTTTCCGTTCTGCGACTTATATACCACAAGTTGTATTTTTTAGTAGAAAAATATCATAAGTTGTTAAAAAAATTAGCACGTTAGTACTCTCGATCATGCAAACACCAAAAAAACTCACCTGAATGTTACCATTTGACACTAACATGTTAAGTTTACACCTTTCTAACCATTGATATCCGTTAAATTTAGGGTTTTTACATCAATACCACCTTTAGTTTTATTAAAAATTAATACTTACCATCTTTTTTTTGTTGCCAATACTACTTTTACTTGCTAACATCTTTGCAATGTCACACCTATTTGAGTTTTCAACCTAAAAAACACATAAACTAGCAAAAATACCCTCACCCCAAACATGTGCAAAGCACATGTTCCAATTAGTTATAAAAAATAATAATTTTTTCAATATTAGTCCCCCAAATCTTTCATGTTTTGATATTAGACCCCAAAATCATCATATTTTGAAATTAGCACCCAAATCGATGTCATCTTCAACTGCCGGCGTCGTTCTCGCTGGAGAGGGTTATAGGGAGGCCAATTTGTTGATCTTTTGCTCCTTGGCTAGGGTTTCAGTAGGGTCTTTTCTTGGATTGGACTTTGGAGGGTGGAGGGTGGGAGGATTGAGGGGAGTTGAGGTTAGGGTTTGGGTGAGGATTGGGTGTTTTTTTTCATGGATGGAGGGAGGGAGGAGAATTGAGAGGAGATGAGATTTAGGGTTTGGGGATTGGGCTAGAATTTAAGGATTTGGGTTAGGAAATCCATGGTCATTAGAGAGAGAGAGAGATTTGAGAGACTAATATTGAAAAAAAATTCCTTAAGTTTATAGTTAAGTAGGATACATGTGCAAAGCACATGCCTTAGTTAGGGGTAAAATGGTCAGTTCACGTGTTTTTTAGGCTAAAATTTCAAATAGGTGTGATATTGCGAAGATGCAGGTAAAGGTGGTATTGATCAAAAAATTATCATTAGACATACCCCCGCATTATTTTAGAGTACACTTAAGGTAAGTTTGAAGAAAATTGATTAATTTAATAGCAAATTTAACAAATAGTAACCGTTAAAAAGCTCTAAAATTAGCATGTAAGTATCTTAGAGAAACATTCGGGTGAAAGTTTTTTCGCTTGCATGATTGATGATACTAACGTGCCAATTTTCTAACAACTTATGGTATTTTTCTGCCGCAAAATGCAACTTGTGGTATATAAGTGATAGGCGGGGACACTTTGTGGTATTTAAGTGCAATTTAGCCTAAAATTAAATGATGATGGTTTACTTATAAGGGTGCAGGAGCTTTTTTTCTGTGTAATTTATCTTTTTCTAAAACAAGGTTTAATCTGAAGACGCACACAAGAAGGTGAGGAAGTTTAACAATTAGAAGTAGATCGAGAGGAGAAAGAGATGGTCGTAGAAGACAGTTGGAGAATAAAGAAGAGACAAAGAAAAAAGACCCTCTACCAACCTCCCACATTGTCAACAATGAATTGGAATCTCACGCATGCTTTAATAAAACATTAGAAGAACAAAATAATCTAGACCATTGGCATAACCAGCAAAAAGCTTAAAAGCAAATTGGCCACATATTGACTCAGTTATCATATCCTGCTCAATATTGCTTTCTCCTATCTTTATTTTACCCGTCAAGGAATTGAGCTCAGTGTAATACTTGCCAAAACTATAGTCACAAGAAGAGCAAGACCTGTATCCCAACTATTAAGACTCACAGCTACATTCTGGGGCTTATCTAATTGCAAATAATACTTCGATTATTATCATATCGTTAAGTTTTTCCCAAAGAAATAAAAAAGAAAAATGGTTGGTATTAAATAAAGTTTAGAAAGTTGTCTTCAGGACTCAAGTACATCAGCTGGTTGTGGATTGTGTATCTGATGGTACAAATTCATGTCATAATGGAGGATTGAGACATAATCGTAGGGGGTTTTGTTTTTCGTCTAATTTCTCTCTTCACAAAAAACCACAACTTATGAATGCATGAACTTCTTGCATCTGCCAAGAATTTAAGATGATGCTGATAGATGAAGTCACTTCAATTTTAATAAATTAATCTCATACTTGGGCTTCTTACAGATCCAAACTTCATCTGGACTGTTGGATTCAAAGAATTTGCTCATCCTGCCACAGAAACTTCCTCTTCCATGGATACTTTGGGACCAACTTTTTTCCTTGCAGTTGCTATGTTTAGTTTTGTATTTCAAATCAGTGCTTTGGTTGCTGAAAAAGAACTCAAGCTCCGTCAGGTTCGTTTGATCTTTTCACCAATTCGAGAAACCGTTCCTTAAGATGTGATTCCGCTAGTGTTTCTCAGGAAGCCAATATGCGTAAGATCAAGACTTTGATGGAATTTTGCAGGCCATGTCGATGATGGGCCTTTATGAATCTGCTTATTGGCTGTCTTGGCTTACATGGGAGACATTGCTGACGCTTATTTCGGCACTTTTTACTGTACTCTTCGGGATGATGTTTCAGTTTGACTTTTTTCTGAAGAACAATTTTGCAGTTGTATTCCTCGTCTTCTTCCTTTTTCAGCTTGCTATGGTAAGTTTCTATGTTGGTCAATTTCTTATTATTTATAACTAGCAAGTACTTCCAACGTGACGCTGGGCAGAATGGAGAATTTAAGCTCTATACAAACAAATCAATGATTTTTGCTCAATTATCATAAGTGTTATATGTCGCGTTGATTTCAACTCTGAAATAAGATTCAGCATGACAACACTCAGTTTAGCATAGATAAACTGGAGAAAATAAGACACTTTATCATATTATCGGTACTACATGACATTTGAGGAGGAGGAATATTTTGCTCCTTTTTACATGTCATGCCAATTAAAATTCTCACATACTACTTCCAAACATAGGAAGTTGATGTGGAAACAATATTGCAACTGTGAAATCTCAAAATTTCTAATGATATCGAGAGAATACATAGAGTTGTGTAGAAGAGCCCATCCATATAGTAGGAAGTGATAATAACCCACACATAGCAAATTTCTAGAATAATCAAATCAGGTTTAACAAATGAACACAAAAGAAAGTCAGATAAATGGTTCACAACTAATATGAATTTAATAGCACCAAGAAACAAAATAAACACAAAAAGAAAAGCCTAACTATAAAGTTGTCATCATCAGCTTCCATCATAAGTTGTATTAGACATAACTTAACCCTAACTTACATTATACATAACTTAAACCTAACTATATGATTTGTCATCATCAGTTTCAGTGGCAATTGAAAACAAATCCAATGCAGTGGCTCCTGCAATGGTCTTATTCTCTCTTGCAAATTGGAATTCAGTTCCATTCTTTGTACAAACACGCGTACTTCCTGATAGAAGCACACTCTCAACTCCTCCATGCAAACTCCATGTCTCTCCATATATATGCGTGTAAGTTTACAGAAACAAAACATAAGCATGTATATCCAAGGAACATAGTATGGTGCAAACAACTACATGAATGTAAACCTAGAATTAGCAAGTGCAAGGTTGAATTTAGTGTGAAGAAACAAATTGAACAGATAAACAAGTATCTGATATATATATATATATATATCAAAAGCGAGCTGCAGTGCAACAACGAAAACATCACAAAACACCACTAAATTAGGAGACATACGATAAAGTGTGAAATCAGAAAAATAAATGCGAGAAATCTACTGGCAGACACTAAACAAACAGGAGTAAGCATTCAATCGAAAATGAAATTGTTTATCTTAGAAAATTGTACTGCTATTTTGTTGATAGTTTCAGTTGTTGACAAATCAATGAAAGTTATTTCCAGAGTTCCCTTTAATAACACATATATTTTGTGGATGCATTTATAAATTCTAATGAGGATGAAAAGCGAACCGTGTTCTCCTCAAGATGCTTGAATAGTCTAATAATCACCATAGGACCACATTAGATGGTTAAAAAAATTCTGGGGTTGTAAGTTTCCAAAAACGCTAATTGGACAGGCGCACAATATATAGTTAGATAAAACCGGTGGATCGAAGAAGACACAAAGCATCTTATAAGGCAAAGAAATATAAATTGAAATTTTCAATTTTCATAATATAAATGTGATACATATATA
>JBAKGM010000365.1:6424904-6443617 GCA_037177215.1 Asparagus racemosus | reverse complement strand
ATATATTCTAGCTCTATTAAAGAAAATTGACAAAGCTTGCTAATTAGTATATTATTTTATTAACTGATTTGGAGATTCACTCTGTAAATAATAGTAAAAAAAATTATCGCTAAAGTTTTTATTAATAGTTTTACACAAAAAAAATCATATTATCAATTTGACAATAAATGTACCTTTATAAATAATACCCGCAGCAACATGCGAGCTTAATACGAATTAGTTACAATGAAACTAATGGCAGCCAGGTAAGTATAGTTAACAAATGTTGTTTACACTAGCTTCTCATAGCATCAAGGAATCAACTAGGGATCACCTTTTAAGAAGAAGAAGCAGAAGAAGATTCCTTACATTCTTCATCTCTAGAAAGATATTGTAGATTTTTTACATTAGAAAGTTAAGGGGGGTACTGAGAGAGAAGTCCACACTTTAAAATGATGCAACAAGTTAGCTTGGGAGACTCATGAGAGTCAATGCCTCCTTTAACTAAAGTACAAGTCATTCATACCCCATAACAAACAAAAACTCTTTAGTGCTTATTGTATTGATTTTGGACTATCTGAGATTACCTACAAGATTTTTTATATACCATGCAGGAACGCTAGTGCTAGTTATAAACATTTGTACGGTATCAGAATAAGATCTTAATTTCTTAATACTTCACATGCTAGAAGTTTACGAGATCCAACGAATCAGGGTCTTCAATTATGAGTCACATTTCAAACTTTGGTTAATTAGGCATTGTATGATGTACTTGTGCAAAAGCAAAAGTTTAATCAAAACTAGGGGACTTTTTTTCTCTAGACTAATTAATGTTAGTTTTGGTCTTTCATTGATAAATGTTTCAATTCACTTATTTACATATTGTACATATATGCATGGTTCTTAGATCCTAAAAGCACGTGTTGCACATGAACTCTGAATTCTTATAGACTCATGTAATTTAAAATTAAGTTAAAAATATTTTGCAATTTGAGAACTAAAATTTTGAAAATGAATACAATAGAGTAGATTCATGCTAGTTTGGAATTGATCTTTTGTTTGCCCAAGTCACTTCATTATTCAAACGTTAAGTCAAACACAAAAATTTAAAGGTTATTGGGTCAAATGCAAGGTGAGGTGTCTAAAGCGAATTCTAAATCTCACTGGTGAAGCTTCTAAACTAATAAAGAAACCAGGCGTCCAATGAGGAGCCAGACTTTCACTTGTACAGCTAAGCCCATAACATTATATTATATTACTAATAAGTACAAAGAATTTCAACTCAAGTACATTGCACGAAACACGTGCATCAAATTGCAACCTAAGCCAGCAGATGATGCGGTCTTAATATTATTTCTAGGACTAATTGCATATACACCCCTATAATAAAGGGGGTTTTGCTAGCACTTTTAACCCCATTTGTATCAAAATAAAGTTATTTCCCTGTTGCATGCGTCTGTCACATTTATGTCAAGTAACGGTTCCCTAATATTTCAGCTTGTACATTTACTCTTATAGTTGTTGAACATACGTCCTCTATAGTACATGGGTACAAATAAGGAAGGGACAGCTCTGTTTGGATATTAGAGGTCTGAATTCATATAAAAATTTATAGAAATACTAAGTGGGTAATTCTAAAGATACTCTTCAGATCTCATGCAGTGAATTAGATCTTTAATATATCGAAGTTAATCCCTCAAATCATTTAAACTTCTATCAAGTCCCTCAAACCCTGAGCTGTTTTGAATTAGCCCCTCAAAACATTGAAATTACAATTAGGTCCCCCTATTCTTAAGTTATATTCAATTTAGTTCCCTCCCATCAAGAGGAGATATGACGATTGGAGGGATTACATTGTTGTGGACTATCGTGTTGCCCAATTCTCAAAAGATGTTTTAAATTAATCCCTTTAATTGCTATTTATATTCTTGATTGAAGGGACTAATTTGAAAATAACTAAAGAATTGAGGGACCTAATAGTAATTTCGATGATTCAAGGGATTAATTTCAAAATACCTTAAGATCTGAGGGATCTAATGACAATTTTAAATATTCGAGGGACTAATTTCAAAATATGAAAGATTTAAGGGACTAATATCGAAAATACCCTAATCTTATATAAGTGTTTTGCCCCTCAAACACAGAGAGAGAGAGAAGAGAGAGAGAGAGAGAGAGAGAGGAAATGAGGGCAGAGAAACTTGGGTGTTTTGCATTAGTTGGATGCTTGATGGTCCCTTTAGTGCTTGTTGTATCTGTAATCAGACCAGCCTTCAGTCCTGCCTCTCTTCTTTGTGAGTTAATGGTTTTGAATTTCAACACTCCACGCTAATTTCAAACCCGAAAATGATGTTTTTTTAAAAAGGTATTTTTAATTGGTGGTGTTGAATTTCATTGTTATTAAATAAAAAAAAGAAGTGCCTTTTGAGGTTTTCATGTGTTAAACGACCATATAATTCATCTTACTCATTCATATTAACCTTTTCAATGCAAATATGTGTAGAGTATTGCCTATTATGTTTATTTATTTCTATTGAGATGTATCGAGCTATAATATCTGATAAAAAATCCTCACGCTCCTAATATTGCAGGTGCCAATTCAACAAGTCAATCTCCTCAATTGAGGGTTGTGCAAGAGAGGAATGATTCAATTTTTGGTAATTTCATAATGCATTTACTCTTATTTATAGAAATTTAGTAGAACTACCAACCCGTGATTATTATTTTGCAGGTATCAATAATGAATTGATAAAATTGGCCCTTCCTTCAAATGAACAGCCTGTTGTAAACAAATCAAATGCAGGTTTGTGCAAAACATACAGCCACAAACTAATTAACGAGCATGACAAAAGTTTAAATTAACTTATTAATTAAAAAAGTCACACTCTACTTCGATCTCTTTGGTATTTGATGCAGAAGTTGAAGTTAATAAGACGCCACTTGATCAAAATGAAAAGCAAGATGTTAATAGGTTGATTGTTGATATTGAGATGACAAACCAACCTCTTGCCATTGAGAGTAAGCAATTTTTTTAATCTAATTTTTGGATTTATTATGATTTAATATTCTAATATGCTAGCAATTAACTCATTATATGCAAATTTTTGCAGATAATAAAGAGGCAGAAGTGGCTAATATTTCAAGTGATGAGAAACAAGAGCAAAACTACTCAGTTAGCTCCTTCAACTCTAGTGATGTATATAGCATAGAAAATGAGAAATTAGAAGTGGTTTTCAATGTGAATAAAACTCAAGATTTGAAGGAAAATCAGGATGAAAACAAGATCCTAGTAGGCGAGTGTATTATATGACATACTGTTATCCAACTTAATTTATTGCATTATGGTAGTAATTAACACTTTCAATATCCTTTTGCAGATAATAAGCAGGAAGATATGACCATTACTTCAAGTGAGCAACCAGAACAAAAACACACTATTGAAGGTAAAGGGGTTCAATTGCCAAAAAAAAAACCACATGTCTTTTGGATCCTCAGAATTATTTGCAATAGCTTCTTGAGTAGAATATGAATTCTGAAAATAGATTTAAAAATCTTGTTATGTTTTTCATAATTTTATCTAGGCATATATGAGAATGATAAATTGTTTAATGTTGTAACACTTGTGATCAAGAAAAATTCACGAGTATCTATTTATTCTTAATTTTAAATAGAAATCAACATGTTAGAGAGAAATGTCGGATATTAGATGATCAAAGTTCAAATATGATACATTGTTACTTTTTTTTATATAGAAAATATGATATATTATTGAGCTTAAATGCTCTAATTGAACTTATATTTCTTCGTGGATTTCGATCTTCAAGTGGATCTTACAAATTTATATTGAATTGATCTATATGACCCGACCCGAATCGAGATCGACCCATTTAATCCTAATGTACGTCGGCGTACAATTTTGGCTATTTTTTTTTTTTCTTTTTAACATTTCAGGTAACAATGCACGTACAGAGAGCAAACTAGCCTGTGATTTCTCACAGCCAAGATCAGACACGTGCTCTCTCCTCGGTGACATCAGAATCCTCCCCAAATCCTCAAGCATCATCTTAAAATCCCTGCCACCGTCACGAAATTCAACGGTCAGGATTCGACCATACGCTCGAAAATGGGAGCAGCCAGTCATGCAAAATATCAAAGAAATTACAATATCACCACCGTACAATCCCGATCAAGTCCCCTCTTGCTCAGTGAATCACTCTGTACCAGCAGTCATATTCTCCACGGGAGGATTCCTTGGGAACTTCTTCCACGACTTCACTGATGTTCTGGTCCCCTTATTCACCACTTCCCGCCACTTCCAAGGGGAGGCCCAGTTCCTGGTAACTGACTTCAATTCCAATTGGATCGCCAAGTACCGGCCCATACTTAGCCAACTTTCGAAATACGAAGTAATCAACATGGACCGAGAGGCCCAAGTCCACTGCTTTCCTGAGGCCCAATTAGGCCTGCTAAGCCACAAAGTGCTTGGAATGGATCCACACCTGACTCCAAATAATTATTCCATGCTCGACTTCAAGCAATTCTTGAGATCATCCTTCTCTCTGAGCAAAGAGTCCACGAAAGCGATACTGAAAAATTCGAGGAAGAAGCCGAGGCTACTAATGATACTGCGAAAAGGGTCGCGATCGTTGATGAACGCCAAAGAAATTGTGTCGATGGCCCGGTCCATGGGCTTTAAGGTTGTCACGGCCGGGCCCGAAGAAACGAGAGACCTCGCTAAATTCGCCAAAATTGTGAACTCTTGTGATGTGATGGTGGGTGTGCATGGAGCCGGGCTAGGCAATATGGTCTTTTTGCCAATGAACGCGAGCTTGATTCAGATAATCCCTTGGGGTGGGCTTAAATGGGCCTGTCGGCATGATTTTGGCGAGCCTGCATCCGATATGGGGCTTAATTATGAGGAGTATGAGATAAAAGAGGAGGAGAGTTCTTTGATAGAGGAGTATCCAAGAGATCATGCAGTGTTTAAGGATCCTTTGTCAATTCACAGGCAAGGGTGGAATCAGCTATGGTCTATATTCCTTAATAAACAGAAGGTGAAGCTTGATGTGGGTAGGTTTAGGGGTGTTTTGTTGGAAATCTATAGGTCGCTTAAAAATTAAACCAGGGGTGATAGCAAATTTTTTTCTTCATTTCACATGATTATGTGAATCTTTTTGTAAAGAAAGCGTGAATCACGAATAATATACCGCATAGGAGGAAATTCAAAGAAAGTCTTCGTTCCATCTATGACCTCAATAACGTACATGACATATCTCAGAAAGAAAGATTTATTTCATTTAAATTGGAAGAATATAATAATCGTACATACAGCAGTTCCTCTTATGTTACATTTCGAAAAACAATGATTATGACCTCTCATTATGTTAATACACAGTACAAGAAATAATTTACGAAATTGCATTCATATATATATCATGTTCGCACCTTCTGCTGATCTAAGATCACATTCAAGATCCTACCCGGGACATAAATTCTTTTTCGTATTGTTTTTCCAATCAAATACTTGGAGAGTTTTTCATCTCGAGAAGCTAACTTGAAAGCATCGTCTTCAGAACAAGCTTCGTCAACCAAAACCGTCCCTCTCGTCTTACCGTTGATCTGAACAGGCAATACTATGTTTGAATCTTTCAAGTACTCGCTTTTTGCCTGAACCAAATTAGTAGCAGCATGAGATTAAGTCGAATAAAAGTGCACAGGATGATAGAATTATCTCTCTTTTTTTTTTTTCCCTTCTAATTTATAAACTCTTAGCGGGATTTGGCCAGTATTCACAGGGTAGGACAAAAGGGCAAAAATATATACTTATGAAAAGTGTATTACTGGAAGGAAAAGGACCATAATCCTCCATTGCGTTGTAAGTAAGTAATTGAAGGATAAAATGCAGAGTACAACCTAAACTTTCCCTCTGGAATGAATTAAACATCAACTTACATTCTCAAATTCGCATCTCTAGAATGGAGAGGAATAGATAATTTAGAAAAAACCCTTTTCCACAGTTGTTAGACCCTCGACTGATTTAAAATAAAAAATAAAAAATAAAAAAAAGAGGAGAAACTCAACTTTGACGACCGATATGAATTAGTCCTTTCAGGTCAGGTAACTTAGGCTGTGAATACTAATCTCTATGTTTTGTTTTTTTTTCCTTTCGTTGCCTACCCAAAGGTGAGATGAAGGGAGAGTTATATTAGGCAGTTAACAATTGACATAAAACTAAGTAGGTTCTAAGGAATGTTAGCTATCTCACATGTTACATCAATATCATTTATTGGAAGCAAAAATTAATCAGAATATGGTTTAATGTTAGCTTCAAGCAATAAGCAAGGAAGTAGAGATAGGCTTAGGTGAACTTGAATGGGAATAACTTTAAAAGGAGATGCTACTTGCTAACATAAGTGAGAAGATGGTCCTTTAGAAGATAGTAATGGGTTTTTTGGGATATTAGTCCCTTAAGTCTTTAATGTTTTGAAATTAGTCCGTCAAATATTAGTTATTAGGTCCTTCAACTTTTAATTTATTGTAAAAGTGGTATTACCCCCCCCCCCCCCCCCCCCACCAAAACAAAAAAAAAAAAAGACAAATCCAGTATAAATTCATCGTAATAACTCAAAATCAATGGTAATTGGTCATAACATTGTCGTAAAAAGGCGGTTGCCATGTTGATCACATGAAAATAAGAGTCCTATTCTTCTGTCTTCTGATTGATCTATGACGAGTTATTTAGAATCTCAGCTGCTCAATATTACAGAAACGCAAATATTCATAGATCAATAATAAATCCAATTATCCTCCATATCTTTCCCCCAAAACTAAATTTTGAAATAAACACGAGCGCGAGCAACCACTAACAACAATGTGGAGATATTTTTCAGCATGAACAAACACAAGATACTACAGCACACAGGGCAAAGTTATAAAAAGACAACCCAAAAGGATAATGTTCGATGAGATAAATCGAGAACAGCTGACGCAGTCGGTAGTTTTGTTACAAGCTCAAATCTGCAAAACTCAACCGAGGTTCACAGAAAAAACATGACAACCTCAAATCTGTAAAACTCAACCGAGGTTCACAGAAAAACAAACCAAACTAGACCAACTTTGTGACAGACAGGCAACCACTATACATAACACACCACACTTAAATTTAAAGGCAACAGTCATTAATCAGACTACTCAGGGGCTATACCAGAGCTTTACACCACAAAGCAGTAACACCGAATAAAATTGCAGATCGCCTCATCAGTTAACTTTCAATAAGAGCATCTCTTTTACAGAGACTACCGTCTCCATTCTACTTGGATAGGTTTTTCTGCAACAAAAAATTGGAATCTCGGAGAGTTATGCAGAAAATCTTATTGGATGATAACAGAATATACATGATATGTGAAATGTAACAGGGAAGATAATATAGCAAAGGAAATCAAGAAGCCACGGACGACTTGGTTCTCCTGGGTTTTTGCAATCTATAGCTCTAAACTAAAACCCGACCAGCGGTGTTAGGATGTAATTAGAAGGCCAAAGAAGTCTAAATGTTGTAACTGTACAATGACACCACTAATGCTGTGGCTTTGCACGTTAGGCGCCAAAAGATGCAAAATGAAAAATAAGTGCACCAGACTGAAATGGTGAGAGGGCTGACCAATGTATAAAAATTAGCTTGAAGGTATGACTTAAACGAAAGAATAGAAACAAAAACCAAATAGCTGTGTTGCACCTACACATGCTCAAGCGCTCATGTCCTGACCAACATGTATATATTCGTACAATGTACTTGGTGAAGACATATCAGACATCAGCTGTAGAAAAATATCATTTATGTTTCTAAAAAGGTATGTACATTGTTTAGATGTTCTCTTTGTTTTGCAGCTATGCTTTTTATATTATTTGATTTTGGGAATTTAGATTTTATATGATGTGCTGTTATATCTTAATTTGTAGACATCACACACGAACAAAATTATCTTTTGACATATCCGTATCCTGAGAGATTTCTTTAAAATTTTGTCTGTCCATGCATTTTGAGTTGAAAAGGTAATGCACAAGAAACTGACATCACATAAAGATCAGAATCATACCATTCCCATCTCGTGAGGACAACAAGGATCTGTCACTCTTAAGGCCTCCTTTGCCAGTTGCTTGAAGTATTCTGTGTGTCCTTGGCGAATTTGAAGTCGCCTTTCCATTTGTGGATGATGGCAGCGAATGTCGTCTGGTAGTTCCATTCTTTTCTGCTGAATCAGAGCCAAATCTTGGTGAATTTTGTCCTCTTAATTTTGCCTTTGCAGACTCAGTTGCTTGCATATAGCTTGGTAATGTTGGAGAATTTTGTATGCCGTTTTCTGCATATTCAGACTTTGCTGAGAAGGAAGCCCTCCTCTTGTTGGTCTTTTGGTTTTCATTGCAAGCTTGCTCTTCTTTAGCAGTAAACTCCCCATTCACCACAGAAATATTTTCCTCCTTATCAATGATTGGAAGTGGATTTGATTCTGAAGCAGGAGGATTGTCAAACGACGGCTCAACCGGCCCCTCTATTGTGATAGATTTTGAAGCAATTTCCATGGCAAGCTTGGACTCGGTAGTCAATGTAATGTCTTTCTTCATCTTCTCTGAAGAATCATCAATGCCCAGTTTTAAGCTATCACATGGGGAATCAGCCACCTTCTTGACATTGTGAGATTGTGCATCATATCCAACTTCTGACTTATCAGTAGTCTCTGCATATGAACTAGACACCTTTCTCAAGTTACGCTTAACCTTCTCAAGCTCAGACTGTGGGTGGTCTTGCACTGAATCAGTAGAAGCTGTAATTTTCTTTAGATTACGTTTGGATTTTTCCGGTTCAGAGGTGAAGCTGGATGGTCCTGTGTCAACATTTGCAGGTGAACTTCTCCTAACACTGCGCTTTTGTTTGCCTGATTCAATCTCTGCAAGATAACTGCCCTTCTTTGCCTGGGGTCTTGAATCCAGAATCTTCTTTGGTTGAGATGGTGGTTTCCAGAAGTGGGAAAATGTCCATCGCTCCATCCAGCTGAGAACTGAATTGGGATCACCATTTTCATACTGAACTTGAAGAGGCATGACAACCAGCGAGGAAGAAAGAAGCTAAGGATATAAAAAAGAAATAACAACAGCAGTCAATTATATGGGCCCAAAGAAACAAAGACTAAAGGAAGGTAGTAATAAGTGACTCTGTATAATCAATGAACTTAGTTTTAATAAATTAATAAAATGCTCTCCAGTTTTCTTCATGCCAGAAGACAACAGAGGTTGGGGCTAATTTGAAATTACCTTGCAAACAAATGCATTTGAATACGGTTTGCCCTTCGCAGAGTCCAAGCGCTTAGGAACCTGGCAACGTGTGATGTGTTAGATTCATTAAAGAGACTTAACTGTTACTTAAAATGTCTCAAACTCAAACTGAATGCATTCATAAACAATATATACCTTGTGCCAAATTACTTCCTTATTAATCACTTACAGAACATATCCTGTTTAGTGGTAGACCTTGTGTCATCTTATCTTGACCCCACTTTACAAATCTATACTATTTCCATCAGACAATGTACCACAAAATTCATAAATTATTCCTTTGCAAGTTTCATCAAACTTATTTGATAATTTTGAGATGTTTCTGAGACCACGCTTGAAAATTAACCAGGGTACTCTATCAGGAACTGTCAAAACTTGCGAATGCACGATACTAAGGTTTCATTTATTTGCGCCATTTATTAAGATAATTACAAGTAATGGTTTATCTTGTATAACTGTTAACAAACAAAGCAATGTACCTTGCTTCTCAAGCTGCATAGTGCTCCCTATGTCAGATGTGGATTTGATGCTTCAACTACTCTTTGAAGCTAAAAGAATCGAAGGAAGCAAGTGGTATTTACAATTTACTCGGAAAGGGAGAGTACATACTCATATTGAAACAAACTTTAACCATTACAGAAGTTAGAATATAAAATTATAACCCACATTCCTCACAATGACTTTGGAGTTTTGGTGTTGTGGTGGTGTCTTTTGACATTGTATCAAAGCAACCCAAGTTCAAATCCTACTGACCCAGGTTTCGGCCAATAAAAACGTGCTCAATCTATGGAGGCATATTAGAATATAAAATTAACCCTCAACCCTCACCATAACTTTAGAGTTTGGTGTAGTGGCACTGTCTTTTTAACAAGGGAATTGTAAAAAGGCCTCACAAACATCCTGTATGTCATATACTAACTGCAACGTGCAACTGGAAAACTCTTCAGGAAAAGAATATTACGTGTAGAATTGACCCCAAAGTGCATCTAACATACTGTTCTTGATAATTCTGCAGCACGAATGTCTACATTGTTGACTGGTGCTTCAAAAGAATGCTATCAAAAAGAAAAGGGGAAAAACAGAGGCAATGTAGTGGCAACATGATGGACAACCTTAAAAGGGAAAAGAATAGTTGATAACAATGAGGTGACGTCCAGATTATGGATTGGCAATGGATATGAAGTACCAGCCAAAATGAGTGGGACAGTAGATTAGAAGCATGACCAGATGGATGAAAGTAGCAGGGAAAAAAAGCATTGAGAATGTTGAGATAGTTGAGTAGCAATCTACGACATGATAAGTTAAGAAACGATGCGTCAGTAAAAATTTAGAGGTAGCTTTAGTTCAGTATAAAGATGAAATTTCAAGTGAGGAAAAAATGACAGAAAATCAGTTAAGATGCTTGACCATGTAGAATGGAGACCTATAAATCTTGTCAATTTGAGTGACATGATCATAGCCCATAGGTAATAAAACACTATAATTTACAAGACAGTAAACAGTTACAGGTAGCTGGGATTGGGTGTATAGAGGTAACTTCAAGAGATGATAAAATTTAGAGAATCTACATCGATAGTTCGAAAATGTAAAACATAGATCAAGGACTGAGCCTATAGATGAGGTAAGTGTCTAGTTGATAATGCGGTTAAGGTTCTTCCTAATATGTATGCGCATGTATATAGCATTGTAGAGGATGCACTATCTGCTAATCTAACAAACATTGGCCCTCATAGAGCTGAATCAAGAAAAAGAATCATGTACCTGAATGCAAAGAATTTTGTAGATGCCTTGTTGGGTGTTGACTAGAAAAATGCATGATGGCAGAGAATAGGAGTTGTAGGGAGACCATGTCGCAGCAACACTGAATACATTTTTATACATGAAATACATTTTTATACATGTAAAATCATCCAGAAGCTCTTGAAAAGACAATGATGACTAAGATGGATTAGTTAACTAAACTTTATATTGTGCTAGTTACAGTTTCTCAACAGTTAACAGGCTCCACTCATTTATTTTGGTTAATTGAAAGGAGAAGTACAATGATGTATGTCCTCATAGTTTCTATTTACCACATAGTCAAGCAGTGGGAGATTTTCAGATCATAATAGAGAAAACCAAATAATATGTTAGACAATGCTTGATGTAAGAATAGCAATTTAGTACTTTACCTCAGTCATTGCTGGACGAAGCTTAGTGTTGACTTCAAGTCCAAGACCAGAAGACCTGACTTTTGAACCACGAACAACTGCTTGCAATTTTATGAGTCCCAACATAGAATGCAGGGTTACAATTGCTTGTCTCCTCACCAAATGTCCACGAACTAAGGCCTGAAGTCTTATGATACCCTTTAGTGCACGAAATGCCCTACGTGCCTGTGACAACAATATGTATGAGTTATCAATGTCTAAGCCAAGTTATTAAACATTAGCAATGAAAAATTATAAGGCACATAAGATGTCATAACTAGAAACCTGTCCTATCTCACAAGCACACATGCACGCACTCATGCACGCACGCACGCACACATGGGCATTTAGATAACCAGACATGCAGTCACTCCCACACACACACACACACGCGCGCGCACGGACAGTTAGATAATCAAACATTTCATCATACATTAGCTAAAGACTAATGAGATTATAGCCACTTCTAGAAGTAGAGATGAAATATATGCAGGAATCAGAATCAAAGAAGAACAAGTAGAAGCATAATAAAACTTCATACCAGAAACCTGCCTTACACGCGCACATGTGTGCGCACACAGACAGAGGCTAGCAGATAGTAAAGATTCCATCATACCATTAGCTAACAATAATAGATGTACGGTTGAAACAAATGTGGGTATCAGGATCAAAGGAGACCAAGTAGAGGAAAAATAAAAAGAAAAAACTACAACAATCCTGAAGCCTTTCCAATTTTAAAAAGTGAATACCATGAAGCGGGTGAAAACTTACCAAAAAGCCCCGAAACGCAGCCTGTGTCTTTATTGCTGCCTGCTCTTCTCTGAGTTTTCCCAGGTTACTCGATTCAATGGGACCAGTAATAGATTGATTCTCTGCACTTTGACTACTAGGTGGTATGAAGGATGTGTCAGCACCCAAAGTGGAAGACTTTCCTTTCTCTAATTCTCGGTTGATTCCATTACTGTGAGGACTGACAAGTACTGGTTCAGAAATCACAGGTGAATTCTCAGTCAAAGCTGGAGGTCCTTTAGCTACAGTGTGTCCTTTGTCAATTCCAGTTTTCTTCATATAATAATTGTAAGAAAAGTTAGTAAAAAACATATTGAATGAGGTAGAAGGTAAAATAAGGATGAAATCTTAAAATATATTGAACGCAAAATGGTGTTGGTAAAACATTATTGGTGTCCTCATGGACAGATCCAGAAATTTTTTTCTTATGTAGGCACAAATACAATTATACATAAAAATTAATAACTTATATAATGAAATTTCTAATGGTAGAAAAAATTATTTATACAACAATCATAAAGATTACAACACATAAAGCTTTTCATTATCATTTTCATATTATTACATGATCATTTAAATTTTTACGTAGATTGGTGAAACAAAAATGAGTTGAAATAAACTGGGCTTAAATAAATTTGGCTTGAATATTGGCTGAAAATTGAAATGACTGGGTGCACCGTGCATAATTGAATGGAGGCACCAATGAAAATTGGAGGCAATGTTTTAAAAAAATTATGAAATCAGTGAGGGCATATGCCCCGGGCCCACATTAGATCCGTCCTTGGATATCCTCCTCAGACAACAAAAATTGAATAAATGGTATGGCTTTTCCATTAAAATTGAATTATGAGGCTGAAATTTAAATAGATACTTAACAAGTGAAGTGGGTAAAATAATATAAGCCCTCTTAACTATTACCATTTCAGTTGAGCACAGTACGTTAAAAAGTTTGCTTGAAGCCCGGTTGATAAATGCCACATTCATAAACGTCAACCATAAAGTATTACTCCAATTGCTTCAGTATAATCTTATAACCATACATAGCAAATCAAACTTCTCAAACTGGCTTAGTAGCTCAAAACCTAAACGTTTCAAGCATAAATAAACAACAAAGACCCAATTGAACGGAAAAGAAAATTCAATTTTTCTTTTCTTAACTGGGCCTAGGGAGATCTGATATATAACAATTACCCAAATGCTTTATTTGAGTGGTGGTAGAGCCAAAAAAAAAGACTTAGGTTTACTTGTTGAAATGTGATGATTTCAACCTTAGCCAGTCTCACATTTAAATTGTTTATTTGGCTCCTATTTTAGGTGATTTTATTCAGCAACCAAATTAACAAGTCATTTAAGGTGATTTTGCTGTCGAGCCACTTTCTTGCAAACTTTTCGAACCTAACCAAGAATAGAATTGAGGCAAACCATTGTTTCCAAGAGTTTAAAACTGAATTTTCCCAAGAAATAAAAATGGCATTACAGATACATATATCTCTAAAACTTGGGGAAATATTTTGGCTGGACATGCTCACCGTTGCCATTTCTATTAATGTCTGCTAGTGCCTGCAACTGGTGCATTATATGTCTAATAGTGTATCATAGTTGTATGATTTGTGGCTCAAATAACAATCACTATTAATCAAACTCAAATTCCTGAATGTTTCAATGAATGGACTAGAATGATTAGAAGCTGGCATTAGATTCACAACTCTAGCAAATGTAGCTACCATGAACGCGGAGTTTATAAAACCCAGAATACTACCATCATCATTCATAGAATTAAACTAAGTGCACTTAAAAATAAATTATAAAGTCTATTGATATTTTCAACTAAATTTCATACCGAAGCGTTTCTCCCTTTCACACTGTTAGATCTGGCCGTCTTCTTTCCAAACAAGAGCGTTTTAATCCATTTACCCGGAGATTTCCCCATTTTCCAAAAAGCCGAGGTTTTTCAAAAGCTCAAAACCTCAGGCTTCAGATCCTAAACAACAAGATCCCAAAACAAATCGTCAATGGCCAAGAAATTTTTTCTCTTGAAGATCTAATTACTTTAAAAAATAGCACATTGGAGCTCACAGCTACGAACTTTTACCCGAGAAACTCAGAGATCTGAAGCTCACCGGCGAAATCGAGCTCGCAGCCGAAACCCTAGCTCAAAATTGTGCTTGATTCCCAAGGAAGGCTAAACCAAATCCCAAAGAGAAGAGAAAGGAGCTGAAGATTCCAGAGGATTGAACTGAAAACTACAGTTCCGAGATCTGGAGAAAAACTAAAACAATTCAAGCTAAAAAAAAAACTTTAAAAAAGAAGCCCACGAAAAAGAAAAATAAATAAATAAATAAATAATGAGTAAAAGGGAGCTAAAAATAGGACATTGCCGCTGGTAGCAGAAAAGCATGCTGGTTGAAGGCAGAGCTGGTGGGCCCCGCTCCCCCCACCAAACTGAAACAAACGATGGACCTTGAAATTTTGACTGGTGTTAAGAACTGATGACGTGGCTTAAGAATGTGAGGTGTCAAATGCGGGTGTGACTTCTGGGTGCGAGTTTTTGTATTTTGGTAAAAGGTAACTGACTGCTTTTCTACTGTAGGTCAAGCTGCTGGTTGTTCCGCCCAAATTTTTTTAAAATTTTAAAATTCTCCGCATTTTTACATATACACCCTTGTAGAAATACGAGTTACGGTAGTTATCTTGACTGTTGAACTAACCGTAAACCAAATTGACGCATGACCGACCGACTGTGACTTGGGTCAGCCTCTCTCTGCCGCCCCCCGCGCCCCGCCCTCTCTGTTTTTTTTTCTTTTTGTTTTTTTACTTTTTCCTTTTTTTTTCTTTCCTTTTTTCTTTCCTCTTTTGTTTAAACGACTAATGAGGAGAATGGAGCGCACATGTCCAAAAAAGTTTGTAATTAAAAGTTAAACCTCTAATATACAAGTTCATTTGAAAGTAATATAGAATTAAGTATTAACTTCTTGTATGTGCAAATATATGTGAAAAGTAAGAATTCATTTCAAATTAATAATATACAAAATTTATGTTTGTAAGAGAGTATATCTATGCAAAATAATGTGATCTGCTATTTGTTAGTTGTTTTTTTTCTCCTAATTCTACCTTAATAAATTTCCCAAATAATCATTTGCCACCAAGATAATAATTCCTAACCTTTACATACTTTTCTTTTTTTTGATTAACTATTAAAAATATAGAGAACTTTCATGACTCAATATGCATCGTTAAAATATAAAATTATGATCCTCAATCTTCATTAGAACTTTGGAGCTATGGTGTAGTGACATAATTCTTTGATATGGCATGAAAGCTATCTATATTTGAACCCAGCTGACCACAAATATAATACAGATTTTAAAATTTTGAGTTTCTATCGTGTTGACGAGAAGAAAAGTTAGTGAGAATTTGACTTTTTAAGTGATAATAGAGTAGAAGGCTCAAACATTAATATCTTGCTCTAATTTCTAATTTCCACGAATACTAATCAATCCAAAAATTATGGACAAATAAATAGGAGTTAGATATCGGATTCAACCTGAATCATTCTTAACCTGGTTATTGATGGGTCTTCCTCTTTCCTTGTCCAATACAAATAAACAATCATTATCCGTTTCCAATTTTTTTTATATATGTTATAGGAATAGAAACCAATTTTGTTATATCTTATATGGAAAAAAACACCTATCCTTAATTTATTATAGTATTAGTTGGATTAAGTTAAGTGGACCCTAAAATAACACTAGTTTGTCTAGAATGTGGAGTGAGATATGGTTCACATGGCTTTAGAGTCGTGGGCAAGCTGTCACAACAACAAAGTTGGAATTTGCACTTTTGTGAGTGCGCCCATGTCTTTGTCTTTTCAGCATTTATGCCCAAAAAAAAAAAAGAAGTAATTTAGCTACATGGACAAAATATTATTTGGTTTTTAAGAATTTATGGAATCTTTTTTATCTTGA
The DNA here is from genome assembly GCA_037177215.1 of Asparagus racemosus. Classification (NCBI taxonomy): domain Eukaryota; kingdom Viridiplantae; phylum Streptophyta; class Magnoliopsida; order Asparagales; family Asparagaceae; genus Asparagus; species Asparagus racemosus. The sequence goes on along the minus strand of JBAKGM010000365.1, from coordinate 6,427,371 downwards.
CTATGCACTAATCCATTCAAAACTGATTAAACTAATCAAATGAGCCGAATTTTAACAGTTCATTTAAAATTTAGAATATGTTTCAATCAGTTCGCTTCTAGAAATTTTCAATCTAAACTAACCGAACCGATCGCTTTCTCAATTGTCTAAAATATATCATTTCTTTCTTTTTGTCCAAAAGATATCATTTCTTTCTTTTAGTTAATCTAAAAAATTTCTTCTCTTTTTCTTAAATTGTTAATTATTTCAAGTAATATGCATCATCCTTTTATCAATCACTTAATTCATATTTGTCTTTCACCAATTTCTTGAATATGCATCTTTCTCTTGGAATAAAATAACATTTTTTCTTAATTGAATGAGTATAATTCAAAATTGAATAGGCCTAATCAAATCAACCAAGCTAATTTTTATCCATTCAGTTTCAATTTCGAATGTAGAACAGTTCGATTTTATCAAAAAATCTCAAAACCTGACTAAACCAGCAGTTTTTTTTTACCCCTAACTATGCCTTATTCTCTCTCTCCATTTCTTTCTATCCTAAAACACTACATTAAGAATATTATAAATAACATTGATGATATGTTTGTGAACGCCCTAACATAGAAAACCAAATTATGTATGCATTTTATCAACTCCACAAATAATGAAAAACCAAAGAAAAGCTATCAGAGTAAATAAATAAATAATAGCAACACATATTTTCAAAGTATAATATTGAACTTCTTGGAGTTTCGATCTTATGGTTTAGCATCCAATCAAAGTTAATCATTTCTTTCAAAATTTAATTACAAAGATGGTAGTTTATTAAATGTCTATGCTCTCTCGATCAAGAGTTTCAACTGCAAATGAACTCTTTTTTTTTTTTCACTTGGGCATTCTGAAGTAAACATTTGGCAATCAATTTAATTCAGGGTTTGTTGTGCAACGAAGTACGCAAACCTCTCTTCACACGCGGTTAGTATATCGGAATCCGATGACAGCTGTAGGCCCCTCCTTGGTCCTTTGAAGTAAAGCTCCCGTATATTGTCACAGGGAAACTTTTATAAGGATACATACGTAATCTATCTATTCACACCTTCATCTTGGGTTGGGCATACGCTGGTCCGAAAGGGCTTAGTCTGGTTTGGGTCAAAACACGGACATTAAAGGTTGGTCATGGGCCGAGCTCGGTTTTGATCCAGGCTCGAGACTAAAGAGACAGGACTAGGCCACTGCAGGTCTAACCCACCAGTGGTTCGGCCCGGCGTGACCCAAGTTAATTATGAATATTATTTTTAATTTTTTAACAAAGCTGAAAACAAATTTTTTTAAAAAAATCCTAGAAGGCCACTAACCCAGTCTACTGACTAACATAACAATGTCAAAACCATGTATATTTGTGTAATGGCTATGTTTTTCTGTGTGATGTTTATCTTTATGAAACACATACACATGCATTTTTCATTTTAAATAACTAGTTTAAAATAGGGGAAAAAATAAATTAAATATAATTTTATAAACATAAATACAAGTTTAATATAGTTTTAATTTGTAAAAATAAAAGAAAACTGATGGGCCGACCAAGGACCTGTAGGCTGTGGGCCAGTTCCAGCCTGGTCCTCAGTTATTTACAAATTACATGTTAGGAGGTCCAGTGAACAAAGTTTAAAATTCAAGGAGCTTTGTGAGACATCTTAAAATTAGAAAAGTTATGTGAGATAAACAAAGTTCAGAGAGATTATGTGCAACACCCCCAAAGTTCTGAGGAGTTTTGTAAAATTAACCCAAACAACCAACATCACTTCAATATTTCCCTACTTCTGAGGACATCTATTTAGTATCAACTAGTTTTCATCCATACCATATTTCTGTACTCATAAAAGACAGTTTTAGGTTTCAATAAAGTTGTGAGGTTTTATATAAATTTTAGATGGAAAAAGTAGAGAAGACTAAAGAATGCATATGGAAAAGAAAAGAACCCATAGAACTGAAGAAGTCAGAAAGCTAATTATCTATTTGTGTTAAGGATATCTTCTTTATTTGTGCAGCATAAATGATAGAAAAAGTGCATCCGGGGTCATGACAATTGTGAACCAAAGGAATGTCAATCTTTAAATCATTAGATTTTGGGATTTGTGCATAGATCTAAGAGTTCACATACTTTGAGTGCACATTTAATTTCATGACACCTTCTCATTGAATACTTATAAATGATAGTATAGACAGATGAGGAGCTAGATCCACATCTATCTATAAGTCTTAGAGGGTACTAATGAGACAAAATTTTAGTAGGAAAATGGCTAGGTTAGGAGTTACCATAGAGTTACATAGGGGTGTCTAATTGGGTTTTGGCCTAGACCCGGCCCGGTGTTCGGCCCTGACCCGGACGAGCCCGAACCTGGCTAGGGCCCAAGGAAAGCCCCAAAAAACTGGGCCGACTGGGCTCCGGGTTGTGTTGGTGAAGCCCGGCTCGGCCCAGGTATTA
>JBAKGM010000365.1:6388887-6410857 GCA_037177215.1 Asparagus racemosus | reverse complement strand
TTTTTCCTTTTGAAAGTTCCCCCCCCCCCCCCCCCCCCCTATTCTAGTCAATGAATTATAAGCCTTTAATAAGTATTTTTCTCTCTTGTCCATTGCAAATGAATAATGTTACATTATTAGAAAGGAAACATCAGTACGTATAAAGATATGTTTGAAGTCCATCCTGTAGAGTGTCAGGTTTCCATTTAATGATGTCTCCCCGAGTTTAGATAATAATGGAATAAGAATAATTCAATTCCCTCAATTTAAAGATCAAGCTTTAGTATCTCATGGTTAAAAAAACAAAGAATTATTAGATAACGAAAGGAGTCATTTTTCAGGCCTCATTTTTCCACTTCAATTCTACTAGTGTTTCATATGAAATGCCAACTTAAGAATGTCAGTAATTTGCATATACTTAAACATGCAGGAAAAATGTCAATTAAGAATAGAAACAGGTATAGAAAACGGTCCAAAAATGAACCGTACATGACGCGGACCTGATATTGCAAGCTATTAAATCACAAAAACATTGTTAAGAGTCAATTCATGTAATATTCAACTGATAATTTATTAATATGAACTTTCTTGTGGGATCCGCCTATCTGCTCAATCATCATATCATGCGCACTGTAAAAGCTAAACTTCTTTTTTTTTTTTAAATGGCTAATAAATTGTAGAATGGACTAAAGCAGATTTTTTTAAGACTCCAGGATAGGCTAAATTTAAAAACACAAGGCAAATGGAGGATCAGGATTTTGAAGCTAACAATAAAGCATGAACTAAACCATGTAATTGTTTTTCCTTCAACGGTATGATGATGAATATGAATTACATGAGATATTGGTATAAGATACTTTGAAAGGCAGGTGCAAGAACAAATGACTGTCGAGTATGTAATTGTTTTTCCTTCAACGGTTAAAAAAAATCCTCAAAGATCCCACAGGACTATCTGTACAAAGCAGACAGTCCTAGTTTTACATGTTGTACCAGGCGAGTTTCATCAAAATAGGGTTCTCATTACCACAGCAGTCAAATAAAGCACAAAATACAAGCAAAACGAAATAAGTGTACATGGGAGAAATGCATTGAGTCCAGTAGCATCTAAAACAAATTCATCATGTTTGAGATCAAGTCAAACCAATCATACCGAATGCTGATTCTCAGGAGTAGCAGAAGCTAGAGCAGAGGCAAGCGCTGAATTAGGAATTGGTGGAGATTGGGCTGCATCCGTGGGGACCATTGAATTTCCGCTCATATTAAAGGGCATGGCATGACCCATTGGACCTTGAGGCATCATGGACGGGTCAACATTATTCCTCGCATTTTGCAGATATCTGAAGCCTGGATTAGCATTGCGCTGGACCAGCTGGAAAACAAACAACCACGGTCAGAGAAAAGGTAAGACAAAGTAGTCAAAAGGGGGAGAAAATAGAACCCCCTAACTCTAAAAGAGAAGATCAAACTCCAGGACGAAAAATATTCGAACCCCATAAGATTTATCACACATAAATGATATTGAAGAGAAGGAAGATTTAACTTAAGAACTGTAGTAACATCAACTTACCAGAACCAGATATGGCTAGCTGCATGGTCATTAACGGGTTAGCAATTCTCTGATACTGTAAACTAGCTATATGCTAGTTCCCTAATATGAATACCAACTAAAATAAGTGGCAGAGAAGTGCATTACTGAGGCACAGGAACTTAACTATGGAAGTACATTCAGTTAAGAAAAAATGTAGCTTATCAAGATATATTGTCTATTGTTTATGGATGCATCAGTGCTTTGATAGCATATTTCAGGTACGACGCAGAGAAAAAAGTGCAATATACCTCAAAACTGTCAAAACATGGCGCAAAAAATATGCTTTTCTATATAAAGACAGTGACAAGCCTATAAATTCAAAGGCAGAATATGAGTATGATGCCTTTGTTGAAATAAAATGCCCTTCAACCTTAGTGACTAGTAAAGAAACAAGATCTCCGCCCACTTCACCACATTTTACATGGTGAAAATCTGATTCTCATCAGAAAAGAATTAGTAATCCAATGGCTTAACCCATGTATAGATAAAATATTAACAGTAAGTGGACATATCATTTAAAGGAAACTAAAGAACAAAAAGAAGAAAAGCACAGAAATGTTGCAGCTAAATACCTGTTGGGGCTGTTGGTGAACCCCACTTCGCCTAATACCCATCCGATGACCAAGTTGTCCATGTCTTTGGAGGTGGTAAGGAATCATGAAGTTTGGTGCAACACCAGGCCGAAACCCTGGAACAAGTTGTTGTTGAAAGCCAAACCCTGCAGGTTGGGGTGGAACCAGACCAGCAGTTCCCTGACCATAGTACAAGTGTTGTGGCGCAAGCCTTGGCGTACCAGGATGATAGCCCATAGTTGGCATTGCCGGGCTCAGAGGCCCAGGAGATCTAACCTGAGCAAATTGTGCCTGCAAAACAAAAAATGAAAAACATCACGAAGAGGTTACAAAAGTACGAAGGGAAAACAAGAATAAAACAAGCATGCTATAATAAGGTAATTCTTAGAAAAAAGTGCAATATTAATCCTCAATTAGGCGCTTGCGGGCATTGCAATAGAAATGAGAAATATCATGTATTCGTAAAGCTGCAAGCATGTAAAGAACCCACAACTTGCTAGGTCAAATAAAGGTACAACTGGATCCATATATTCTTTTCTTCCTGATAACCTATGATTGTGTCAGATGCAGTAAAATTTATGCATCTATGTTGCACAAGTATATAGCCCATAACCTATGCATACAGCATCATGGATGAATATCAATAAACACCTAAGCTACATCATAGATTATATACGTAGCAGGTATACATATACAGTTTCCTGGCAATTTCAGACCGTATGCAAATATACTCCAATTTTACCCATTAATTTTCCCCAACAGACATTTTAGTTAGAGGCGGCAGATCAAGAAAGCTAAGCTCTTGGGTGAATTGAATGAAAGGACATGAAAATACAAACATGGATTTAATATATACTACAAAGAATCAAAAAGAGGAAAGTTTACGAAGTAGAGATGGTCCTTGGATGGCAAAAAGCCAACACAAATGGAAGCAATAAAAATTATTTAACTAGGATTATGTTACATTATCGTAAAGAAAGATTCTGAATTAAGCTTAAGTACAATGCATAGCCCGGACTTATGTAAATGTTCATCACAGACTGGCCAAAGATGGCTTACTAGTTTACGATTGTGATTTTATTATATTTAAATGATACTTTACAATTTAAATCCACAATGAATATATAAAATGTTTCATGATCAACAGTAATTATGTTTCACCAAATCAAATTTAACTTGACAAAGGAGCATACAAATAGTCCAGTCATTTTGGAATTTCTATGATTGATCTGCTGAACTGCAAGGCTAATCAAAACAGTTATCTGTCCTAAGAATGGGCACAAATTGCATGAATCCTAGCCTATTACAAAATTTAATTGAAACAAGTGAATAAAATGAGCAGAAAGCAGAGTTTATCACTAAGGATGCAGATTGAAGAAAAGTTCATGGATCCACTAGAGGCTGGAGGGGATCTGACTCACTCAATAAGCTATTTGCCTATTGGGGTTTTAGCTTGGTTTTAAGCCTTTAAGGTGTAGTCCATTGTTCATAGAAGATGCTGCATCTTATTGTATAGGTGCATTTTCAAGACACAGTGGTTTGCCGATGGTAGACAAAATAATCCAGCAAATTAATCAATATGGGTTGTGCAGAGCACCTTGCTAGAATCTTCACCTGACACAATAACTTCATGACAATCCTTACAAATGCCCATCATACAATTATAGAATGTAGAAGTGAATATATGGCAATAAGAAACAGCAAATGCCGAATGATAACTCAAAACTGAAAAATTGAGTGTTACTTTAATTTTGTGAAAATCTCTGTAACAAATCCCACTAAAGGGACGGAAAAAGAAGTCGAACCTGCAAAGTTGCTCTTCTCTCCTCTTTCCGTTGAGCGACAGCAACATACAAGGGTTTTCTTCCAACCATTTTTCCATTCGTTTCTCTTAACTAAACAGAAACAAATGTCAATAACATTTTTTGTTTGGAAAAGATTTACACAACAAATTACCATATAAGTTCAAATTCCACAATGGTTCTACTTACAGCTCGATTAGCTTCCTCAGGGCTAGAAAATGCCACAAAACCATAGCCTTTGCTCTGCCCTAGAGAATCAGTCATTACCTAAATAAAAAAGAGCAAGACATGAGATCTGTTCACCAATTGTAAAAATCAATAGACAATAAAGAGGTGAATATTAATGTACCTTGCAGGAGGTAATAGTGCCAAATTTAGAAAACAAATCAGAAAGTTTCTCATCATCACAGGTGTCATCAAGGTTTTTCAAGAACAAATTAGCTCCCTGCAGTTTTTGTAATCTTCCGTACCTCTCCTGCTCATATTTAGCTCTCAGTTCTGCCTCTCTTTCAGCTTTCTTTTGAGCCCTTCCCACGTATAACAACTTCTCATTATAGACTTTGCCATTAAATTTCTCAACAGCAACCGCAGCATCTTCATGATTATCAAAATTCACAAAGCCAAATCCTCTTGAATTTCCCTTTTCATCTGTCATAACTATTGCACTATTGATAGGACCACATTCCTTAAACATTTCGATCAAGTTATCCTTTGTAACTGATTCAGACAAATTTTTTACAAACATATTTGTGAACTTTGGAGATCCATTTACCCGATCCCTCTCCTGTCGGCGAATAAACAGCCCAACATATACCTTTCTATTGTTAAACAACATGCCGTTAAGCTGCGATATAGCCTTTTGAGCCGATTCTTCATGTTCAAACTGTACAAAAGCATATCCTCTTGATTTACCACTGCTATCAGAGGCAACCTTGCATGAAAGCACAGTGCCAAAGGAGGCAAAAGTTTCATGCAATGTCTTGTTGTCAATGGTTGGGTCAAGATTTTTAATAAATACATTACCATGGCCACTTTTCCTCATGCTAGGATCTCTGTTTGAGAACATGATCCTAATGGACTTCTTATTAATAGTAGTAAAATTCAGTGTCTTCAAAGCTCGAGTGGCTGCATAACATTGAAACTTGATACAGTCACTACATAGTTTTCATTATACTCACATGCATAAAAAGACAATCTAAAAAGGTTCAGAAAATAAAGCAAAAGAAAACTCTTAGAATCAATAAATATAAGCAAACATGGTATTTGCACGATTACGCCACCATTTCAGTGGGGAAAAATTCTCATTATTTACCTAAAAAGAGAAGTTATAATAAAGCGCGTCAGCTTGAGAGTGAAATATTTTTAGTCTAACATTTATCTTTCCCGTGACAGCCAAAATAAGACGCGGTAAAGACATTTCTCATCAAACCAAATTAAGTGCAAACTCCAATCAATTTAAGACAGAACATGTGAGCATGTATAACAGAAAGAACTTTATAAACATATTTTCAGATAGCAAACAAGAAATGTGGTTGTATTTGTGCTCCAGAATCTCTAGAAAGATATGTACTTGATACAAATATTGAAAAGACCATGTGGTAATAAATATAATGTACAGTTTGATTCGTATTATTTGATATCATGTACCAGTCATACAGCATTGAATCATTTGATATCATGTACCAGTCATACAGCATTGAATTTGAGCACGAAAATCTGATCCAAATGATCCCACCAAAATTGGTTATTAACAATTATACACCGTTGTAGGCTAATAACCGACTATATAAAGCGAGTTCCTTCAAGTACCGATAGTTTATTTATAATGTTTCCTCATATGGGAAAAAAGAAAGCTAATATCATCAAATAGGAAACTTGCGATTAAACTCTGAAGTATCCCATATACCAGTAATTTTAACTCCACATCTGTGCAAACCCCCCATATTGATGCCAGCAAAATGTCCATAAGTTAGTCAAATGTTTCAAGTATAAACACTATTTAGCATGTCAATAGAGACTTTCAGCAGTACGTACGTGTAGCACTTAGCAGCAAAATAAGAAATTTTTAGGGAGGCTTATGATCTGATGTTGTTAAAATAAGTTGCAAGAAAATTTTGATATTATTATTATAATGTGTGCATGAATGTATAACAAGATTCACTATTTAGTATCGTTATTTTTCTATAAATTTCTCATCGCGACGTTCTCAAAAAGTTGTTATAGTAAGTTTTGCATATATGTCTAAAATGCATTTTACATTATTCCCCTAGGATTGTGAATGGGCCCAAAAAGCTCAAAGCTTGGCACAAACTCAATGTAACCGAAATGAATCAAGCTTGAACAAAGTTTACATTCATTTAAATAATTGAACGAGTTACTGAATATGAAAACCTAAAATTTGGATTATCCAGCTCCTTTAGCAATCCTACGTTCTTATCTTACTAATCCTTTTCTGAATTCCATATTCAGATGCAAGCTACAACATTGCACTGGCTATGTTATTTTGTAAAACACGCTTATTATTAGATAATTAGTGAAAGAGCACTCTGCTCCAAATAGTTTATCTTCAGTTAAATGCAAGACTTAATCATCCTGAAGAAAAAAATTAATGTTGAAGAATACTTGGAAATTGCTTCCTCACAAAACCGCAATGAAAACTACAATAAATATAAATTTTTTGGGGTATGCTACGTAAATATTTTTCTTCATGCAGCTATATAGGTGTTTTCTTAGTTAAATAGTTAAATTAATGAAAATCGCATCTTTTTTAACTGCCTCCATCCATGATTATTTAGGATTAGATACAGTACTCATTGTTGTTCCATTACGTGCAATACCATAAGTCTGGCACTAAATTTTCACTGCTGGATATGCCTCAAAACTATCACATTTGGTTCCATTTAAAATTAAAAGAAACAATATCACAGTAGGCTTCTTAAAGTGTATGAGAGAATGACGCTTCAAATCTGAACAGATGTTTGATTCGATGCTTCATGATTAACCTTAAGCTATTCCAGCCAAATACCGAATAAAAAAAAATGTATAATATTCCTTCCCTCAAAATTTTTGAAATAAACAAGCTTGTCTAGGGACATTGTTTATTGGGTGTAGTAGTGAAAGCAACAAATTGGCATACGGTTGGCTGCATCCTTCCTTTTCCGATAATCTTTCAATACAAAATTAGAACTACTTCCTTTCTGCAATGAAATTACTAATGCTGGCATAATAATAGTCTGTAATTCAATGGGTTTCACCATTCGTATATTCTAAAGACCCAATTTTCTCGAATTTTTTTCCCATGACAAGCTTTAAAATGACAAAACGGCATGAAATCTTTCTTTCACCCTGGCCTCAAATTAAATTAAAACTTCACATCAATATTTCCCCTGCCGCCCTTCTAAATTACAGTGCAAAAAGATCATAAATTGCCTCTTGCACTTAGATGTAAATTAAAAATTTTCACAATTAACAAATCCTACAACTTACTTAAAAATCATTTCAATCAACGCAATTAAAAAATAAAATCTTTGTTACCGTCTTGATGATTATGAAAGTTAACATAACCATAACCAAGCGACTCCCTTGTGACTTGATCCCTAGGAATCCGAACCGACACGACCGGCACGAACTGATTAAAATAATCGTAAAGCTGCGCGTCGTCCACGGAGACATCGAGATCGCCGACGTAGAGCGAGGCACTGGAGAAAACCCCCACCGGCGGCGGCCCCATGGGCGACATCTGCGGCGGAGAGAGCTGGGGAGAGGGAAGTGACGGGATCGCCATTGCCCAGAAAAACCCTAATCCAAACCCTAATCCGCCCTCAGAAAACGCTAATTAGGGCTAGGGTTAGGGTTTTCGAGATCGCTGGGAGAGAGGTTTCGAAGGTGGCGGACGAAACGCCGAAGCGGAAATTGATGGAAGAGAGGGTGAGGATTTAAATAGGAAAGACTCGGGAGAGGGACGGGAGATTCTGGCACGTGCGAGGTGTGATTCTGTTACGTGTGTGGGCCCGGGGACAAGCGTTTGTGGTATGGCTTGAGGTTTGGGAGTATTTACGGAGATGCCACTGCTGAGCGGCGACGAGAACGACCGAATTGGCAACAGGGGCGGTTTGGTCAATGCGTGTCCGAGGTTGCGGTTTCTGTCCGTTATGAATTCGGTGTTGGGTTCGGTCACCGCCGGTAAGCGTACGGGGTGGTCGTTTTCATACAGGTACGCATCCGTGACTCAAAACTTGCTAGGATTGGGAATATTTTAGACCCAAAATTCCAAAGAAAAAAAGAAGAGAATATTTATGCGCAACTAAATAAAGAGTTCTTAAATTGACATTTGTCTCTTAGGAAGCAAGTAACGTAATTTTAACAATTGGAGGTTTGAATCTTAATGGTTGTTCTCTCCGTTAGGGAACATCAATGTTAAGCATTAATTAATATTAGATTAAATAAACTGCCCGGTTCAAATTTGCAATAGTTTAAGGGTTTTTTTTTGCGCCATAGAAATAAGCAAGTGTTAATCACATTCAACTGGCTGACACGTGTCTCAAGCAGATTACGCCGCAACTCGATCCAGACAGGCGTCCCTTCTCGCCAGACCGAAATAGAGGCGTCCCTTCTCACCAGATCGAGACCAGAGGCCTCCCTTCTCGAATGTCGAGATGAAAGGCGGTCATTCTCGAACCCCTCACAGATAGCCAGTCATTATCACATTAAATGTTTGGTCAGAGTCATCATTACACCCCCGCCGAAAGTCTTAATGACTCATCGGACCACGGTAGCACCTAGGACCCTCTGTCACTGTCTCATTAATCACAAGGTTGACCCGTTCCACCCACAACCGACACCTATAAAGTCTCAACCGAATAAGCTGGCTATTTGCGCTCGGCCAAGCTTACATAAATACACTCCTCGGCTCAATATAAATAGGCACACAGCCCACTAACCAAAGGTACGTGATTTCTACACACTTAGAGAGAACTAGATCAGTTTCCTGATTCCCTTTAGGTCATGACTAATTTGATCTTCGGAGGAATTTCCGGAGAAACAACTCCAGTCCTCCAGTCCTCTAACGTACTGTAGTTTTGTAGGACTCCCTTCCTATCCGGGGATCATCCATCAAAGGAGATCGAGGGACTTTGAGCTCCTCAGTATTAGCCTTGAATCCCACTGTTACGCATTTGTGCATCAACATTTGGGATAAAAATACACTTCAAAGTTTAAGAGTTATCATGTTCAAACATCATAGTTATTAAATATAAAGTACATTTATTTATCCATATATTATGGTTTGGGTAAATACGACCTTCATCATTTTGGAGACAATCCCATTAACTATTTTAATTCAAGTCTAACAGGTCATGTGAAGAAAAAAAACGAAAACACAAGAACATGCCCATTATTTGTTAAAAATGAACAAAAATAATAAAAAAGTTAAATGGGTGATTTTGTGAGAGCTGAGGGATTTATACGTCTTTCCGTCACATTTTCGCCACGTGACACTTTAGACCTGACAATATTAATTATAATTTTTTAGTGAACATTATGAGTTATGGTATAAAGTTAAAACCTAGGTTATTGATTTTTTTTTTACTATTCATATAGCTGCAAATTATCGCTAACCGAGCTTCAATACAACTTGATGTCTTCGTACTTTTCGCTTATGAAACGCATCTGGGCGATTTCTGTGGTGAGAGGATTACAGTTATGGCCGTGAGCCCACTTATGGGCTGTCAATATTCCAGCTAGTAATGTGGGCCTTATTTTTCCTGGCCCGTTGAAAGTTTGCAAGTTAACCACCTGGGCCCTTTGTGTCCTTAGAAAGGAAAATGAAAAATCAAAGAAAAATTGATCTAAATGGAGTAGCGAAATATCCAGGCTTTAGGATTATCTTTCGAAATGTGAAAAAATGGCTAAATATAAGAAAAACCCCCTTAACTTTGGGTGATTTTCAGATAACCCCCTTTAACTTTGAAAATATTAGAAATTTCCCCTTAAGTTTAGGGGTTATCGGAAAAAACTTCCTTACATGTAGGGTTTATCAGAAAAACCCCTTTAATTTTGAGATTTTAATCAGAACCCCCCTGTGGGGCCCCCACCAAAAAGTGATGTTTAGCTCCCTAAAATTAATGCTTTTATAGGGGGTTTTCTAATAAAATATCAAAACAAATGAGGTTTTTTTTAATAATATCTCAGAGTTAAAAGTGAGTTTTCTGTTAACCCCTATAGTTGAGGGGGAGGGGGTTTTTTTTTGGGGGGGGGGGGGGGAGTAGAATAGCGGGGTTCTGATATTTTCAAAGTTAAGAAGGATTATCTGATAATTGTCTAAAGTTAAGGGTTTTTTTTATATTTATCCCAAAAATTTTATAAAGATAAACTCAAAAGTAAAGAGAATAAACATAACAAACCAAGAGAGGTAGTTTTTGTTTTTATTTACTTTGGTTGGATGTTCATGGCCAGACAACTTTCTCTCCAATCTAAGGGCATGTTTGACAAACTATTAAAATTGGGCCAGATTCAAACCTGGTCCAGTTTTAGTAGAGTTTTATGTTTGAGAGAAGTTGGGTTATAGCTGACCCAACTTATTTTAGTTCATTTTGGAGCCTCTTAACCAAGCTAGAATTGAACAACCCCCTACTTGGTTCAATTCTGACGTGGTTAAAAAAAATAAAAGATGGCTGGCCTAGTTTGGAGGGGTTTGGCAAACATGCCCTAAGTTTCTTCTTTTATCCTGCAAGAGCGGTTTTATACTATAGGAGAAAATTTCCTCCTATGATTGTTCCATTATTTGGTTTCGTCAAATTCTATTACGTTTCTAAATTTTCTTCATTTAAGCACGCGGGAAAAGAAAAGATGAGTGTATTATGAACTTATTATAGCATACCCTAGAGTACATTTGGTAAATTTGAGGAACTTAATTTATCCAAATGATGAAAACAAAACAAAGTCAAGAAAAGAGTTGGCTTTTCTTAAAACATTAAGGAAAATTTTTTATCTAAAAATATTATCATCATAAGCATATGGGTTCCTTTTCTTATATTGTGCCTAAACTATTATTATTTTCTTGTTTCCTCTTCAAATACGCCACGAGTGCAAGGATATACAAACTAGTGCACTGAATCATGACATTCTTCACGCATTATTAAATCACATTCCATCTCTCTCACCGTCGAAATTCTTTTCCTCTCCGTACTTTCTCACTTCTTAAAAATTCTAAAGTTCGCACATTTTTCTCAAACTTTTCTCCTATATCCGTAGTTTCTTTTTGATAGAAAATTCACGTACACGTTTCGTAAATTGCCTCAAAACTTCTCAACTCCGAACACGTAAAGAATCAATTTTAATAGAAAAAACTGCTTTAATAACCACGACGGCGATGGCAGCGATGACGACGACCGATCACCGTCCACACGGTTTGCCGTGTGAACGGCCCTTTTGGCCGCAAATGAACACGAGAAACCGCAACCACTTAGTCTAAAGAAATGCCTTTTGATAAAGAAATTTGTACGGAAAAGTCCTCACACTAATCCTTGTATCTTTCCTAAGATTAAGGAGCTAAACATCCAATCCAAGTGTGAAGTCCTATCCATAGAATGAAGAATAATGAGTCCATCCTTTTTCTTGAGTTTGGAAGAAACTTGTGGTGGTTAGGGTCCACCATTGTTAGTCCCATATATATGAAGGGAGGCAATGAGCTCAGAGAGAAGCATCATGTGTTTCATACAATGCGACAACATCTATTGAAGGGCCTGAGGATGTGGTCCTCTCTTAAGGATTAGGGGGAGGAGGAGGCACAAATAAGTACAACACTAGGGAGAATTGAGAGTGGAACAATTATAGCATCAAAAATTGCAAGGAATAGTCTTCTTCTTTTTCTTTTGAGATTATCCTTTTTCTTTTTTCATGTTTTTCTAGGGTTAATCACATACATATGCCATATATTATGGGGATTAGCTACTAAATACTGTTGGATAAATAACAACCAAACCAAATATAAAGATATAACTAAATAAATTAATTAATCAATTAATATTTAAAAGTTAGTTAGATCTCTCACGTTCTCAGAAACGTGAGAAATTCTTACGGCTAAAAGGGTCATTTTTCCATTATAAAAAGAAACTCTGTGAGGAGATAAAAAATACACCGAAATAAGAAACTCCTTTTTTCTTTTCTTCTTCCTCCCTCAATATTTGCTATTGTTTTTTGGGCTCAAGGGTCTTCATTCCCAACGTGGTCGTGCACGCAAGGGTTCCGGTAGAGAAGGGATCGTACCGCTAAGGAGTATTTCACCTTGGCTGATCGTGCGAGATCTGCAAATATCTCTTTAGGGCAGTGGTTCGCCACGCTTTCCCCGAGACCGGTAAAATCGTTCTTTTAATCTTACTCAATAAATAAATAGAATGATGAATTCTAGTCTAACAAATGCTCCTAATGGTTTTTATTGGCATCCACACCCGTGATGTCCAAAGAGGAAGTATTTCATTGTCATTTGAGTATGTACAACAAATTAATGTATTTCTGCAACGTATTTAAATATCAGAGTATCTCTGTACAATAAATTAATGACACATGACACTCAAGTCATCGAATCGGATAATGGAGAAATAATATTGGAATTTCACTACACTTCTTTATATTTTACCCCTTAACTTTTGGACTTAGGTTTAGCTTTTTATCAAGAAAAGATATATAGCCTATTATTTCACATAGGGAAGAAATATCACTGAATTCCATTGTACTTTATCCCTACTTTTCACAGATGGGGTTAGCTTTTTATCATGACAAGGTATAGTACATTCACTGTGCAAACATCTTAGTTGCTGCTTTGAGCATACTCAATACTTTTAACTTAAAAGCAAAACTTTGAAATTAGTCTTTATATTACAGTAAATACTATTCTTTTTACAGTATTTTTTAAAATATTAAAATTGTTGTCTATCCCGTGGTAAAGATTTCAGCCTACACCATATTGTTAATGATTTTTCCCCAAAAGTACCGTTCATGCACAGTGAAAATTTTTCCTCTGAAAAATACTCTATATGCTACAGGGATATTTTTTGCCATTTATCCCCTGTTCAAGCTGAAATAATATTTTTAACCTTCAAAACAGTGTTCATATCTTATTTTATTTATTTATTTTTATTCTTACAAATGATAATTTTAATCTTTACCAGACATTTCACAAATATAAGTTTTTTCTGACTCTATTATAAAAAATTGATAAAACTTACTAATTTATGTATTATTTTGTTCTCGTTCGAATATTCACTCTGTAAATAATAATAAAAAATTTATCGCTAAATTTTTTATAAATAGTTATATATAAAAACTATATTATCAAATTTGCTGGCAGATATATCTCGATAAATAATACCCGCGACAACGGCAGGCTTAATACTAGCACTATCTATTCAAAAATACATAACATTTAATCTATTTGAAACAAGATTCATGTATCCAAGTTCTATCCTCTATCAGGGCCACATGGTAACTTCGGGAAAAAGGCCGCCTCACAAAAACGTACAACAAGACCAACTAAGCATTTTCTTTTTCAAGCCAAATTCAGCAACAACTAACATTTGATTGCTCAAAAACTTAAACCAGCTTCTATTCATCTTATATCATAGTCCAAAAAATTAACATAACATGTGTAACACCAAAACCCCAAAATGTTGTTCCCTTCTCCATGACATTGATCGAGAGTACACCTAACTATTGTTGAAAACATCCACATATCCTACTAGGCTTCATAGCCTATATATACTTTGTAAGCAGTAAATATCTTTTGTTAGCAGCAAAAGGAACTGAACTCTGCTCAGAGTTCAAGATGCAGATGCAATGCCAGGTTCAACTTCAGCTACAATATTCACAGGCTCTACATCCCAAGTCAGTTTAGCCACCAGCTCGTCGCGTTGTGGTACATACTCCTACAACATTACGATCACAAAATAAAAACTTCAGCGATGATTGATTATACAATATCTTGGCAAAACAGTTTATCGATCAAATTTGATTATGGCAAACATTACTAAAGAAATGGTTCAAAATTGAATTAGAAGCCACAGGAAATGATAAGTAAATGAAATAATTTTGTTTTTTTATTGATTTTTGGCAGTCATGTATTTAAGAATTGAATTTATTCAAGGTACATTTTGTAAGTATTTACCTCCAATTTTCTGACCAGCTCCTTCGCTGTAGTAGCAGAAACTATGATGCGCCTTGCTTTGCTTGAGATAAACTCTTCATCGACAGCCAGATCGATGAAGGACAAAAGAGAATTGTAATAGCCATCAACATTCAAAAGACCCACCTGAAATAATTAATTCTTAGCTGCAAATAATCTTTCTTAGGTTGGAAGTATCTCTTCAGATGGCTCACAAGTAACAAAAAGGCTAGGCCTGATATATAAACAGTCAAATTGACTGCAATTAAACAAATAAAGAGTATGAACAAGTCATTAGGCGTAACATGGGCCTGACTGAAAATTTCACTTAGTTTAGTATTAATCAAGGCAATTAAATCAAATTCCGTGATAGACAAGCAAGAAAAAAGCTACTTGTCCACAATTTTTAAATACAAGCAAGAAACCACAAGCTACATTTTCTTAATACCCTATCATGTATCGATAATTCGGGAAAACTTTTTTAATATTGGCTCTCCACGAATAGAAGTGGATAAGCATTTGCTCCCAAACTTCTAGTAAGATTGAAGTCGAAAACTAGTTTTGGATGGTGACATGAAACAACCGACAGTTGTTCCAAGAAATGCAGAATTCATGGAGAAAGCCCCCATCTATCTATTAACATACTAGTAGAAGAAGTCAAGTAACGCGTAGACCAGAAATACAAGAAGGGGATGGTTTGGGTTATAGAAACAGGAAGATGCTGAGGTGAACTTCGTGTTAGCAATTTTATATTAAGGAAAGGATTAAGAAGCCATTACCGGCTTGCTGTGGATTCCAAGTTGAGCCCAAGTGATCGCCTCAAGGAGTTCTTCAAGAGTCCCGTATCCACCTGGCGAATCATAGATATGAGAACCACAGTAATGAAAGTACAAATATGATATGTGAAAAGTTCAGTAGAGTAACTGTTTTAAGACTTGAAGAAATTCTGCTTTGCGCAGCTAAAGATGTTTCATTAAACTCTCACCAAAGAAAAGCGAGGACCTCATATCCATCTTCGTTCTCAAAGAAAATAATAATAATGTAAAGGTTGAAGGAAATAAATTGTACCAGGTAAAGCAATGAAAGCATCAGCTCGGCGAGCCATCTCAGCTTTTCTCTCATGCATGTCAGAAACAGGCTTAACTTCTCCAACAGGCTCTCCAGTAATCTGTTAATCATAAGCAGAAAATTCTATTGAGAAGCATTCGATAATTTTAGCCCCACATGAAGGCAAATGCAAGCACGTGATACCGCAGGCACAATGCCATTTGCAAAGGGGTACATGATTATGAAAAGAAGCTAGTAAGAGCTCTGATAGTTGTTGGGGGGACAACCAGCAGCAGCAATAATAAAACTGAGTAATGATCCCACTAGTGAAATTTCTAACAAAGGTAATTAAATAGATTGATAAAATATTAACTGTGATTAGAATAAGATTCTTGCTTATATAATCTTCAATTCCATCGTCCATACAAAGAAGGAAATATTTGTAACATTATAAGGTGAAAGACAAATGGCTCTCAACATTTAAAGGATCTTCGTGACTGAAATTATTTCATTGAGGTTATCGACAAAACCTAAATAGATTAAATAAACTCTAGTGCAATTAACTAGCCAACTAACTTAACAACCCAACACAACTACCAAAGAGTAGCTTCCTCCGATGAATAAGTTTAATACAAGGGGTGACAAAATGCTTGAACATGAACCAAAAGCCAAAGAATAGAACAAGATGCATCCCAATCTTATACACATTATAAAAAGTATTCAAGTATGAACTTTGCTCCCTCTGCACATCCTATAGTCTTAAAAGTCAAGAGTTTCATGTTCTAAAGGATAAACAAATCGAAGGTTAATTAGTTAAACAAAAAGAATTTTCTGCTTATGATCAGAAATTTCACTAGTAGGATTTCTATTTTGCTATTTATTGATTATATGTTTCTCACGTCAAAATGTTTTACCGAGGTTTTCATCCACCACCATTTAGTCTAAAAGAAGTGACATGCTATTTAGATATAATCATACGGAGATATAAGTTACGGAAATACAACACCTGATATCGATAAGTATTGAAAATCCAGTCACATACATGCCTATTTTACCACATAACATGGATACAAAGCACTAAGAAGCTCGAGCTACACAGTCAACAATTACTTCATGAAACCTTGAGCCATCTTCACATAATCACCAACACCCCCCTCAGATTTCTCGCCCTCACTCGACTCTTTCTTACCAGTTGAGTCCTCAGCGGTGCCTGAGCCGTACTTGTGAATGTAAGTCTCAGCCTTCTCCACGTACTGCCCGTATCCCTTCTCTTCTAGCTTCCCATACTGAGCAGCAGCATGGACCAAGTCGTCGGCCGCTCCGGCGACCTTCGACTTATCGACAGCCTCGTGTTTGAGGGCGGACTGGGCTGCGCCGGCCACCACCTTGGCACTTGAGAGGAGCTCAGCGGTAGAAGTGCCGTGAGCGTGGTGGTCCTGAGGCTTGGCCTCGGGCTCGGACCGGGGGCTTGGCTTCTCTTCGGGTCCTCCTTCGTTTGAGGTGGCGGACTCCACAGCTTTTTTGAGGAAGTCCATCTTCGGGGGTCTGAGGATGGATTGTTCGATTGGGAGGTGCTTATAATGTTGTTGACAGGTTTAGTTGGGGGAAAATATCTTGTGAGTTTTGTGTGGATGCAAGGAGATAAGAGCGTCGGCAGGATGCTCTGTGTCTGCCGTTGAGCCACTTGGAATTGCGCTTGGGTGGGTAGTTGCAAATTTAATTTATTTGTTTTGCTAGTTGCTAGTTGTATTTTATCTCTTCTTGAAAATTTTTAAAGTGTTTCTTGAAAAGGACAGGATCGCCCTTTTGATGCTTATCCTGTTAGATAACTAATGCCCTGATTCGCATGGTGATTCATCCGCTTCGCAAGCTCATGTTAGACCACGGAAATGATGGAAAATTTGCATAATGAACAATGAGTTAATTGTGTATTGCGATAGAGTTAGTTGCTTATGATCTCTAAACTTTCTTACGAGCACTTCGTCAACTTGATCCCAGTACTAAGTTATGTCCCTCTCTCTGTTACCTATATTCATTATGTGGCTGTCACATAACATTAATGCGTTCTACATGAATTTAAGGCCCTCGTTCTCTTATAGGTATTGAACGCGTACATCATAAAGTACACACATAGATTTCAGAGAGATGCTCGTTTTGAACATGCGAGGATATATGTTTAGGGGTAATAAGTGGGGATACATTTGATGCTAATCCATAAATAAATAATAATTGAAGTATATATAGAGCATGTCACTATGATCCAACTGAAAGCAACAAACATTTTTGATGTCTAGTGGCAGTTAGTACAGATTGATATTGATTGAAAAGAAATCATTGTAGATGGAAATAATTGAAAACACCGAAGCTTCAGGTATAAGATGTACTATTCTTAGACTCATGATACCAATTCTCTTGGTTTGTCACTGATCAGTAGAATGTATTGTTTGCACAAATTCAAGAATCTATCGCACTTATATTTGAAGTTTAGTGCCACTTTAGACGACATAGAGAGAGAAGAAGAAGAGGATACAGAAGAATGAAAGGCTGCAAGAGTACCCATCAGGTTAGCTTGCATCATAGTTCTCTTTGTTTGGGAATTCTTTTTTCTCCGTTTCCATAGGGATTTCATTCTCCTAGAGCAAAGCTTCTTTATCTATTTGAAATGTTAAAGAAAAAGAAATTTTAGATTCAGGCTTTTTCTCTAAAAAAATTTAAATAAAGGAGTAAATAAAGAGGGGAAAATATTAAATGCATGCTGTTTATATTTCTAAATAGATAGAGAAAAAGAATCGTGTCTGATGAGTGTAGCTCATACAGACAACAAACTCTAAATATTACAACTAACCTGCAGGTCAATCATATAGACACCTCGAAGAATGGTTACAATTTTTCCGTACAAATAACAAAATTCCCAATGCATATATTGCATTTTCATTCACCGCCCAATCTTAGTATCGGAGTCCTAAATATTGCTGAGGCAGTTACAGTTTGCTTATGGGTCTGGATGACTTCCTCTTTGCATACTCATGAACGATGCTGATGGTGCTCTCTCTATGACGCAGAAAGAACTCTGCAAGTAGAATCTTGCTTTCTTCGGTTGTAAGATCACCATGGCGACCCTGCATGAAACTCAGAAATATGAAATCACAGAGGTGGATGTAATTTCACAAAGAACGTATCAGGATTCAGAAGTGATATAGCATAAGCTATGCTTTATTGTTCGCAATATTGGACGAGCAAGAAAAATCCCCACAAAAGAAAAGTTAAAATTAGAAAATTAAGACGGATGAACAGCAAAAGAAGATAAGGTCATTAGATTTGATATGCCCGAAAGAGACATTCTTCTCCGAAGAGATACATCTAAACTTGAAAAAGCAGCACATCCGCCGAGGGGTGGGGTGGCGGTGGTCCTTTGTGAGTGCAAACAACACTGCAATTCTATTTCCAGAAGGCAGTATGATGAAGCATTTGATATGTACCGCACTAAAAATGTACTTTTGAAAGCAATAAATCTACCACATAAAATGAGGTCGCTCACATGCATCTGGGGTCAAGAAAGTATCTGGTATATTAACTGTACCACATCATCCATACATCCGTCCAATTAATTAGTGACGTTTGTTAATAAAAATATCACGTCATCATCTCTCCTCCCCCCCTCCTCTCTTTCCTTCTACGAAAAATATCACTTCATCATCTCTCCTCCTTCCCTCTCTTTCCTTCTATGGCAGCTATCAATTCCCCAATCCAAACACAATTACCCCATTCCAATTCCGGTGACCATCTGGCAATCTGGCGAGACTCTTTTGATTGTTAAAAAACATAAGCAAGCTTTAGAGGGATTCAGAAGGACTTAACGTACATGTTAATCATTCAACTATGATGATTGTTGAGGCGTCAATTATAGGAGGGATTTCTAATCCAACTATGATTAATTCTCCATGAAATTTTATCAACTTTTGTAAAAGCCAGGAACCAAGATTTGCAAGAGACGATCGAAACTATAAACTAACAAACTAAGATTAGCAAAATAACTCATACATGTGATATCAAAAAACATGTTACCAACATTGACCAGAGAAGCAAGTCATTGTATTACTTAAATCATCAAGTCATGCATTCCTTGTACAGCTATATGAAAAAGATCATAACACTGAGGAATTGACTACAAGATCATAATCCCATTTCTCAAACAACTATGATGCAGCTACAGAACGAAACCCATTCATGCACTTAATTAATTCATTCAGATAGATCTGACAGGGGCAGTTGGGTTTGTATCTGGGGTTTGATGGTTGCCATAGAAGAAAATAGAGGAGGGAAGGAAGAGAGAGGATGATGTGGTGTTTTAATAGATAAATGTCGCAAACTAATTGAATGGATGTATAGATGATGTGGTACAGTTAATGCACGGAATACTTTTTCGTCAGGTTTCATATCCAAGAGCGAACAACATCATCACTTTCCTTCCAGGATCAACATTCTGTAGCCTTGTTGTCAAATAGGAAAATCCGGGTGCACACAATTAAGTGGAGAAAGTGACAAAGGATGCCTAAGAGGTGAAAGAGTCTTGTATATTACGGTATATTCGTGATTAAAATTAAAGTCCGACCTAAAAAAAAGTCAAAGTATACAAACTGCAAGTGGGTCTTACACAAATGAGTAGCATATCTGCAGAAATCAAGCTCCATGGTTTCACTAAATGCCCATGATACTCTTATAAAACTGAACCTGATTATATATCAAGCTACCTTAACCTAAATGCAGAATGAATTTCCAGTTAAAACTAACCTAAATGCAGAATGAATTTCCAGTTAAAACTAACCTAAATGCAGAATGAATTTCCAGTTAAAACTGGAGAACAAATTGTAGAGCAGTGGTTCCTTGCTAAGTTTGTCTAGCTTTCAGATAATTCATTATTTTATTGCAGTATGTTGAAGTAGTAGTAGTTTATGATAACACTGCTTAAGCAAACTAATCTGCTTACATAGAATCTTCAGGTTTCACAAAATCGCCTCTTAAGTAGGAGGCTGCAGTCACATGTAGTTAACAGTGAAATTGCAGTTATGACTTCATAAACATCCTAAGCTTCTTAAGATACAGCTCATGCACGTAGATACACACAGACATCTCACACATAACTATATTAGTTTGACATGATATACTTATCAGAATTAGAAAAAAATATGTGTATGAAAGATTCATACCTTGTTACAGTGCCAACCTCAGATGACAGTCAACCGAAAATGAACTACCTATGAATTTTTTGCTAACTCGATCATTTTAGGTTTTTCTCATCTGACTCTAGTGGGAAAAAAAGTCCAGCATCATATGCTTTTTAAACAAAAGCACTCACATGTATGGTAGGAATCAAATCTTACCAGGCGAGAAACCCTGTCATTCACAGCATGGTGCATTAGAATGCCTGCAGCTACAGAAACATTGAATGAATCCACCATCCCTTTCATAGGAATGCTACAGTGCAGGTCAGACAGTTGCAGAGCCTCACTACTTATACCCCTGCAAGCAGCAGAATAAACTCTTTGAATGGATAGAAATTGTTAGATGAAATACACGTGATGCACTGGAAAATTCGAACCGCAATATTAGCCTTAAAGGTATTGTCGAATTTAAGAACAATGTATTGTGGTAATAAAGTGACTTTGGCATTTGCATCCGCACAAGTAGAAGGTTTCTGATTCTAACTAGTAGTTGTTCTTCAGGATGAAGCTACCTTGGTATGATTGGGTTTCACCAACAGGGTGCAGGTTTATACTAACTTTTTGCAGATAAATTTTAAATAACAAGTTCCCGTTAAAGAGGCACCCAAGTATCATTTAGAAAGTACTTGTAAATGAGAGTGTGGTTCTTTAACCTCTGGTTAGGGTTCTCAATCAGGTCGGGCTGAATCCTAAACTGCTCAAACCAATCTGAAAAACCTCGATATTTGAAGGCTTGAAACCTGGCAAAAACCTTTTTTTTTTGTTTTTGTTGTTGGTTTTTTTTTATTTTAAGTTTTTGGGTGAAACCCATCTGACCTAAACCCAATAAAATCTGAAATCATACACATGACCTTATCTGTTTAATAAAAAACAACCATAAATACATAGTCCATACACACGTAATCAATAAGTAATTTATGTGAATATTGACTTGTCGTTAGGTGCAGTTTAGCATTCTACCCTTCATGACGCTCTAGTTCAATGAGAATTATTTAAGATACATTAATTAAAGTTAATATATCTTTTTGGTAATGGCATTATTAATCATAGTCATAACGCTGTCTGTTTTTGACTTTAAAAATGAAAGTCAACTTTACAAGTAAAAAAATAATTAGAGTTTCAACAAAAACATGAACTTCCCCTTGAAGAATGTTACTAACCCACTATTAATTAAACATAACCTGCAATGTTCGTCAACCCGAAACCAGAACTTGCCTGATTTGATGAAAGAATTTTACTCCAAAAAGCACCCCAACATTTCAGGTTCGTACACAGAATAGCTGAAAAGTCCATGTTGATACCCCTACCTCAAATTTATTCTCTGGTTTGAAGGGGATTTCTTGTTTGTCACTGAAATCACTCTTGTCATCCATTGTACCAGAAAAAAAATCACTCCAGAAAATAACAGGGTACAATGGCTCATCTCTTTCCTTTTATAAAGTTGGTTCTCTTTGCTATCCATTTGATAATAATAGACAATACCAAAATGGATGTATTTTATAGTTAAGGATAGATTCAGAATTACAACCTAGCCGAGAAACAGTATCCAGCAGGCGCGGGGGGGGGGGGGGGGGGGAAGGGGGAAACAAAAATTCATTCAGCTT
>JBAKGM010000365.1:6359403-6383592 GCA_037177215.1 Asparagus racemosus | reverse complement strand
AAACGCCTGGACCCTTATTCCCACAAGTGCATGCATGCAGTATTGAACAATCTATTATCTCATACATCAGCGCGCACGTTGGCCAACTTGTGCAAATTGTGTTAGGCTCTGACAAGTCATCTTAGCTCAGTAGATAAGATTAGACTGCTAGATCGAGCTTTTGAAGTCTAGGTTATGTTTGACTTTTTGTAAGCGAGTCTCAAGTTTGACCTTAATTCAATGTGAGAAGACTAGTACATAAAAATAATCCGTTCTACTCGTTCATGATGTGTTTTCTATATTTGATTATAATTCTTTCATAAATAATTTTTTTTTTTGTTATTCATTATTTTATAACATTTTCTTGTTATTCGTCATTATTATGGATTGTGTTTTCCATAATCTTATAGTCAAGTCGAGATATAAGATGGTCAATATATATAGAAACATCAAAGATGTCAGGGAAAGAGAAATCATTCAAACGTTTCATTACTCAATACTCTATATTAATAAAGTAAAACCCTAGCAAATTCTAAGAGCTCTAACATTTTATAACACTAATAATACTTTTTTCACCATTTCATCTTTGTTAACTAATATCGACCACATCTTGAAAATCACTATTCTTCATCTTTCAACTTCCTACAAATCACTTATTATGTTCTCTATTTCTAGAAAATATTATTTTTATCTTCTCTTTTCACCCAAAAATCTAATATATATATATAAGAAAATTAATTTAATTCCTTGGATCGCACGGCTAACAACTAGTTTTAAATATAGTATCACTGATCAGCTTCTAGAATGTCCAAATGCAAGCCCTACCGGATACCTTAAGAAATACAACGCGGCACTTTGACGCAACTCTGGAGCGGACGTTAGAATCCACCACCCCCGGGCCCCGGCCGAAATTATTCCGTACAAATCCAAAGGCCTTTAATTGACATTGGTGGAAGTTTGCACAGTCAAACTACTCAAGAACAAAGCACAATTCTCTCTCCTCTGACCTCCTCCACACTTCAAAGCTAGTCAGGAGACTGCAGCATGTATTGTTAGCTACGGTGTAAAATTTGGACTCTGAATTCTCGACACAACTTCATAGTTTTCATGTAATTGAAAAGATTTTATATTCATATTATATCAGATCATTGCGTTTTTAAATCTCTCGTCTGTGACCATATATTCAAAATAGACTTACAAACTATCAATTGCTAGAGTCCACGCTCTAACGCATAAATAAAAAGAATGCTCAATGTATAAAAGATACTAGAGTGTATAGTATTATAATCCTTAATGTTTATTATAATTCTGAAGTTTATTTCTTCACCTTTAGAACCATCTATCTATCACTATTATTTAAGAAAAGCCTTTTTTTCTTTTGTGTTCTATTCCTATGTGAGCCACGAATCCAAATAATTTCGTGAAATGTCCTTATAATTTGCTAGTTTAAGAATAAGGACAATGATAAATTTGAAAAACTCAAAAGAATATTATTAGCTCCATTTATCACCTGGTTCATCATAATTACACCTATTAACCACCACTAACAGTTTTTAATACCCCACTTCTTCATCCATCCCTCCAACTTCTCATTATTTTTTAACAGAAAGATTGAATTATATATATGCACGCATAGCGTGAGAAGGAAATATACTAGTTTTAATTAATGAAAGTTGGGGAAATTGGTTGCTTGTTCCCATGCTTGGGGGATTTAATGCACCGAGCTTATTGTTTTGGTATGCAATACAATGTTTGTTTTAGTATGAAATTCAAACAGTCAACATTACTGCTTTTTAAATTTATAGTGTGATGGTTATATATATGCGTCAAGTTGTTGTAAGCATTGCTGGCTACCATATCACACCTTTAGTGCAAACTTAGAATTCAAAATGAGTTTTTAATTACCAGACAAAAAAATAATTTTATGAAAAGTTATTAGCGCATCTCAAATAAGGAATTATCAAGGGCGCTACAAAGCCAATAATTAGCACATAAGAAGAATAACTATTTTCCCCGTGAAATTAAGTACGTACGTGTCAAAGATGTAGCTAAGTTAAAGCCAAATATGGTGGTCATCTAACCCATTCGTACATGGAAATTAACACATGGATTTGTATATAAACATTGTTACCCCAAGAATTAAAGTATCAAGATTGTTCAATTCTCACATAAGCAATGTGTTAGTTAAAGTACTAGGCTAATTAAAGGGCTAAATTTGCAAAGGATGGTTGGTCCGGGAGTTTTTTTAAAAAAATTTACCAATAATAAGATTTTCTTACTAGTTTCTACTACAAAACTTTGAATTTGAACTTTTAACATTTAGAAGACGAGACAGTAGATTCATCAAAAATATGTACAGAGCCATGGAGGAAGAACTAATGCCGCATATAAAAAAAAGAAAAAGAAAAAAAAGAAAAGAAAAATTCATATGCAATGACTTTATATATTTTGGTTTCCCGTGCTATGCAAAACAAAACTCTTTTTAAGTTGAAAAAAATCTCCATTGTTTATTGGGCCTTATATTACTTAAAATTCTTAAAGGCTCAAACATGTGGAGATTGGGCCTTGAGCTCGATTTGGGCTTTAGAATAGAGAGTCACCACGTGCTGAATATTTCCGGAGGACATTACACTCATTGATTGATACCCAATTTATTATTTATTAAATCCTTTGTCTATGATTGTGGGTTATCAGAATCTGTTGAGTGATTTATTATATATTTATTGTATTATTGTATATATCGAGTGATTTCTTTATTTGTGCTTATGAAGCACTGACAAGTGTCCCTAAAGTAATTGTCCATTTATCTGACTCCATATTATAGTGGCTGATATGCTAACAAACTTAAAATATAATGGTGAACTGATGCAAGATAAGAAAGTAGGTGAGTGTATACTTTTCTATAATCTGTAGCAAAGTCCCTACTTGTCTATTCTCTGTGGAAATGGTTGACAAGGATAAGTATATAAGTTCATTACGTTGGGTTACAACCTAATTTACTGACTAATAGCAATTTTGTTTATTATTTTTTATTTTTTTTATTTTTTATTTTTTATTTTTTTGGGAAGAAAGAGACAAGTTAACTAAAACTTCAGATGAACATGGCATATTTCTCTATTCTCTACAAAGGTTTTGATTCGCCTGTTCTATTCAAATGGTTGACAAGAAGAGCATCAACAGCTATAATGTTGTGGATTACAACCGAAGTTATTCATGAATATAATTTTTTATAAAAGAAACCGCCAAAATGAGAACTAAAATCTATTATAGTGAGAGAGGAAAAAAAAAATAGCGTGAAGTTTGTTTTGAGCTGAGAGAAACAAGATGTCACTTGGGACTTCTCTTCTTGGTCTTTTCCATCTAATACGACACCTATATAATTTTTTAGATTGTTTCTTCAACATAACTTTTACAATCCTGCGCTATCGCTAGTTCAACAGTTGCATATAGAAGTTGGGAGAATTGGTTCTCTACACAATATTTAAAATAAATTCATTTAGGCCTACTAGGTTGAATTTGTAAAGGACTACTTTTCCCTGTTGCATATACTTTTGGAGAGGGAAAAAAATGACTCACCAGTCCATATTATTAATTATATATAAGAAAGAAAGAGAATAAATAATACAGAG
Organism: Asparagus racemosus; assembly: GCA_037177215.1. Taxonomy (NCBI): domain Eukaryota; kingdom Viridiplantae; phylum Streptophyta; class Magnoliopsida; order Asparagales; family Asparagaceae; genus Asparagus; species Asparagus racemosus. The sequence continues at coordinate 6,379,984 of JBAKGM010000365.1, read as the reverse complement.
GACGTTTACATTAAAATAACTTAGTACTCAAAGATGTAGAAGAAAATCAATAATTATATTTATTAACATAGCAAATAGAGGTACTCATTCTCTCTTCTTCATGACAATTTAATATATTAGTTAATAGATGATTTGCAAGTTATAACCTATAAGAAAATATAATTAATCATCTCTCTTATTACACCAGGTTAGCTTAACGCATCTGAAAGATATATAAACCAACATATATAAACCAAAGAAATCAAAATAATCAGTGTAGACATGAGCTTAATAGTTGCATAAGAATGAAAGAGAATAAATAATACAGATAATGTTGCATCAAAATAACTTAATACCGAGAGATACTGAAGAAAATCATAAAATTATATTTCGCTATCGTAAAAGCCAAAAATTAGAAAAATAAGTATAACTGTAAGAATTCATATAATAATTTTCATACAATCTGACACTATTAAACAAGTATTTTCAAATCAAGTATAGAATTTATTGACACTAGCATTATCCCACAGGCATACCGACATGTAAGAGGCGCAAAACTTTTTTTTAATAAATTTCTATATCCCAAAGTGCATCAGAGATTTGATTATAATTATAATGTGATGATATCTTAAAATTAAGAAAAGTATTTTTTTAACCTTATAGGGAAAGATAACGTTTTTAGCATCTATTAATATTGTTTGCATATGTTTTATTTCTTTTGTTGTAGAAAAAAAATGCACATTAAAAATTTTTTTAATAGCTGAAAAAAATGCAAATTCCTAATGCACAAAACTTAATTTCTAGAAAATATATATTTTACACATTTATATTCTTTGATTTTTTTTTGCTTTACATATATTTTTACTAGAAGGAACTTATAATTTTAATTTATATTCCTTTTAGAATCTAAAATATAATGGATATGTAACTAGGACTCATATCCTATGTTCCTGAAGTATGGTATAGAACATTATAGAAAACCAAAAAAGAGAGAAAGAGAAGAAAGACAAAATGTCGTATGCTATATGGAGTATTCTAGAAAATTAAAAAGAGAGAAAGAAAAAAAGATATTTCTTGCTAAATTACCTTTTTACCCTTTTAGGTATAGTAGAAAATGAGAATATGACCACAACTCAGCCAAATTTTGGATTGCCCCCACTTGGTATTTTTAGAGTAGTACAGATATATAAGTACTGTTTGTTATTAAAAAAAAACATGTATACCAATTCTAAAACAATTTAAGCATTTTTTAAAAAAAGGTTACTTTTTTTTTGTTAGATGCTAAAATCAATTAAACTATGATATGCAACTAAGAACTCAGTTATTTTTTGAGTTTAAAAGGACTAATTCATTTCTAATTTATTGTCAAAATTCTGGACCTCAATGTCAATAAAAAAAAACAGATCCATACAAAATTTCTCCAAAGTATGCAATATACCACATCATTGACCACAAAAGGTCATTCAGTTTCAGCCACAAATTAGAGAGAGAAGAAAAAAAAGGAAGAAACATGTGTAAGCGGAACAAAGTGACTCTTGACCTATCATTTTCTCAGGCCTATGATAGGAAGCTTCCGTTGATACAATGAATATATTTGCGGAGTTGAGAAAAAAAAGCATTTGACAAGCTTACCTTTTTCAATTTCAAGGTGATGGTTGGAGAGCTTATGCTCTCGCTTAAGCAAGTGGCTTTTTAATATTTTAATTTTTGTTTTTTTTACCTTTTCATTTTTCTTAAACATTTTCACCTTTTTAGTTCAGATCCGTTTATTCGATCAAAATATTTTTCAATCAGTCTCCTAAAAGATGTTAGTTATCTACAAATCTCTCTCTTGCATACAAAGAGGGTCGATTATCCAAATCCATATTAGATCCTAATGAATGCAATATGACCCTAGCTAGCAAGTGATCATACGATACGTACATCCGAGAGAACTTTGATCCGCTTTGTACCAAGTTATATACGAGGGTGATATTTATGTTTACTCAATAACTTAATTAGCGCTAATCCATGCGCGCGCCTATTGAACAATGAGTTATGATATCAATTTGCTCTTTCGTGAAGACCGAGAACTCACTCGAACATGACTATCTCATTTGAATCATGCATGCTTTCGTATGTATTTAAATGTATATTTATCTAAACTGTTTTTTTCAGTGTTAAAATAGATCTTATCTTATATCCAGGGCGGAGCTGGCTAGGCTTGGGCCAATGGGACCTTTATATTTGTATATTTGCAAAATATACACCCAACATCATGCATACTTGCTTCTTAAAAAAAAAAAAAAAAAAAAAACACCATCCACATTTGCAAAAACCCGCCCCAAAAACTCAAAATTGTAAACTAAATCCAAATCATCAGCTTTGGGAAAGTAATATTCCCATAAACTTTGTTGGATAGGGTGAATATAAATTTGAGTATTTTTGTTGATAGCTTTACATTACAGTCATAAATTAACCTATCAAAGTTAATTAATTATTGGTTTGGAAGGTATTTTTGCCAAAGGAGTTGATGATTGGCGATAAATTTGAAACTACTGAGATTTGAGTTAAAGTTGTGCAAAAATGCATAGTTTAAAGGGCATGCATACAAAACCTCAAAAAATCTTGGCTCCACCACTGCTTATATCTTTGCTATATTACCACACGTTAAACTAATAAATCCGAATAAATCAAAGTTCCAACTCTATGAATGGATGTGGATCTAAAACATAGATCGCAATCGTTTTGTCTTGGATCCGAGCCCAACCCAATTGCACCCAAAAGAAAGTTGTCAACATGTGGGCGCAGTCAAAAGTGGAACACTTTATGTAGGTGACCGTATTAAGAACATTTCGGTGCGAATAGGAAAGGTTGGCAACAGACCATTTGTGACCAGGTGCATACCATTTTCGGAGCCCCATAGAGAATCCATACTGATAAAAACTTTATTATATACAGATGACCTCATTTGGCTCATCAAGTCTGAAAGCTACATATATATTCCGAAATTTCATTATTTGGGGCTAGTTTCTGTAGTCTATATATATATATTTAAAGCTTATGCAATCTTAGTTATGGAGAATATTCAAATAATATAGTTTAATATGAACTTAACTACATGTCTTATTGGTTATTTAGAGCTAGTCCATTTCAATTAGTTCTTAGATCCCAAAATTATGTCGGTTTTGTTGGGTTCTTCCCACATCTCATCTAATGTAGGGTTGATGGAGGAAGAATGAGAATGTTGAGTGGGGAAGATTGAATGACTAGTCAACATCAGAGAATGTAAAGAGTGGAAGGTTGAAAGTTTAATGCATAGCACGGTGAAATAATGCATTAATTAATGGGTAGTTTCTTGAATTTCTCATTGGAGACTATAAAAAGAGAAGTAATCCTATTTCTTGAGTGATCGTTGTTTTTGGATCTCTAGGTGATGTGAGATGCGTGTTCTGTACATGCAAAACTTGTGCGAGTCGTTCTGATTGTGAGGATAGTGCATTTCTATGACGAAGGCTCGGGGAGATAGGCATGTTTGGCCAGGGATTTTTTTTTCTTTTTTTTTTTTTTTTTGCGCTCTCTTATATTGCTTGCACTTATTGTACGGTGCTTGTTCGTGTGCTCCATAATTCCTAATAATTGGATACATTTTATCAAAATTGTTAAAATCCATTTCATTTCACTGCCCTAAAACTTTGAAACCTTAAAGCAAATTGAGAGCTATAATTAATTCATCGTGTACTTTGACAAGAAACACAGAATCTTTTTCTCCAAAATACGTTGATGCCTCGCTTTTGTCTCTGAGTAGTCCTAGTCATATTCGTATGAATCTTCTCGGTCTCACCATTTTCCCAGTACAAATGAAACCTTACCCAAAAAAAAAAAAAAAAAAAGGTTGCCAAAAGGGATCTCTCTTCACTTGCTACCTCCAATCACTAGTTCGTAAAAATTTGATCGCTTGCAAGTCTCGTCCATTCACGCGTGAACCTCTCTGTCCAGCACTTTTAATTGGTCCACATAACTTTTCCTTTTTGGGCAAAATAAAGTTCTCTGTATTTTTTCAATCCCTTTCTGCTGCAATATTATTGCCTTTCGTGTCTAATATTAAGCACCTTTGCTTTTCTCTGAGGAATACATGTACATCTTTAGTCCTTTCTAACGACTCCAGCCACAGGTTTTCTGTCCTACTATTTAGTTTTTGATCCTCTAGGGGAGTTAAAATTAGTTAACCCTAAAAAAAAGGGTGTCACGATTTTCATTATTCAAATACCATAATAGATAAAAAGTACTAAAATAACTCTTAGCTAGCATGTTCAGCCAATTTAATTATTGATAGTTACAAATGAGCTAATTAAATTAACCTTCCTTCTTAGTCTATCTTAAAACTTTGCCAACTGGGGGACTATGTTTAGCAAAAAATAGTTCAAAACTTTATTTATTGCAAAAGATCTTATAATTCAATTAACTTAAATCAGCGAAAGCCACTTGAGCTACGTTCTCAACATAGTTATTAAATCATACACGTGATATATTAAGTGAAAGTCGGCTAAAACATGAGCCAGACTGCAAACCTTCTCTTCGGATGAATATTGGCCGTACATCCTCAGTAGCAAGCACACTTTTTTATTGTGTCGGTTACATGTCCACGATGAGAGCGTTTTGAACCGTCCTAAAAATTTTCGCCAACCTCTTCCAAGACATTAGATCCCACCTTGATTCAGTCGTAACTATGAGCTCTCGCAAGTCGGATTCTCTATAAAAATCCCATGGCCTCTAGCAACTAGTAATTCGTCATCTATTAGCACTTAGCATGCATTATATTTGTAGCGCCTGTTCTATTTGCCCCTTCAAAAACGCGTGCATACCGTATTGCTTTAAGTACAGTGAAAACTGTTTCTACCAATCAATTATGTGGAGGCTGGATGAGATACTGGACCCCACTTTTTTCACCAACTAATTAAATTGCGTCTACACGAGTGACCGCGGGCTGATGTCTACAGATGATGAAGATTCCATGGTTAACAATTAATAAAAGGGAAATGATATTTATTAGCTAGATGAGCCGTTGACTTAATCCAGCTTGATCCTATCTTTCAAAAAAAAAAAAAAAAAAAAATGGAGTTTTTGCTGTCTCTACAGAGAGATTCTAAAAGTGCAATCCAACCTAAGCTTACTTGCCTTTCAACTTCCTCCATGATTAGTTTCACCGAATTGTCATGCGACAAGACAAAAACCTTAAGAATTACTCTGAACCGAAAAGAAGATGTTAAATCTCTGAACTATCCTCAGCTCTGTTTTTGAATGACTGAGACCACCTTATTCATATGCAAAATGTTCTCATAAAATTTATACAATAAAGTTTATGCTCACTTTCAAGAGATTGCTGAATTTATTTGATCAAACTTTCATTTTCAATCCACAAACTAAAAAAAAAAGAAGATTAATTATTAAATAGGACATTAAGCGGTTGGGTTGGATATAAATAGAAATGTAAGAGTAAATGGAGTAACCAGATTTATAAATATATTGTTTTATTTGCAACTTTGTAATTACAAAAGATAAATGGACTTGTTCTTTTAAGAAAAAACTTACAACAAAGGCCACATCCAATTTTGGTAAGAGGAGAAGCATACACACTCTATTCGTATGCAAAATCTTTCTTTTTAAATCCAAATAAAAAACTATCTACACCCACATTTCCTTACATAACAAAATTATATAGCTTTCGCACTAATTGTTTTCCAACCAAGCACGGAATTTGCATCTGCAAATAAATTTCTAACGTTATAATTGTAAATATCCAAATAACTAGTTTGAAAACGCCGCATTTAATATTTGTTGCCGCGACATTTACTGCAACTTGCAACTTATTTTCTCAGCAAACCAAACAAAAATACATAAAAAAAAAAGAATAATAAAAAAATTTAATGCCATGTGTCTGCAATCTAGTGGCTTCCATGGTTGGTTATATGTTATCGAGCAAGTTGCTCTTCTCTTCCCACGTCCACAAACTTTGACGCTCATGTGTAAATTTTCAGCAGCCTCAGCAGGAGAAGAAGAAAGACCTTCTTCTATTCATATTTATATTCATCCACACGCTTTTTGAGACAAACAAAACTAAACAGATCCCAAACAAGGGAAGCATTCACTCTCTCTCTCTCTCTCTCTCTCTATCTCTCTCGAGCAAATAATGAGGCCAAGATCAAGGAGGCAGAAAGAGGTAACAAAACCCAACTCAAAAATAAACTCTTTGCCAATGAATAGCAGAAAAAATTTCATCTTTTTTTGTTTTTTTTGGGTTTATATTGGAATGGGAAAAATAAACTGCAGACGAATTTGGCTGAACTGTGTTGTTTGGGTTGCACGTGTCTGCAGCTCTGGCCCAAGGTTGTGATCCGCAAATGGCTCAATATCAGCACCAATGACTCTGATTTTAGTGCTGATGAAGGGGATACCACTGAGAGCGATTACGAATTTGAAGGTTTGATTCCAAAGATATTATGTTTTCTTGGATTTAATTGATGGGTTTTTCTTCTCTTGGTTCGATTTGTTTGTTTTCGGTATTTTTGTTGCGTTTTAATTGGATTTGTGTGCAATTCTGCTAATGGGAATATTGATTGAAATTATTTTATTTTCTGTTAAATTTTTAGCAGAGATGTGCCGATGGGAGAGGCAATTGTCTGAGGAAGAGAGGAGAATGGAAGGGCTTGGGGCTGAATCATATGGTAATTTCTTAAAGGCACATGTTTTTTTTCCCTTTGTGATTGAAATTATTGGGTTGCTTTTAAATCCAATTGATATCTGAAATTATTATGGTGGCTACAAATTTTGGGGTTTGCATTGCAATACAAGTAAACACAGCACTAGACCTCATTGGTGTGAACTAGAAACAGAATCAATTTAAAGTCGAGATCAATTGCATTTGAATATCCTGTCAAAAGGTCTTTTTTAATAGTATCTTGATTAAAATTAGATATTTTATGGTTGAAATTATGTAAGTGATATCATTTGCTAAACTCTCTTCTGAGTTTGATTCTCAAAAGAGAGGAAAAAGGGTATTAGAGAACTCTGAACAAAATATCTTTGAGGGCCTTAATATTTATCTTTTAAATGACAAAATTCAATGTATAGTATTGCTATTTAACAACTTTAGTGTCTTCTCTTCTAGGTAATCCTGCAGATATTCCATATGGATGTAGAAGACGAAAGTCGGAGACCCTTCGTGCACAGTATATCGATACCAAAGAACTAAGGCAAGCCTATACTTCTCTCTTGGGGCTTTCCCTATAATTGCAACTCTGTTTTCTATTTTTATTTTATTTTCTCTTGAGATTGGAGGAGGTGGGTATGACCATAAATCTTTGAAATGAATACCAAGAATCATTGATTGTGTTTTTAGTGATATGCAATATCTCACTTTCTAGGATATTTGATGCCCTTCGCTCTCTTGACATTCCCTTTTTTCTTCTTTTTGTGCTCTTTTCTGCCACATTTAAACTTTCAGCCTAGTTTTGTTTTGTTGCCTAATATGCAGAATATGATCTGTACAGGATTTGCGCAGGGACATGGAATGTTGGAGGGAAGCTTCCACCTGATGACCTTGACATAGAAGATTGGCTAGATTTGGAGGAGCCTGCTGATATCTATGTGCTCGGGTAAATCAATTTACAAAAAAGTATATTATTTTTATCTGTCGTAGAAAGAATAGCTAAAGATAAGAGGAAATTATCTTCATGAGCATAAGGGCTTGAAGATGAAATTGCAACTCTTTAGAAAATGTTGAGTTCACAGCTGAAACATAATTGCTGTAACTGTTGGTGAAACTGAGTACTCAAGCTTGACAACTGTTTGAAATTTTGTGTAGTCATAAAAAAAATGCAAACCTGAGTATAATTCTTGAATCATTCAGACACCTGAGGAAGGCGCTTGTGGTGGCCAGTTTTCTCAAGATCAAAGATTTTTCATCCCTAGTAACTTGATACTTGTTTTAAATTTTCTTTCTCTGGTTATTAACTTCTTTTTCTGTTGTTCCCGTGAGCTATTTCTTTGCAATATATATTTTCATGAAGTTGAGGAACGCATTTTTTGCAGTCTTCAAGAAATCGTTCCCCTTAATGCTGGGAACATCTTTGGTGCTGAGGATAACCGCCCAGTTCCGAGATGGGAAAATCTCATTCGCCAAACACTGAACAAAGTCCGACCATTTAAAACAAAGTATAAATGTTACAGTGATCCTCCTTCACCATCAAGATTCAAGCCAGTAGATGATGCTCCAGTACTTGAAGACGAACTATCAGCTGGCAGCGATAGTGACAGCGATGAGGAAATACATCCAGTAGATGATGATGAATCCTTTAGTTTCCAAGTAAATGATCAGCAGGATATTGCAAGTGGAGATGAATTCAAGATTTTTGATCGATCTCAGATAAGTTTTAAGCATCGTGAAGTAAAATCAGACGCATCAATTGCGCAATTAAATAAATTATCGAAGACACTTAGCAGCTCAGAAAGAATTGGGATGATTTGGCCAGAACAACAATTGGACAAATCGGTAGATAATTCAAGGCCATTGAGTTCAGTGAAGTCTTTTAAACGTTTCAATTCGTTCAAGTCTCTACAGGAGTATAAAGATTCTACAGGGCCTGAACTGATGCCTGAGCTTAAGCTAGACGATTTTCTAAAATTGAAAACAAGAAAATCACCTTTCGTGAGGATAATAAGTAAGCAAATGGTTGGGATATATCTTTCTATATGGGTACGCAGAAGTCTTCGGAGGCATATTATGAATTTGAAGGTGTCGACAGTTGGTGTAGGTGTCATGGGATATATTGGTAACAAGGTAAAGGTTATTTCACAACTTAAATGCTTTTCTTAATGCTTCAATAGTTTTTCTTTCAAAAATTATACATAAATGATATGGTTATGAGGTGTAAATAGATTCACCCTTTCTTTCTTTCTTTCTTCTATTATATGTTGATGCAAGCAATCAAAGATCATGTAAATGCATGTTAGGGGAAAGAACAAAATTTGAACACAACTTGGCTTTCAAATCTTCAATTGTATGCCTTTACTGGATTATGATGATGTTCAGCACCATTTACGCAAAATCTTTAAAGAATTATGTGATAATGAAGAACATACATTGACAACTTTTACATGTGTTCCAGGGATCGGTATCAGTCAGCATGTCTATATATCAAACACTATTTTGCTTTATATGCTGTCACCTGACTTCAGGAGAAAAAGATGGTGATGAACTTCGAAGAAATGCTGATGTGCAAGAAATTCACCGGAGAACACAATTTAGTTCGGTTTCCAAAATCGGCTTGCCGAAAAGTATATATGACCATGAGTAAGTCAACATCTTTTCTTTGTCATAAGCACACATCTTTCTTCTCCCCAGAACAATTTCCTTCTCAGTTTCAATTATGTTCATTCTTTGCCCAAAACGTTTTTCTTTAACATGGTTCTAGTGTTCTAAAAGTTTGTTTGGATACTTCAACCTGAAATTACAAGGTATATAACTATAAAATTTTGGCACTGTTGTAATTGAGAATCATAGAATTATGAATCTAGTTAATTTTCTTTGGTTATTTGTATTCAAAGGTTCTCCAATACTTTTTTGATGTTGTTTGGTTTGACATATTTGCAAATTCAAGTACTTCACATCACATAATAGATGCATTAGAAAATTGGCAGTTGTATTTATACATGTTGTGTGAGTCAATCTATTCAACTTTAAAATGAACTTACATTTTTTAAATGGAAGGGCAGAGATCCATCCAACCAAATTTAGATCTTCTCTTTCATTTAACATCTCATATAAAATTGTTTCAGTGCATTTCAGAAGATGCATGTAAATGAAACAGGACTCAGTTTAAACATTCATGAGATGTGATATTTTAACAATACTAGGCTATTAAAAATTCAATAATGAGATTATGTTTTGCCTCAGCGCCGATTTCTGATTCTGATGGTACCTATTAGGTTGCTGTCCCCTATAGGTTTTTGTCTAATTTGTGCTTCTCTTCAATATTTGATGCCAGCTAACTCGTTTACACTTCATGCGTCCTATTAGAACAAATCCTAAAGTGGGTGCATGAAAGAGGCAGACGCTTCTTCCACTCTCCTCCCGTTGGCCTGAAAAAAAAAAGAAGACTTTGTAGAAGGCGTTCAGCCTTGGTATATGCATCAAAATTTAAGATAATGATGTTTCCCTAAATTGAGACTTCTTCAATGGCAGGACCTGCGAAGTCACATCAATGTATAATGCTAAACAAAAATCTGTTAAAAATTATAAATTAAATTGCTTTATGATGTCTAAAAATATTTTAAGATCAAATGTGTCCACTGTTTTGTTTTGCTGTGAAAATATTTTAATGACTCAAGTAGAGAACTGTGTTTGAAAGACATTTTACTCTGTCATACGTATCTAGATCGGTTGACCGTAGGTCTCTACAATCCATCATTCACAATCATCTCGTCCTTTCACTCATATTAGCAGTCTCATCTTCCCAATTTATGTGGCCTTTGTTATATGGATCTGGCACTTCTTTCCCACATGCCCTTTTAATTTCCCCAAGGTTTTAACCATCACCATTACGCCTTCATCTTTTTCAGGAGGATAATTTGGTTGGGAGATCTAAATTACCGTATCAACTTATCATATGATAGGACGCTTGACCTCATCTCGAGAAAGGCATGGCCTAAGCTAAGCGAGAAGGATCAGGTAATTTCTCTTGTTTGAATAATTGCTCCTTTCATGTGACAGTATTTCTTGTTTATGACATCTGAATCCTTATCATAATAGTTTACTTTCTACTTTTGCGGGAGGATACTCAGTTAGACCGAACCTGATTTTTTGTGAGCATATAGTGTCTTCTTTATTGAAGGAATATTAACCAAACATGAGAACTTAGAATGAAAATGCGTACATAAATCAGATGTTGCATGATACATGCACATGCCTCAACTTGGTATATGATTCATTACTATTTGACCTTTATCAAAATTTATTGGACAATATTACTAATATTATGCACATGACATTCTGACAGTTGAAGTTGGAATTAAGGAAAGGCCGGGCTTTTGATGGATGGTCAGAGGGATTAATTAACTTTCCTCCTACCTATAAGTACGAATTCAACTCTAACAAGTATGTAGGAGAGGATCCAAAGGCTGGGAGGAGAACTCCTGCATGGTATGAGCTTTTTTAAAAAAAAATGACTTAAGCAATTTATCTGGTTGGAACTTTATAGTACACATTTTAGTGTACAGTTTACAATTATTTTATGCGATGCTTTGCAGGTGTGACCGAATTCTTTCATACGGGAAGGGCATAAGGCAATTGAAATATAGACGGAGCGAGCTGAAGCTTTCGGATCATCGCCCTGTGACTGCAACTTTTACAGCTGACATTGAGATCTTTTGCCAAAGAAAGCTCCAGAGAGCGCTCGCATTCACAGATGCAGAGATTAAAGAGGATATTATATCCGAGATAGCTACTGAGGAGGATGATTCAGCCGCCTGAGACTAGGAGAGGTGGGAGTCTTTTGCTTGCTCATCGAGACATTTGTGCATAATTTAACTTTTATAGTCTTGATTTATGTAATTTTTTTGGACGTTCAGGATATTGCAGAATGGGAGTGCTAACATGAAATAGTTCTGATGAAGGTGTCTCTTTAACTTCAGTGATGGTTTCGAGACTCGGATGCTCTATTAAGGAGCATGAAGTTGGTGAAGAGTTTTGTTGTTAGAATGACTCCTGGTTGTGAAGTTCATAGGTTGTATAGACTTTTGTATCATGAGAAGTTCAGTTTTGTCCGCTCCTTGTAAGATACCCCGTGTTTTTCATTCAAATTTTGCCTAGAAGCAGGCATTGTCCCAGTGTGTAAAGTTCTGATATTATGGATGCGAACACTAATTATTAATTGAAAGCAAATATTTTTTTATTGATAAAATTACAAAAGAACACCCTGCTCTTTAGTTATTCCCGATCTCCTCTGCATTCTAACATGTTGATCCATAACTGTGGTTGAACTCCATTGCAAGCAGAAGAAATTGCAAAGGAGTCCCGGGTGACGAGTGGAGATTCTATCAGAACTCTACATAGTGCAGGATTCTTTGTACTGTGCAGAGCAAGGGAAATGACCAAACTGCCTGTCCCAAAACAAACACTTGGTTCAGAACGGTGCGGGGTGTTCTAATATGATTCTTACTTCTTGGTGACAAGAATGACAACCATCGTGCAGTGGCGATCCTAACCTTTGCACAAAAAACGCTTGGTTTAGAAAGGTACGTGGCAGAGTACTGATCTACCAACAGACTACTGGAACTTAACAGCAAGCAAAATCATGAAAATACTTTCCTCAAATGTACAGTAACGAATTTTTACATGCCCGCTATTTACACAAAACAATTGTCAGGATTATCCAAACGCGTATCCCTGTCGCAAGAAACAAAACACAAATAAACTGAACTTGCAACTCCCCACACCCTAAACCCGAATGTCGTAACTCTATTCACAAAACCAACACGTTTTCAACCCTCTCTCTCTTGAAACATTCAATTTTCAAGCCTCAAAAATGTATGACCCCTAAATTAACAAGCAGAGGCACGAGCGCCCCAGCGAGGATTACAATCACAAGCAACACAGCCAAACACGCCCACTTCCTCGAGCTCTTCTGATACTCCCTCGCCGTCCCCAGCTCCACCGTCCCCTTCCTCACAAACGAGCTCGCGTGCGCCACGTGACTCTCGATATCGTCCAACTGGTGTCCCTGAGCCTCGACCAGCGCCGCCATGTCCAAGAAAACCTGATGCAGGTCCATCAAGCTCTTCTCTATCTCCTTCACTGCGTCGTGCCGTTCTTGAATCTCCATTATCGTGTCCATCACCTGTCCGCGACCTTGCTCCTCAATTGCTTTTTGTAAGAAGTTCTCGCTCTCACCGGAGGAGATCATGGCCTCAACTGTATCGTCATCGGGTTGCTTTCCGGTTACGGTGAAATACCGTCTGCCTGGGGTAAACAAGCAGTTTTAAGTATTATAAACGAAAAGAATTTAACGAGATGTATATTCAATTCGTTTGATTGTTAAATATTTGTTTAGATTTCATTTCTTAAATAATTCCCATTATTAGATGTGTGATGTTATGTTTTTAACCCGCTTACATTTTGTAACTCAAGTTTAATTTATACTACTTTTGACAGACTTAAAGAGCCATCTCAGTTTTCAAACCAAAAATTCAGACGGCGATGCTCGAATTCGATTCGTTAGGAGCCCTACCTACAGTCTCTTTGTATTCCGCTGCCATTTTGGCTCTCAAACTCTGAAACGCATCCATCAAATCTTTCAGCTTTTTACCAAGACCACCAACCACAGATGTACGAGTTCGATCCGCCGAGCTCCCTGGCCCACACCCAGGAATTTTGCGATTCGCCGCGTTCGACTTATCAAGAGCTTCAAGCTTTCCTTTCACGACTTTCGCCTTTCGTAGCACTTGCTCCACATCACGGTCCATACGCGATCTGAGGTTTTTTACAGTGCTGGCGCTGTGGGCGAGTTTCGTCTCCTCGTTGAGGTCTTGGAGGTGTTTGCGGAGCTGCTCGAGAGACTTGAGGTCTTCTTTCACGTTCTCGACGTCCTCGAAGAATTTCTCGAGGTTGACGGTCTCGTGGGCGGGCCCTGCAGTGGAGGTGCCGGTCTCCATCTCGTCGAGGCGGACCTGCTCTTTGAGGTCCGTGTAGCGCTTGAAGGAGGCGGTTGAGAAAAGGTCGTTCATGTTTGATCAGTATTATTGATTGACTAGAGGATTTATTTGGTTATAAGAGCCTCACCCCCGTTAACAATGGGAGGGAGGGGGAAATATTGGATACAATGTGGGTATGTTGAGGATGGGATTATTGAATTTCCAAAATTTTGAGTTATTGAGAGATTGAGAAATGAAAGAGGTGAGGAGAAGATCTTTGTGTTGGTAGAGCTAGAGAATGGAACGGGTAGGACAAAATTTGGCGGGAAGGAATTGCGGTTTGGGGAGCGGTTGACATTTGGCTTAGGTTCCTACAAATGTTGGGGTCCACAAATCTGAGGGGGCAAAGTGTTGACTAGGTCCATAAATTAAGGAATGTTTGGACTTGTTTTAAAAGGAAGTCAATAAATTTAGCTGCTAATTGCGCATTTGTACAATTTATGGAGGTCCAGGGAAATTAGTTTAGTTTTTGGTAGATAGGTAAAATAAGATGTTGATATTTATCACTGAAAAAAATTTGAATTTCTATTTTATTTATTGGTACCTATTATTTTTCGTCAACTTTTTCTCTACTAATTTTTAAAAAAGTAATTTTCTCGCTAAAAAATGCTAGCTTAAAATTTTCTTGATTTTTGTCTATTTCTTATACCTTCTTTTTAAGATTTTTTTTGTAGAAATGAAAATTAATATGAAGAATTTGGAGCATCTTGATTACAAAAAAGAAGTGAAGGGGCCGTCACTTTTAATTCTAACTGTGGGTTATCTAATTAGTGATTGTGATATTCTAAATCTAACGCTCACCGTACGTTGCACTTATTCCTAATTTGCACTAAAAAAAATCATAACCGCTCACTAGATAATCAATTGTTGTAATTAAGTAGTAGTCCTTCCACTACTTTTTTGATCACGAAGGGGATCCAAATCCTAATATGAAAGCCCCTTAGAGGTGGGTGAATAAATGAGAATTTATACAATTGGTGTACATCTCTCACGAGTGATTGTGATATTCTAAATCTAACACTTATCGCATCTTGCACGTATTCCTAATTTGCACTAAAAAAATCTTAACCACTCACTAGATAATCAATTATTGTAATTAAGTAGTAGTCCCTCCACTACTTTTATAAATCAATTTAGCAGTCAAATTCTTGTTGTAGTTGTTCCTTTAAACTTGACATCCTCATCATCAACTGTCATTAGCACCTGACATCCTGCTCATCAACTCATTCCTACTTATTTTCATTTCTAACGAGGGATCTTGATGATGCTCTGTAGAGAGCCAGTTTTTCTATAAATAAAAAAAAAGAAAAAGAAAATAAAGAGTTTCAACTAGGCATGTTAATGTCCTTAATTAGGATTTAATGCTAATTGGAGTTATAGAATGCAAAAAGCCATAGAAATTTTGTATAGCTTGCAAAACCTCATAGTTTCATTCAACAAAGAGAAAAGAACGACTTTTCTTCTTGAGATTTGAGAGGTGTAGAAGGAAGAGGAGAAAACTTCAACTAAAGGCATGGATTTTCTTGGTTTTCTAGTTTAAGCTTGACATAAATTTAAAAAAAATTATACCTTTTCCGGCCACCGGCGTCGCTTTCGGCAATATCCGACGACCTCCAACCATCCATGGTCGTGAGTTTTACCGGTGGTGATCACTATGGCTGCCGAACCCAACAAACCCATTTGGGTTTAGGTGTAGACACCAAACAGACCCAATGAAGAAGAAAAGGAAAATTATGGTTAAGCCCTAGAAATACAGAAAATTAGTTTTGGGTCTAAAAACCTATAATGAGATGTTTCAACATGAAATCTTTTTAATGGAAAATTTTCCTTTTACCCCTTAAACGAGAAAAGTTACTGTTAGGCCCAAGTTGATGTAGGACGCTTAAAGAACAATTTCATGGAGGAGCAAAACAATCATAAGCTAAATACGAATACACACATGTTATTGACTCTCGCAAAGAAATGATCATATCTTCTAATCCGGAAGGCGGATTCTGACATATTATATATGAAAATCTCCTATCTCGACGAGATGAAGCCAACCAGATTGTCAGATTTCAGAAATCTCATCAGTATTAACAGCTTTTAGTAAAAATCTGAAAATAATTAATATTTAGTTTATTTTTAGTAATAAAGTTGGAGTCTATTTAGATTAGGAAACAAATTCAATTTTAAATTAATTAGGACTGATTTGTTTCTTATATTATAGGAAGTCGTATTTAGGGTAGGATTTGATACTTTCTATATCTTTGTAATTCTAATCTTATTAGGAGTCCAATTTGTTTTTCTATTTAAGAAGAGTCTTGTAAGCCCTAGAGATATATTACTTTTATCAATAAAATTCCTCTTTAGTATTTTCTTCGTGGATTCGAAGTTCTTCGTAGATTCGGAGATCGTTCTTTGCGGATTCAGAGAACACCCCTTGGTGGATTCTGAGATTTATCACTTCCGCGTTGCGCCAAGTAGTGCTTGCTCTTCTTCTTTAATCTCCTCATCAATATTCATAAATTAGCAAACTATCAGATTGAAGGAGTTGATGTGGTCTTGAATAGCAGTACCTTCTTCTATCTTCAATGAATAAATCTTCATCCTCAAACACAATCGGTTGATCATCAACTTTGACGTATAAATCCCCTCAAGCTTGTCCCACAACCCCCTCGGTGTGGTCTCCTGCATGACATTCTACTTGATTTTGGGGGCGAGTGCCAAACGAATTGTGCTGGCCGCCTTTTTTTATAGAACTCCATTCACCATCCTTCATCCCTTCAGACTTCTCCTCTAAAGCTTGACCAACACCCTGCTGCACAAGAAGATCTTGAACCGTACCCCGCCACACTACAAAATTTGTCTTACCATTGAATAGTGGAATATTGAACTTCAGACCCGAAGATGTCATCATCCTCTAACCACAACTAAATTAAAATCAGTCATTCTAGAAGTTAAATTTGGCAGAGCCGACATTAAAATGAACTCAACATTTCAAAAAACCCCTAGGAACGACTCTTGCAATGTCAAATTCCACCTTTAATTCCTTGATCAGAAGATAAATCAATTTGCACCATCAGATTTAATTTAAAAAATAATTTTTAACCAAATCCTCCTCACCCATGTGAACAGTGTTCCGCTCCATTGCTACAATAACCTCCCCCCTTTCACGAGCTGTAAATGTGGTTCCTCTCCTTCAACGGTGTCCGGTTCTCTTGTTCACCTGATGTCAATCACCGCACCTCGATCGCTGACGCCTTTACCAATCGCATACAGCTCGAACCTCCATGAACCATCAACTCGAACCTCCATGAACCATCAAACCTCGCTTTGATACCACTTGTTAGGATTTTTTAGAACTCGCGAAACCCTGAAAACCACCAAATTCAGCAAATAAAATCACTCACAAGATTTAAAATGGAAAACCCTCAATAGGGAAAAACCACAGGATTAAAAATAATCCACTATCACCTCCAAATTATAACCTTTTGTACAGACAAAGACTGCGAGCCTCTCTCTCACAATACCCTTAAATCCGGTTACTCCCTTTGTTAAACCCCGATTACAAAAGTATTGTCTAACTCTCTCTACTAAAAAACCCTAGAATAGGATGCCTTATTTAAAGACACCTCTTACTTGCCCACCAAGTCAACTTGGCCTACTAGAATACTTTTAAATTGACCTCTAAGAAAGCTACTAGAACTGGTCTAGCCTTCAAATCCGAATTCAACTTGGAGTTTGAGTCAGCACCTAATAGAGGAGTTTTATGGCTATTGTTGGCCTTAGTAGTCAGAATCCTAGTGTTAATACTTTTGCTAATGTTATGTTTGGAGGCAAGATGAGAGATTCTGAGTTTTGTTCATGCTCAGGGGTTTCAGACTGAAGAGGTATTTGTAAAATAATTTGGAAGTAGATAACTTTTATTCGTATTCCCACTGGTTTATATATAGAAAGGGTTACAATCAAAGAAGTTAAGACACATAATCCAGAAGGTGGGATATAACAACATTTGTTAGGATAGTGTTTAACAAATTCTGTTGTGAACATAATCATTATTGCCAAAGGTTAGATTCTCCAACACTCCCCCTCAAGTTGAGGGGTAGATATTGTTGAAGCAAAATTTGCCAATAAATGAATGGAGAAGCTTTGAAGTTAATGCCGATCGAATATGAGACATTGATACACACGATGAGGTCGAGAAGAACGCATGCGAGAAAAGAAGGCCAACGAGACGGCACATGAAAAAGAAGGTCGACGAGATTGCACGTGAGAAGAGGTTGATAAGGATACATGCAAGAATAAAAGTTTGACGTAAATACGTGTGAGAAAATTAGATCGGTGAGATGCATGCAAGAAGTGAAAGCCGATGAAACCGTGCGTGAGAAAAGATCGGCAAGACTTCTGAAGCCAACCATGACACTGACGACGAGCTAGATGAAGCCGAGAAGGTGCCGAGGCAGTTTGCGATCAACATACAGATGTCAAACTTTAGGATGGAATAGGACTTCCAACAAATGTCACGGTGAAGCTCATCTATGATGACAGTTAAGGGCATATAGCGCGAGTTGTGGATCTTGACCACAGATCGCAGGGCAACCAGAGGGGAGACATACATGAGGGGGCCGAAGATGCTGCGAAGCACACCAATGATCCTACATCTATAGATCCTGCAGTTGCAGGAGTGATGATGCAGAGACAGTAATGCGGAGATTGTGTCCAAAAATATTGTAGACAACATTGAACATGGCGACCATGATAGTTGCCAAAGATAACGACGACGACAGAGGCATTATTGGTGATAATAACGTCAACGAAGATGAGATAATTGTTGAGGAAGAAGAGGCCGTGAACAATGATGGATGGCCAATCTGAGACAAATGAAGATGAAATCGGAAGCATAAAGATGTCAAAGCCTTGAGATTGAGAATGAAGAGGAGTCTCTAGGAGTACTAGACAACCTGCTGTGATACCGTGTAAAATAATTTGGAAGCATATAATTTTTATTTCATATTCCCGCTAGTTTATATATGGAAAGGATTACAATCAAAGAAGTTAAGATACATAATCTAGAAGTTGGGATATGACAACATTTGGTGGGATAGCGCATAACGAATTTTGTTGTGAAGATAATCGTTGTTACTAGAGATTAGATTCTCTAACAGTATTAATTAAGCTTATGCAGCCTAAGTTGTAAATAGATTTGTAATCATTCATGTTATAGTTGTCGTATTTGTTTCTATGTTTTTATTTTTTATTTTTTTTTTCCGAAGGAAAGAACTAAAGACATATCGATATGTTGTACATGTATATGTAAAATTTTGTTTTATATAGTAAAAAGTGTAAGATAGAGAATTATAACTTGTACTTTCTAGATAATTGATGATTTGTTTGAAAAGAATTTATACCTTACTTTCATTGGTGTAATATGTAATAAAATACGTTTTATTTTATCAAAAAAGTCTGCATTTGAGCAAGTTGTTCTGATCTAATGATCTATACAAGAGGACAATGGAATTTCCAAATTGCCCCATATTTTCACAATATGTGCATAAGAACAGTCTGTTAGTATGAGGCTGTTTACATAGAATTTGTATTGGCTAAATATCAGAAAACCCCTCTTAACTTTGAACAGTTATCGGAAAACCCTCTTTAACTTTTAAAATATCAGAAAACCCTCCTTAAGTATAGGGATTATTACAAGACCCCTTTAACTTTCAAATTTTATCAGAAAACCCCCCTTTAACTTTGAGATTTTGCTAGAAAACCACCTTAATTAGGGGGATTTCTGATAACATCTCAAACTTGAGTGGGGCTTTCTGATAAAATCTCAAACTTAAGGCAGGTTTTCTGATAACCCCTAAACTTAAGGAGTGGGGTTTTATGATATTGTGAAAGTTAAGGGAAGTCTTCTGATAATCATCCAAAGTTAAGGGGTTTTTATGATATTTAGCCATTGGTATTCTGTGGCCAAAATTCCGAGCGAATCGTCTACTTTGACACATGCTTGATATTATCATATGAAAAGATGATTGTACAGTCAGATGAGAACGAGTATTTATACAAAATAATTAGAGAAAGAATAGATTTGCAGATGATTGAAAAAAGAAGAAATTACTATAAACTACAAGAAAATTCTAATCCTACTCGCCAAGCTGGGGAGTGGGCCAACGAGCTAGTTTAATGCTGACCCATCACATGCATTCTTTGACAATCGACACCAAACGTTTTTGATTGAATGACACTGTCAGATACGTAGCCCTCAATTCAGCAAAAAAATTATAAGAATAAGTATTTTTTCCGTTTATTTAAGAGAAGAAAATAGAAGAAATGTAGAGAGGGTAGAATTTACAAGTAATAACGGGAGGAGGTACAGTAGAGAAAAGTAGCTATTACATGATTGGTGAGAAAGTCAAACTTCAAAATGTAAAGCTGAATTTGTCATGAGCCTATTCTTTTCAAATTGACCAAAGGACAGCGATGATATTCTACAATTATCTAGTGTATATGCCATAAATTCAGTATCATAGCGGATTGTGAGTTTACACTGAATATGATGATAATCAGTTTTCAAATTATGTTTTACAATATTACATTCTAGAAGAGAATGCTGAGAAAACTCTACTGCACTCGCACAAAATTAATAGGATTGAAGGACATGCGTTCCCATGCTTCATCAAACTTCAATTTGCACGCAAAAGATCATCAATTATAGCTAACCAACTATTTGACGTTCTTTCTTACTTATAGTTTTACTTTTATATTAAAATGTTCTATTTATTGGCTATTGTTGAGATTTTGACAATCCTAAGTGGTTGCCATATTAAACATATCTAGGTTGTTTTGGTGGGGGGGGGGGGGGGGGGGGGGAGGGAGAACCCCTTGGACCACC
>JBAKGM010000365.1:6332355-6343653 GCA_037177215.1 Asparagus racemosus | reverse complement strand
TAGGAAGATTTATTGCTCATGATAGATAACAAATTGGGGGGAAATTTCCCTCCAATTCTCCCATCAGATCGCCATTATTGGGTTGACACTGCCCATAACTTTTTGTCTTGGGAGCTCTGCATCTAGGGAAGAAGGAGATGGGCATTTTCGGGCTTTTTGCAA
This sequence comes from Asparagus racemosus, assembly GCA_037177215.1. NCBI lineage: Eukaryota > Viridiplantae > Streptophyta > Magnoliopsida > Asparagales > Asparagaceae > Asparagus > Asparagus racemosus. The sequence continues at coordinate 6,343,491 of JBAKGM010000365.1, read as the reverse complement.
AATACAGCCACTTTTTTGTTTACAGCTGACGTGAAATGGCTGATCCACATTAAATGAACTTTTTGGGGACTGATCCACATGAGGAAAAAAATAGGGAGGGCGGGTCACATGAACTTCATACTTTTGGGGCCTTAACACAATTTTCCCAAAAATCAATCAAGTAAATCCCATTTTAGAGTCTAATAAAGTTGTTCATGGATCCACAAAAGAATACCCCATAGGTAAAAACCTTTAATTTGTCAATATCTTAGGGATTTGTTTAACCTTTATCTATTCGCTCTCTTTGTGGAAAAATTAGCTTCTCTTCTGTTTCCTGTCATCATATGTGAATCTCTTTAAGATGTGTTTAAGCTTTAATTTGTCTTTTACTTTGATTCCCACAAGGATGGAGTTTGACTTCTATTTTAGTTGGTGGAGCCTTGCACGTATATTGAAACTTATTGGCGGTAAATATTTGTTTACTTAACAAGACCTGTTCTTTGTGTACGTGACAACGTTTAAGGTTAAATTTCACAAAACGCCATAACCTTTCTCCCATTTTGAGATAACTCCCTTAATTTTTGAAATGTCACCCCTTAACACTAAGAATTTTCACATAATTTCCTTAAGTTTTGAGGATTTTCCTGACTTACCTCTCAAACAAAAAGTTATTCGTTTCGATCCATTGGCAAATGATTTCGTGGAGTCCAAAATTTACCATTTCATGAGCTACAATTCACGATTTCTTTTCCATTTTTATCAGTTTTGAACCTAGGGAAAAAAACCGTGGAGGCAAAAATGCTGATTTCATGAGGTACAACCCATGATTTTTAGCTATTTTTATTCTTTTCAACCCATAGATTAATAATTTTGTAGAGCCTAAAATTTAAATTTTTTTGAGTTATAACCTACGATTTTTGGCCATTTTAGTTGTTTGACCCATTGGCAAAAAACTTCATGGAGTCCAAAATTCATGATTTTATGAGCTATAACCCATGAATTTTTTATCATTTTTATTTTACTAGACCCATTGGTAAATAATTTCTTGAGGTCCAAAATTCAAGATTTCATTAGCTATTATCCATGATTTTTAGTCATTTTTAGTTGTTTCAACACATTCACAAATAATTTTGTGGAGTCCAAAAATGATGTCATGAGCTAAAAACCCACGATTTTGGTCATTTTTATACGTTTCTATCCATTGGTAAATAATTTCATGGAGTCCAAATATCATGCTTTCATGAGCTATAATCTATAATTTTTGTACAATTTTGTTCGTTTTGACCCAAGGCAAAATAATTTTGCGGAGGTAAAATTTCACGGTTTCGTTAGCTACAACCCCACAATTTTTAGCTAGTTTATTTGTTTTGATCCATTGGAAAATAATTTTGCGGAGGTAAAAATGTACAATTTTATGAGTTATAATCTATGATTTTCACCATTTTTAGTCATTTCAACTCATTGGCAGAAAGGGTCGTGGAGTCAAAAAATTTATACTTTATGAGCTATAATCCACTATTTTTGATCATTTTTATGTGATTAGGCCCATTGGCATATAATTTTGAGGAGGTAAAAATGTACGATCTCCAAAATTTACAAATTCATGAGCTATAAATGTTGATTTTTGTCCATTTTTGTTCATTTCAACTTAAGGGAAAACGTTTCATGGAGGCAAAAATTCACGATTTTATTAGCTATAACCCATGATTTTTGCCCATTTTATTCATTTCGACGCATTGCCAAATAATTTCGTGGAGTTTAAAATTTACTTCATGCGCTATAATCCACAATTTTTTGCCACATTTAGTCATTTCAACCCATTGGCAAAAAACATCGCCGTCCAAAATTCATTATTTTATGAGCTATAACGTATAATTTTTGGTGATTTTTATTTGATTAGACATATTGGCAAATAATTTCACAAATTACAAAATTTAGGATTTTATGAGCTATTACTCATGATATTTGGCTATTTTTATTAGTTTCTACCCATTGATAAATAATTTTGTGAAGTCCAAAGTTCATAATATCATGAGCTATGAACCCACGATTTTTGTCCATTTTTTCATTTCAATCTAAGGGAAAATTTTATTAATGGAGGAAACAGTTCTTAAGTTCATTAGCTATAGTCCACAATTATTGGCTATTTTATCAATTTTGACCTATTAAAAAATAATTTTGTGGAGTCTAAAATGCACATTTCAATGAGCTATGACCCACAATTTTTATCCATTTTCATTCGTTTCACCCAAGAGAAAAAAAATCCACGAAGGAACAAATGCACAATTTCTTCAGCTATAACCCATAATTTTAACCATTTTTATTCACTTTGACCAATTGATAAATAATTTTACAGAGGTAAAGATGCACGATTTTATGAGCTATAACTTATGATTTTATCCATTTTTGTTTGTTTTGACCCAAGGGAAAACAGTTTCATGGAGGCAAAATTTTGTGATTTTATTAGCTATAGTGCACAATTTTTTAGCCATTTTATTTGTTTCGACCCATTGGCATATAATTTTGTGGAGGAAAAAATGCACGATTTCCTAAGCTATAACCCAAGATATTTTGCAATTTTCAATCATTTCAACTCATTGACAAAAAACTTTTTTAGAGTCTAAAATTCATTATTTTATGAGCTATAACACACTATTTTTACCCAATTTTTATTTGATTAGATCCATTGGCAAAAAAGTTTGAGGAGTCAAAAACTCACAATTTCATAAGCTTTAACCCTTGATTTCTAGTAATTTTAGTCATTTTTACTCATTGATAAATAATTTTACAGAGTCTGAAACTCATGATTTCATAAGCTATGATCCATGATTTTTGTCTAATTCTGTTCGTTTTGACCCAAGGATAATTTCAAGGAGGTAAAATTTCATAATTTTATTAGCTGTAACTCATGATTTTTGGCCATTTTATTTGTTTTGACTCATTAGTAAATGATTTTGCAGAGGAAAAATGTATGATTTCATGAGCTATAACCTATGATTTTTTGCTATTTTTAGTCATTTCAACTCATTGGTAAAAAACTTTCAGAGTCCAAAAATCATGATTTTATTAGCTATAAGCCACAATTTTTTGTTTTCATTTTTATTTGATTAGACCTATTGGTAAATAATTTTGTGGAGTTCAAAAATCATTATTCATGAACTATAATCCAAGATTTTTGTTCATTTCTGTTCACTTTGACCTAATAGAAAAAGTTTCATGAAGGCAGAAATTCTCGATTTTATTAGTTATAACGCATGATTTTTGGACATTTTATTCATTTGGACCCATTGTTAAATTATTTCACAGAGTGCATAACTCACAATTTTATGAGCTATAATCTATGATTTTTTACTATATTTAGTCATTTTGACCCATTGGCAAAAAACATCAAGGAGTCCAAATTTCATGATTTCATGAGATATAACTCATGATTTTTAGTCATTTTTGTTTAATTAGACCCATTGGCAAATAATTTTACAGAGTCCAAAATTTAGATTTTAAGAACTATAACCAATGATATTAGCAATTTTAATTAGTTTCTATCCACACGTGTTTACGCCGAGAATGAGTTTCTTTGTAGTTTTCATTCCAAAACGTTTCAAAATGAAAACAAGATGAAAGATTACACGTGTAACTCTCTCTATTACAAAGAAAATGAGATCTCACTCTCGTACAAAACTCGAACAGAAGTCACTACGTAATGAACTCTTGCTTGTGTGGGTTCTTTGCCTGTGCCGGGGACGCGTCGTCCGTGGACCACCGAGCAACGATCGCTAAATTGACGAGGTTGAGTTTATGTTTCACTAAGGAAACAAGAACTTTAGCAAATATCTTAGCTAAGTAAGATATCTACTCTTCCCAAGATTTAAGACAAAGCTTAAACTCGAGGAATCTCCAAGTGAAGAATTGTTGAACTCTTTCTCTGCTCTGCTTAGATTAAAATCTTCAGCTCTCCAGATCAAAAACGCCCGATCCTGCTCTGTTTAGATCTCCAAATCCCTAAATTCAAGATCTCCGAAATCAACCCCCCCAACTCTTCAATGGGCGTAGGGGGTATTTATAGCCTTAGGGAGGCGTAACGGTTGAAAAGAACACAAGTTATGACCTGTCAAAATTGTATAGTGGGCGAGACACTTTTTGTGTCTTGCCACCAAAACTATCTCGACCATTGGCGAGACAGTGTCTTAGCCAAAGGGTTTTAGTTTCTAGGCTGTTGTAACTGCTCTCCCTGCTTTAAATGCACGTCCCCACTTAGTTAGGGTCTTTTAAGGATGTAACTGCCCACTAATGTAAATGAACGTCCCCACATGTTGAAAAGGTTAAATGAGCCCCATAAATAGCAATAAAACACGTGGAAAATATTCCAGACACAAAAAGTGTCTCGGCAATGGCCCGGACACAAAAAGTGTCTCGGCAATGGCCCGGACACAATAAATGTCTCGGCAATGGCCCGGACATAATAAGTGTCTTGCACGTGCATGTTGTCAGTTTTACCTCTGTGGTTAATTTCCTTAGGATTTGATGACGTCATTCTTCAATCTTCTCATGATTAAATCTCACTTGGGGTTCATCGGCAATTTTCGATGCCTACAACACGGAGTCCAAAGTTCTCAATTTCATGAGTTATAACTAACGGATTTTGTCCTTTTTTCCATTTCAATCTGAGGGAAAAAAGTTTTATGGAGGAAAAAAATCACGACTTCATTATCTATAACCCATGATTATTGGTAAATAATTTTGTAGAGTATAAATTCACAATTTCATGAGCTACGAGCCACGATTTTTTACCTTTTTTTATCTTTTTGACCTACATGCAAATAATTTTAAAAATTCCAAAAATTAAGATTTCATAAGCTATTACACATGATTTTTAGTCATTTTTACCGTTTTCACCAATTAGCAAATAACTTCGTGGTGGCTATTTACCTGTCACCGCTATTTAGAATGTCATGGTCTCCTGGATGTTAGATTGACAGTTCTAGTTATACGCATGCATCATTTTCCACTATTGTATATTACTGTATTTTTTGAGAATCTTGCTGTGTGTCATGCACGCTGACGTACTCTATTCTCTTAGTGTACGTCAGATATAGATGACGGACAGGTCCAGTATGGAGATGCACCCGAGTCGAGTTTCCTCAGCAAGAGAGCCTTCCTGACGACGGAGTAGATCGAGCCGAAGCTTAGTTTCTCTTTTGTCTCAGTAGTTGTTGAGCTTTATACTGATTTCAGTATTATCTTTTTAGTAGAGATGACATTATTTAGTATTCTGTAGATACTTTAAATACTTGTATATTTTAGACATGAGAACTCTTTTATAGTCCGGGATATTATTTCTTTATTCTGGTGATATGTACTCTCTGTTCTGGATATTTATTTATTCTTACTGGCTGTGATTGGGATGTGGAACTGTAATGCATTTTATTATTACTTGACGCTTGGCGTATTAGATTGAGGAGAAAGTTTATTTTTATTTGTTTTCTTCTCAACCTAATACGTCGCGGGCTTGTGCGCGTTTTGTTTCCGTGTATTTTGGGAAGCGGGGCGTTACACTCTTGGATTGAAATGAACAAAAATTATGGGTTAATATGTCATGAAATTGTGATTTTAGACTCTGTGAAGTCATTCATCAGTGGGTCGAAATGAATAAAAATATAACTAATAAAATCATGAATTTTTACCTTCGTAAAATGTCATTCCTCAAGTCAAAATAAATGAAAATTGATAAAAATCGTGGATTATATATAACATGAAGTGGTGAATTTTGAACTTCGTGAAATTATTTGCCAATGGATCAAAATAAAAACAGGTCAAAATTGTGTATAATAGCTCATGAAATATTAAATTTTGGACTCCACAAAAATATTTACCAATAATTTGAAACGACAAAAAATAGCCTAAAATCATGGTTTATGGGTAATAAAATAATGAATTTGGTCTCCGCAAAATTATTTGCTAATGGATTGGAATGACTAGAAATGACCAAAAATCATGAGTTATAGCTCATGAAATCGTTAATTTTGGAGACCAGCAAATTATTTGCTAATGGGCAAAAATTAATAAAAATGTCTAAAAAATATGAGTTATAGCTCATAAAATCATGATGTCTAACTTTGCAAAATAGTCAATGGGTTGAAACGACTAAAATGGCAAAAAACGTCATGGGAAATAGCTAATAAACTTATGAATTTTGGACTCCACAAATAAAAATGACCACGTACTATAGGTTATAGCTCATGAAATTGTGCATTTTAGCTTCCGCAATTTTTTTCCTCTTGGGTGAAATAGACAAAAATGGTCAAAAATCATTGGTTACAGCTCCTACAATTGTAAAGTTTGGACTTTGTGAAATTATTTTTTAACGGGTCGCAAAAACTAAAAATAGGTTAAAAATATAGAATATAGCTCATAAAATCATAAATTTTGGACTCCGTATAAATCATGGGTTTAGCTAAATAAGTCTTAAAATTTTTCCTTTGTGAAATATTTTTTTCATTGGATTGAAATGGACAAAAATGGAGAATAATTGTTGGTTATATTTCTTGAAATTATGAGTTTTGTACCCTGGAAATGGACAAAAATCCATGAGTTACAACTCATGAAATTTTGACCCAACAAAACTATCTACCAATGAGTCTAATCAAATAAAAATAGGAAACAAAATAATAGGTTATAGCTCATGAAATCAGAAGACTTCCCAAAGTTTTTTACCAATGAGTTAAAAGGACCAAAAATTGTTAAATAATTGTGGGTTATAGCTCATAAAATTGTATATTCTTGCCTCTACAAAATTATTTGTTAAAATGTTAAAATGATTAAAAATGTCCAAAAATCATGAGTTATAGCTATGAAATTGTGCATTTTTGCCCAAGTGAAATGTTTCCTCGTGGGTAAAACAGACAAAAATGGATAAAAATCATGAATTAGCTCATGAATTGGTGAATTTTTGGACTACATAAAATTATTTGCCAATTAGTCGAAACAAATAAAATAGCCAAAAATCATGGATTAGAGCTAATAAAGTCATGAATTTTTTCTCTGTGAAATATTTTCTAATAGGATTGACATGAACAAAAATCATTGGTCATATCTCTTCTAATCATGAATTTTGTACTCTACAAAATTATTTGGCAATGGGTCAAAATGAATAAAAAGGCCAAAAATCGTGCATTATAGCTCATAAAGTTTAGAACTTTAGACTCTATGAAATTATTTATGAAATGGGTCGAAACGAATAAATATGGTAACAATCATGTGTTATAACTAATAAAATCATGAATCCTTTCCTCCACAAAATTTTTTTCCCTTGGGCCGAAAGGAACAAGAATGAACAAAGATCTTGAGTTATAGCTCATAAAATCATGTATTTTAAACTCATGAATAAAAATGGCCAAAAATCGTAGATCGTATCTCATGAAATCGTGAAGTTTAGACTCCATGAAATTATTTTCCAATGTGTAAAAATGACTAAAAATGGACAAACATTGTGGGAAATAGTTGATAAATTTTGGATAGCTCAAATTTTTTTGCCAATGGACAAATAAATAAAAATGTCAAAAGTTGTGGGTTATGAATCATGAATTTTGGACTCCATGATGTTTTTTGCGAATAGGTCAGAATGAATAAAAATGATCAAAATTGTGGATTATACCTCATGAAATCTAAATTTTTGGACTGCATGAACTTATTTGTCAAAGGGTCGAAATGATTCAAAATGGCTAAAAACTGTGAGTTACATCTCATGAAATTGTGAATTTTTCCTCTGTGAAATTTTATCCAATGAATCGAAATGAAGAAAAATGGAGAAAATCATGGGTTGTATCTCTTGAATTTGGAAATTTTTTACTCTGCAAAATTAATTACCAATGGGTCAAAACAAACAAAATGGCTAAAGATCGTGCGTTATATCTCATGGAATCATGAATTTTTTTACCATGGATTGAAACAAATGAAAATGGACAAAATTCATGAAATCATGAATTTTGGACTCTGTAAAATTATTCACCAATATTAATGAATAAAAATAGCCAAATTTTGTGGTTATAGTCATGAAATGTGAATTTTGGACTTCGCGAAGTTATTTCTCAGTGTAATGAAAAGACGAAAAATGATCAAAATTATGGATAATAACTCATGAAATAATGAAATTTTGTGGACGAATTAATTCGCCAATTGGTCTAATAAAAAAGGGGCAAAAATCATGGATTGTGTCTATAAAAATCATAAATTTTTGACTCCATGAAGTTTTTTGCCGATGGGTTAGAACGACTAAAAATGGTCAAAAATTGAAGGTTATAACTCATGAAATCGTGAATTTTAGACTCTGTGAAATTATTTAGTAATAGGTTGAAATAAATAAAAATGGCTAAAATCATGGGCTATAGCTCATGAAATTGTACATTTTTTCCTCGCAAATTTCTTTTCCCTTCGGTGAAACAAACGAAAATGGACAAAAGTTTTGGGTTATAGCACATGCAATTGTGAATTTTGAACTCTACAAAATTATTTGCTATTAGTTTGAAATGAGTAAAAATAGTCAAAAATCATAGAATACAACTGATCAAATTTGTGAACTTTAGACTCAGCAAAATTGTTTGCTAATTGATCGAAATGAATAAAATGGGCAATAATCGTGGGTTATAGCTCGTGAAATCAAAAATTACAGCCTCAGTGAAATTATTTGCAATGGATTGAAATGATTGAAATGGGCCAAAAATCATGGATTATTAGACATGAAATTGTGAATTTTAGACACTGTGAAATTATTTGCCAGTGGTTGAAAATAAATAAAAATAGCTAAAATTCATAGGTAATAGCTCATGAAATCTTGAATTTTAGACTTTGCAAAATTATTTTTATATGGGTCAAAATGACTAAAAATGTCCAAAAATCATGGACCATAGCTCATGAAATTGTGAATTTTGAACTCTATAAAATTATTTGCTAATAGATCGAAATGAATAAAATAGCAAATAATCATTGGTTATAGCTAATGAAGTCATAAAATTTACCTTCGTGAAATTTTTTTCCCTTTGATAGAAATGGAAAAAAAACTAGACAAAAATTATGGGGTATATCTTATGATATTGGAACTTTGGGCTCAGCTAAATTATTTGCTAATGGACAAAAACTGATAAACATGGCCTAGTATCATTAATTATATCTCATGAAGTCGTGAATTTTAGACTACACGAAATTATTTGCCAATGGGCCTAATCAAATAAAAATGGCCAAAAAGCATAGGTTATAGCACATGAAATCATGAAATTTAGACTCCACGATGTCTTTTGCCAATTGGTCGAAATGACTAAATATGGCTAAAAATCATGGGTTATAATTCATGAAATCATAAATTTTAAACTCTACAAAATTATTTTCCAATAGGTTGAAACGACTAAAATTGCTAAAATTCGCGGGTTATAATTAACGAAATTGTTAACTTTTATCTCTGTGAAACTTTTTTCCCTTGGGTCTAAATGAACAGAAATAGACAAAAATCATAATTTATATCTCATGACATTGTGATTTTGGACTCCATAAGATTATTTGCCGATGAGTCTAATCAAATAAAAATGGTCAAAACAAGTGGGTTATAGTTCATGAAATTATGAATTTTGAACCCCACAAAATGTTTTTGCCAATGAGTTGAAACGGCTAAAAATGGCTAAATATTTGGGTTGTAGCTCATGAAACCGTGTATTTTGCTCTGCAAAGTTATTTGCCAATGAGTCGTAACAAATTAAATTGCCAAAAATCATGAGTTATAGCTAACGAAATCATGAAAGTTAGCCTACAAGGAATTATTTTCCCTAGTGTTGAAACGAACTAAAATGGGTCAAAACAAATAGGTCAACATGAGTGAAAAAATGGCCAAAAATCATAGGTTATAGCTCATGAAATTGTGCATTTTTGCCTCCCAGATTTTCCCCCATGGGTGAAATGAATAAAAATGGACAAAAATGATGGAATATAGCACTTAAATTCATGAATTTTAGACTCCACGCAATTTTTACCAATGGATCAAAATGAATAAAATAGCCAAAAATTGTGGGTTATAGCTAATGAAGTCGTGAAATTTTTTCCTCTTTGAAACATTTTTCCCTTGGTTGAAATGAACAAAAATAGAGAAAGGATATTGGTTATATCTCTTGAAGTCGTGAAATTTGAACTCCGTGAAATTATTTAGCAATAGGTCGAAATGAATAAAAATTGCTAACAATTTGTGCGTTACAGCTCATGATATCATGAACTTTGGACTCCACAAAATTATTTTTTCATGGGTCGATACGAATAAAAGTGGCTAACAATTATGGGTTATATATAATGAAATCATGAATTTACCTCTGCAAATTATTTTCTTTGGGCCAAAATAAACAAAAATGGATAAAGATCATGGGTTGTAGCTCATTAAATCATGAATTTTAGACTCCATAAAATTATTTGTCAATGAGTAAAAATGGATAATAATGGTGAAAAATCATGGACTAGAGCTCATAAAGTCGTGAATTTTAGACTCCCAAAATTATTTCCCAATGTGTAGGAATGACTAAAAATGGCCAAAAATCAAGGGCAATAGCTCATGAAAACCTGAATTTTGGACACCACGAATTTATTTATCAATGGGTCTAATAAAATAAAAATGACCAAAAATCATGTGTGATAGATCATGAAATCATGAATTTTCAACTTCATGAAATTTTTAGCAATAGGCAAGAATGAATAAAAATGCCCAATAATCATGGGTCATACCACATGAAATGGTGAATTTTGGACTCCGTAACTTTATTTGTCAATGAGTTGAAATGAATAAAAATGGCTAAAAATTGTAGTTATAGTTCATGAAATTATGAATTTTTTTCCTCTGTGAATTTTTTCCCATGGATTGAAATGAAAAACAAATGGAGGAACATCATAATGTACATCTCTTGAAATTTTGAATTTTGTACTCCACGAAATTAATTGTCAATGGGTCAAAACAGACAAAAATCGTGCATTAGCGCATAGAATTGTGAACTTTAGACTCCTTGTAATTATTTTTCAATGGGTTGAAATAATAAAAATGTAACACCCGTGATTTTCAATATGTATTTCTGTATATTCGATACGTATTTTATCTTAAAATACTTTGATACGTTTGATACGTATTTTTTATATATT